>JAOQMS010000006.1:21180490-21199386 GCA_027563885.1 Erythroxylum longipes
AAAACACCAAAGCAAAACATGAATCTATCCACACTTCTCATGTACTACTCAGAAATTTTCTAAGAAAAATTTCAGGGTCCAACATATAATTTTGATTATAATTTGCTTAAGGATAAGCAAAAACTTAAGTGTGGAGATATTTGATAGATAGTTAATTGACTATGTTTTTACCCCGTATTTAATGTATTCTTGCTTGATATTTTATAATTTTGTTCTATGTTCGGTGCTTAATATGCTTCAGTGTGTTTACAGGTGATAATTGCCTTTATGAATGTAAAAGAGGGGAATTTGGGCAAAAATGCGGCTAAGATAGGAAAAATAGCAATCTAAAAGAAATGTAAGGCTGTGCACTTTTACATACCTATGCACTTTTGCGATACTCAGCAGATTCTGATTATACATGTTCCTGTGTATGGATTTGCACACGATTGTGTATAACCCAAAAACCTAGAATTCAATATAAAAGTGACATTTCGTGAGCATAAGAAAAGAGGAGACATTGGGAAGAGATTTCCAGATGTGGAGAATGTCCAGAAGGGATGCTTTGGGTCCAGAGAAGCCAGAAACACGAAGAAATTATTGAAAGATCCATCAGAATTCAAGATTAATCCTCTACATCACAAGAATATTTGATAGAAGACAATTAAGGAGATTTAGAATTATGAACCCATTATTTTTGTTTTGTTTTTCTTTCATTGTGTGTTCGATTTCGTATTTGATCATGTGTAACTAAACATCTAATTAGTATTTAGGTTAGATGAACCTTATGTTAATACTTTGATATGAATTGATTCCTTTATTAATGCAAGTGGTTTGATTAATTATTGTGATAGGATTATGTGTTTTATTAATAATTTGATTTCATACGTAAAGATTTAGAAATGTTAGTGTGAATAGATCTACATAATTAGAAGGACTTGATTGCTACCCTATAAATAGGATGACATAAATCCTTTGTATTAGGGTCGAACTTAATACAGGGACTCATAAATCGATAACACAATCCTATAAGATTTAACCTGAGTAATTCAGTTAGAGATCTTAGGATTAGTTATTAGTAGACTCAAGGTCAACTACTAGCATATCATAAGAGTCTCCATGATCCAATTAATCAACAAACAATTGCATAATAAAAGATCAATCTGTTAAGGTTTTAGGGGGATTCGAGCCTAGATACTAAATTTTGATAATGATAGTTTTCTAAGTGAATTCCACTATTTATGTGTTCATTATTGTTTCTTATTTCTTTAATTGTTTTAATTTTATTTTCTTTTATTAAAAAATCAATTCTTAGGCTAGAGAATAGGAGAAGGTAAGTACTAGTAGTCATAGTCTTCGTGAGATCAACCCATACTTGCCGGTACTAGCTACAGTTATGTCGTGCACTTGCGATTATTACAATATTGACCAACTAACACGAAATAGGTCAATCAGATGGCATCAAAAGCGAAACAACTTATATGTAAGTTTGAACCTAAGGGCAAGACAAAGGTATCCAGAGTAATGCACACAATTTGGAGACAAATTTTGGAGCTCCCTTCCTAACCTTCTTATAAGAAGGTGAGAAGTTTCAAAACTTAATTCCAAAACTATAGTTGCACCTAGATTTTTGATTTCCAAATTTTGGAGGACTTATGATTGAAAGAAAAAATTGAATCTTTAAGTGCTAGAATTCGTTGGGATAAATTCATTCATTTTGATTAAGTTGAATATGAAGAATTAACCCTCAAATTCTATACTATATTAAGTTATGAGCCTAAAAAGCTAAATAATTTTTTGTTTAGATTAAAATGGAATCCGTGCAACTTAGATTATTTTATTTTGGAGGAAATATTTGGATTCCCTAAAACAAAATTATCGAACCACATAATGATTTTTGTGCCACCACTTTTTGGACTAAATTAATTGGTTTAGATGTGTTTGACCTTCATAATGCATCAAATAATTTCATTCAGAGTCTAGAACATTTATTACTACATAAATTTATACGTCACACTATTTTTTCTAAAAGTTAAAGTAATAAATATTCTACAGGGATTTATTCTTACTTTAGTGTATGGAGAACAAAATCAAGGTATGCACATCGACCCATGTTTTTTAAATAATAGTTACTTCGATTAAAAAAGAAAGTAGCTATTTAAGGATTGGATTTTTAGCAACTACTTTGGTTCAATACCATCATGTTGTTGTTGATGGACTAACCCCTATTTTGCCTGAAAGGTTAAATAAGACACACTTGAGGAAGGCTGATATATTGGAGTCCTATGGTATGGAACTCCAAAATCCAAGTTCTAAATCTATAGTTATGTACAGGACAGGATAAGTGGGATCTATTTCTGCACCGCCACAAAAACATTAAGTGGTATCATCGAGTGAAGATTTTAAAGAAGAAGAAGGCTGGGAAACGATGCTCAGTAAATTAAAAGAGAACAACAAGCAACTAGAGGGCCAAACGGATGCCATTGATACATAAATGAAGGAAATAATTCAACGTCATCACTACTAAACAAAGAAATTACTGAAATTTTTTGTAGTGCAAAGCATTCAAGTCATGTCTCCTACACCATAACCACCACAATCCCCATAAGTATTCTTGCCCTTCTTTTTATTTGTTTTCTCAATTAATTTATGTTTGAGTTATGTTTTGTTTTCATATTGAGGATAATATATTGTTCAAAAGTGGGGGCATATATGTAATTGCATATCATTTATGTGTTACTTTGAATTTGCATTATGTTAGGTTTTTATTATGTTAGCATTGTGTAAATTTTTGTTGCATGTTGTTGCATTTTATATTTATGTGAATTTTTCAATAGCATGAAATTGAACGGAATTATATTATCTATAAACATGATTATTTAATTTTTGAAGAAACATTAGCTTATGAAGTTGTCTTTTAAGTGTTTTGAGGTGAAAATGCTTGTTAGTTAGAATATTGTAACGATTCTTTCATTTTATGAAACTTTTTTGGATGCAGTTATAACTAAATTCATTTAAATTGGTAAGCATCATTAGTATCCTTTCATGGGAGTGATTGATTAGGAAAATATGATGTAGGTCAAAAAATGTGGACTAAATGTGTTAAATAAATTTCCTATCATATTGGCCCTTTTTTTAGAAAAATGGTTAAGAATAGAGTTGGTAGCCAATTGTGAGTTGCGATATAGCTGAGTAATTGGGGGCATTCATGATAAAATATGTTCCACAATTGTGAGTTGCGATATAGCTGAGTAATTGGGGGCATTCATGATAAAATATGTTCCTTCATGTCAAAAGGCTAGAATTATACTCCAACTAAGCTTGATAAAACATAAACTAGTTGAGTAACTAGGGGATATTTATGACAAAGTATTTGCCTTCACGTCAAAAGACTAGGTGATCATTAAATAAAATCTAAAAATATGGTGTTGTTGACAAAAATGAACATGTTGATCTTCTTATTAAATATCATAAACAATTTCATGATAGGGCATTTAGAGTTGGCCTACCTCTTTAGTTCATAAATAAGAATAAGTGCATGCTTACAATTTCGATTAATGTATGAATAAGGTGTCAATATTTTGATTGAATGTGTATTTAAATCAAAGCACTTGAACATGAATGGGAGAAGTTAGTATGTTCAAACAATTTGAGTGATTGATGTTTATGGCTAAGTTAAATTTATAAAATTTGATGTCATTCTTCCGTTATTACATTGTAGCATGATTTTGTGTTTTTTGTGTTTTGTGTTTGTATGTTTTGTGCTTTTAGTTTTGCTCTGGGAAAAGCAAAGATTTAAGTGTGGAGAAGTTGATAGGTGTAAATTAATGTGTGTTTGTTAGGAGTTATAGTTTGTTTTTTAGTGTTATCTTAGATGAAATCATGTTTTTAGGACTTAGATTTGTGTTCTTGTTAGTGTTTTTTGTGTTTTGTTTGATTGATTATTGTTTAGGGTAAGAATCTGATCTTAATTGTATGTTTTAATGATTGTTTGATGTGTTTGATGATGAGTGCAGATAGGAAAATTTAAAGAAAACATGAAGGAGCTAGAGAACAAGATTTCACACAATCATGTATGGGATGCATAATTATGTAAGAACACAGTAAAACTTTGGTGAAGCTCTCTAGCATGATCGTGACAGAGAGTTAGAGTAAGAGTTTGCATGATCGTGCAAAGAGCAATCTTTTGGGTTGCGAATTTTTTATACTTTTGATAATTTGGGGCAATTTTTACAACAAAAACTCGTTAAGAAACTCTAGAAGGATCAAGTGTATAAAATGGAATTAAAAAAAGTCAAAATTATGGTTGGAAACGACAAAAGAAGAGGTCAAAGAGCAACATCCTAGAGAATAAAAGCTGCAGAATTCTAGCTTAAAGCAAAGAAGAGAAAACGTCTAGAAATAAATTCTTTACTCTTCTTTTATTTCATTGTTGTTGTTGAATGTTAATGATGACTCAATTTGGATATATAGTTACATTTATAAATTGTTGAATTTCTTTAAGGAATTCCTGATTTATTTGTTAAACTTTACATTATTATTTTAATGAAATATGTTTGTGATGTTTATTACTTTATATTCAATTTGAATCGAGAGATTAGAATGGATCATTTTTTGTTATGCTGTACAGCGAGAGGTAGCACCCAAATAGACCTATAAACATCAAACTATTAAAGAAAGATCTTAATTTTTTATTAGTTATCCATAAGATTACTTCAAATACAATTTCATAGTTAGGAAGAGTTTTAATAGATTGAGAGGTCACAGTTCAATTTCTATCTACTTCAGTTAAGATTACATAATTAGATCACGAGAGAGGATAATCATAATTATTGGATATCTAGGTTCAGGTAGTATTAAATCAAGAAGGTGAAGTGAAAACAAATAAGAATAGAAGTAATTCCTAACTATCATCATTGATCAATCGACCATTTCACTATTGCTTATTTCATTATTTCATTATCAATTCTTTGTTTTTAGTTTCACTTTTAGTGATTTATCTTATTATTTACCTCAAACAAAGTTTACTAGAATTGTTGGGTGACTACTTCAATCCTTGTGGGACGATATTTTTTATGTTATAAGATACAATCTGTATACTTAAAGTTAAGAAAGTTTTTTATTTAAAACTTCAACAGGTATCTTTCCCACGTATGCATAAATGTGGAGATTTTGAATTATTATAAATATCCAAACTATATAGCTATCTATATGCAAAATAATAGGATAAGAATGATCCTCTCTCTAATACTTACAACTGTTTTAGATAGAGCTAGGAGGTGGAATAGGTAGACCTATAGGACTACCTAAGTTTCAATAAAGACCTCTATTTCAACAACCACCATCTTTATAGAATAATGGGATGGAAGAAATGCTCAAGCAATATATCTCTTCCATTGATGTAAAATTGGATAATTTGGGTAAATTTAAGTCTTAAGGGGTTGACTTGAAAGATTGTGCAATCAAATTATGCATCCATTCACAACTTGGAGAGGCAAATGAACCAACTAACCAAGATTGTTAGTGAAAGTGATCAAGAAAATATTCCAATTGACATAGAGGTAAACTCAAGAGATTAAGTGTTGGCCATTATATTAAGAAGTGATAAAACATTTGGTGTTCCAACTTATAAAGAAGAACAAGTGCAAAAGTCAAACAAACATGAACAATAAAAGAAGTGAATAGAAGCATATTAATGTCAATCTCATCTTCATCTGATGTCATTATTAAGCTAAATCCTTCATCCATAACCAGATTATGTGCATCATCTATTCCATACCTTCAAAGGTTAAAAAAAGGGAGGACGAAGACAACTTTAAGAAATTACATAATCTCTTCAAGAAGTTGTGCTTTAACATCTCTTTTGCTAAAGCATTACCCTAATTCCATCATATGCAAAAATATTTGAAGGAATCATCTCCATTAAAACAAACTTGGGGAGTATGCTATGGTACCTTTAACTAATGAGTGAAGTGCAATTTTGTAATTGCCGCCAAAGTTTAAGTTTCCAAGGAGTTTTGCTATTCCATATTATTTTGGTGCTTTTAATATTCATAAATATTTATATGATTTAGGTGCAAGTATTAATCTTATATCTTTATCTTTTTTTTAGGAAGCTTGGAATATAAGAACTGAAGCCTACATAAGTTTTATCCAATTAGTTAATAGATATTTTAGGTACCCAATTAGGGTAATAGAAGACGTGTAGGTTAAAGTGAGAAAACTAATCTTTCCTACAGATAGTTGGAAAACTAATCTTTCCTACAGATTTTTTGATAATGAACATTATTTATGACATTAAGGTTCTCATCATCTTAGGGAGATCATTTTTGGCAACTAGAAGGGCACTAATTGATGCACCCAAGGGGAAGTTGACATTTAGGATGGCGATGAAAAGATGGAGTTCAACATCTTTAAAGCTTTTAAAAGATCTCCTACCTTTGATGATACCTATTATAGGATGGATCTCCTTGATTATGTTTTGCATAATGAATTATCTAATATTTATGGTGATTCTTTAAAAATATGTATAGCTTTATGAATTAATAAGAAAGAGAAGGATCTAACCTTATTGAGTGTGCTTTTAGGTTGGAAGGAGAGGGTTATATACCCTTATATTCTTGTGTTTTCGAGGACTTAAGAGAATGAAAGCCTAAACCCCTACCATTTATCGAAGAAGCACTCAGGCTTGATTTAAAACAATGACTTCCTTATTTATTTCATGCATATTTAAGAGAACATAGTAATTGTCATATTACTATTTCTTCTTCTTTAAGTTTTTTCGAGAAGATAATAAAGCTCATTTAATTGAATACCCTAGATGAATGAAGAGTTTAAGTATTGTGTCTAGTTATAGACCTTAAAAAAGCACTTATCAGGAGGCAACCAAATGATTTAGATGTTTTTGTTTTAATTTGGTAGTTTTCAGGATCGTTAGTAATATCTTTAATTTATTTTTGCATGATATTAATGTTATTGAATCTATTTTTAATTTTAAAAATTTTAAAGCCATGGATATTGGATCATGATTATTTTATTTAGATTGAGAATTGATGAAATTTTGCAAGTTTTAAAGGAAATATTGCCTCAAGTTATAAAACATCCCTACTTGTAAAAGGAGAGATTAGATTTCATCAACCTAAACTAGATATTGATAACATTAGATAAGATGAATGATTCTTTTATTATTAGGGAGTAATAGTTATCTAAACCTCGTTTATATTTTTTATTTTTTCGTTTTTATATGTGTACACATTGATAATGTACAACTTAAGTGTGCGGAAAAGAATTAACTATTATGCTTATTAATTTTGATATAATTAGTTTAATAAAAAAATTATGATATTTTTAAAGAATATTGGTTAAGGTAATTTAATATTAGTTTTATTATTATTTTAATTTGTTTAGGTAGGAAAATAATTACAAGCATTGATGATTAAGTTAATTTCAATTTATTTTATTAATTTCAAAATTAATATTTGATTTTTACTATGATACTTTTTTATAATTTGGACATACAAGTTAGAATTTTATTCTTTTTAAGCATTTTCATTATCTCATATAAAAAAGAGAAAAAATAAAAAGAATATTTTATTTTGTTTGAATAAGTGAGCATTAAACAGATTCACTATGCTGGCTTCAATCCAAGTCAAAAAGGTTGAAAGAGTGGTGTTAGTAACAATTTGAAATGATGACCTAATTGAATAACCATAGCAATTTCTAAATGCTCTTGTGTGTTCAAGTTAGTGTTTTATTTTTACTTTCAATAAAGGATATGAAATGTTTGAATGTTAAAAACATCTTTTTCATGTATATCAATTTTATACATTAAGTTGAATTTTGTGGATTAACTTAAAGTTTGAAGGATTGTAAAGTGAATTAAATATATTCATAGCTTGATGCAAGTAATTAAATGCTTAACAATTTGATGAACTTTGCAATTAGATAAAAATGAAAAATATTGACTGATGTGATTGATTTGTTAAATTCTTTCTCAAATTTGCCACCTACTTAAGTTAAAAGTGATGAGATTGATTTATTCCAAGAAATGCAAATACTTAAATGTAAAGAAATTCTATAAATGCTAATTACACTATATTTTAAACATGATTTTGAAAATATTTTGCTTGTGTTTAGATTTTTTATAGGATTTGATTTTCAATTTGGTTTATATTTGCTTTACAAGCCTTATTATAATCCTCAAATGAAAAAAGAATGAATTTTAAAAAGTTGGAGCTAAGCTAGAGTGATTGTGGATGAACACAAGTTGAACATAGTCTCACATGGTCTAATGGTACATTTTACTTTTTCAATAACTTGATACATGAAAAAGCACGATATAAACACTTTCCTGAATTCCATCCTAGTACATTATACTTCTTGGCATACTTTACAACATGAACACAATTCAAATTGAAGCACATGTTCAATAATTTGGCTTATACATAAACATATTTTCTTGCTTTCAACTCCCGTGTTCCTAAGATGAATCGTCAAATGCAAAACACTGGAGTTTTAAACACTGTACGATGTTTTGAACCAATGTTAGAGGTGATTTTTTTAGAAAATTCTATAAAGGAGTCAAACAACATGATGAGCTAACACAAACTTTTATTGCCTTATTTTTCTGTTAAAATTTACAAAAATTTTGTAATTTTGTGATATAAAAAGAAAGAGAGCCAAAAGTTAAAACAAATATAAAAAGGAATTGAATTAAAGTGTCTTGGGGCAATAAAGGGAAAATGAGTCCTAGTAGTTTTTTCTTATTTATTATTAATTTCCTTGTTTTTAGTATAAACTAAATCCCCATTTTGATCTATGCACTAAAGTCAATAGGCTCAACCCGTGTTGACTGAACTTCAAGCTAAATTCTAACTTTTTTTTTACAAAATTTTCAAGCTTCGAGTCAGGCTCGAACCCAAACTCTACAACTCAACCTAACTCGAAGCGTAAATATATCAAGTATAAACAGTGTCGTTTTCAAAATAATATCAAATTAAATTAAAAAATTAAGATGGGCCTAAGCTTGATTGAGCTTTAGGCCACCCAAGCCCAATTGAACTTAGGCTCAAACCGTGAGTCTCAAACAAACCCCCTTTACAAAAATTCTTAAGCCAAGCTCAGGTCAAAGGGGGCTCAAGTCTGACCCGTCCCAATGTCATTCTTACAATAAGAGATTCATAAACACAACCCAAAAAAAAAATGGACAAACAACAAACTAGTGAAAACCAACAAAGCGTAATATGATGACACAAAAAGGGAAATACTCAAGAAAGAGAAAGAGCAACATAAAAAACTAACAAAGCATGAGATTAATAGAGAGAACACTAGAAACAAAGGGGAAGAGAATGAAAGCACAACAAGGAAGAAAGGAGCACAAAACCGATGGGCAATAACAATATTTGGGGTTCCTGGTCTTTAATTTATACAATCGAACTTCGAACTGAGCCGGAATAGAACCTAAGCTTAAACTCTAACTTGAAGTCTAAAATTTTAAAAAAAAAAAACTTAATTGCCAAAGCTAGTCTTTGTTCTTTATCACAATTCAAGTCAAAATTCTCACATCCACTCACATTCTACGTGGCCTAAGCGAATGAGAGAATCGTTCTGGGCACAATTATGCTACTTGTGCAATCGGAAGTTACAAAATTCAGCACGTCTTAGTTAATATTATGCTCATTAGGAAGTATCAAGACAGTTATCACAAGGACTGGCACCATATTTGCATACATTTCTATCAAAAGATTCTCCAAAGTGCTCCAATAAGGTTTGTCGCCGACATTCAGCCTAGAAATTTTCCATAAAAGGTCAATAAAGCAAGAAATTGATGATATTTTCTAACATAAGGAGACGGGGTCCATAAAAGATCAACAAATAAGAAGTCTCTGACATAATTACTTGCCTTCAGTTCACAGTAATGCTGCATCTTCTGAGCTTGAGCCATTGCTCTCTTGAAGTTTTGCCTACAGCCTCCTTGTCCACTCCTTAACATGCATACCACTCGGCTAAAATCCTTCTTCTGGTATAGAGCAATGCATACAGCGGGAAGGTTATCTCTTCCAGCTCTTCCAGATTCTTGATAGTAGCTCTCAATTGACTTGGACATTGTATTGTGGACAACAAAACGCTAAAAATGAAAAGAAGCAGTTTAAACTTTATTCGATCAAGGAAAGAATTCTAAGCTTTCTCTTACCAAGCAACCAAAGCAAGAAATCACTTAAAGATAAGATGGAACAAAGGGGAAAATCGCAGTGGCCAGATTGAAGCAAGAACCATCCTAAACTATAACTTCGAAACTAACGCTCTCTATTTCTTAGTCCAGAACAAGCAGTGGTCTTTATTTAGAAGTTCGGCAAATATAAGCAACATAATACTAGGCTGATACCAGCATGGCAGGAAAATTTGCATTTCATTCTCAGCACCAGAGAAATAAAGTTGGGAAATAACATCCATCAGCATGTAAAAAATATTTTGAAAATAAGTTACATGATAAGAAGCTTCAACACTGGAGTTGACTTCCAAAGATAGATTACTTTGTATATTGTAGGAAGAAGCAAGCCCCCTTTTAAAGTATGGCTTTTAAGAATATAAGAATTCATTGAACTTACAACGTCTGGTTTGTCAATCCCCATCCCAAAAGCTATTGTAGCACATACGATACGGACCTCTCCTGTATGCCATTTTTTCTGCACATCAACCCTCTGGCAAGCTGCCAGCCCAGCATGATAATATACTGTCTTGTCCTTGCATTTTTTATTTAAAAAATTAGAGACCTCAATACATTCATTTTTTGAAAGACAATATACAATTCCACACTGATTATGGAAACGATCCTTCAAAAGCTGTCCAAGCTGCTTTAGTGATTCCTTTGTCTTTGTAATGACTTCATACTTCAAATTGGACCTATCAAAGCTCGTCTCAAGGACAATAGCACGAGGAATTCTTAAAGTTTTAAGTATATCCTGCAGGGATTCAGTTAAATTTGGAAAACATCACTTTCAGAAAGGTGATGATATATTTGAAACTACTCAAACTATTTACCTCACGCACTGTCTTGGTTGCTGTGGCAGTCAAAGCCATAACTGGAACATCTGGAAACTCCTGTTTAAGACATCCCAAACCCCTATAATCTGGGCGAAAATCATGCCCCCATTGACTGGTAGAAATTTTTCAAATAAGTAAAACTTGATTGATATTGGAAGTCCCATTAGAATATAAGAAAATCTTGAACTCTAATAACTAACAGGTCCAGTTTAAATGTTAATCAATTTCAGCTTGAAAAAGTATGAACCCTAACGTACATAAATAAGATATACATCAGCAATGCTTTCTGTGAACAGCTCCACTTTTGAAGGATATTGGACAAATGTCAATTAATTCATTTCTAGAAGAATTATTTTAAGCTTTGCTAAAAACCAACAAGGATCGTGTAATATGAATGAAATAACCCTAGTGAAACATACACGGGAAGACATGCATCCTTGGAGCGCCTGTGACTCTAAACTGAGACGATCAACAATAGTAATATGATAAATTCAGATCATACCTCACACAGTGTACTTCATCAACAACAAACCCAGCCAACTGTCCCTGTAATGTGTGTGAGAGCATTAAATACCTAAAAAGAGATTCCTGCAAAAAGAGCTTTCAGCACATTTTCTCAGAACATGAATAAGATGCTTACCTTGCAATGCAAACATTTCAGTACACCAAGAAATGTTATGTTTCCAACAACCCTTTCAGGAGTTACATATAAGAGCTTACATGACGGTTTGTCTTTCCTATAGAAAAGGAGAAGAACATGAATGATCATATTTGTCTGGAAGAAAAGGTGTCAAGTAACCACCAGAATTCAAATCGTTGTAGGTGCATGGGCTGGGGATTTTTGTTCATATTATTAGAAAGATGGATAAAAAAAATGAAAGAAAAAGGTGTCCAGATAGGGAGAGAAATTAGTTGTTCTAAGCATACGAATTACACAAAGTATCAGGACACAAAAGGCGGGGAAGAAGTGATTTAAGCCAAAAAAATAAAAAAGTTTTATCATAATTTCTCATCAGAATGCATCCTCACCTAAGCTCCTGTAGGACAGCTGCTGCTTGGGAAGCAGATTGCTGAGAATTTAGAAAAGTTGCTGCTATTCCATATTTTAGGTTCAGAGTGAGAATCTGATCCTGAATCAGGGAAAGCAAGGGAGACACAACCACCGTAACACCAGGTTTCAGAGTTGCTGGAAGCTGCAACGCGTGCCATCAGGAACATTAGTTAATAAAAAAACTGTACAATGTAAACAATAAAAAAGAATCAATTTACACAGCTTGGTTATCGTGTTCAAAAATTATACAGGAACTTTGAGTAGATGATTAAAAATAGTTGTTTATTGTCAATTGCAAGCAGGAAATACTGGACGCACTGATCGTCAACTTGAGTTCTACTATGCCATTGCACTGCTAATGAGGTCAACATCCATTAGATGCTTGAGTAAGGCTCTCTCAGGAATTTGCGGGAAAGGGTACTGTTTTTTAATGATAATAATAATGGGAGCATTCTAGCCGATGTTGCAGTTTATATAGAATTTACATAAGAGTCCAAAGCCATGAATGTCTTCTTATATAGAGAACTAGGGAGTTGAAAAACTTCTCAAAAATGGTGTTAAGATACTATTTTTCTTGTCCAATAAGAAAAGCATTAAAGTCCCAACAGGAGTGACTCCTAGAAATATTTTAGCATTAATATCAATCAACATTCAAGAGGCAACGGATGGACATGTCCCTAACCTAGAACACTGCAGCACAGTTCCTCCTCTGTTCAACATGCAACAAAAAAGAACAATAAAAAAATGCGTAATAGAGAGAAAGAGAAGCCTTGAATTAGATGTTTTATGTTTGACCTGGTAACATAGACTTTTACCACCTCCTGTTGGCATAAGCACAAAACAGTCTTGCTTTGACACTGATGCTTTACAAGCCATATGCTGTAATGGACGAAACGACAAGTTTCCAAATATTACAATATTTGCTAATTCAAAGCTATCCAAAGTCTGTAGTTCTTCATAACAAAGAATCTGTTGATTGTCCTTCAACATCCTGGGGCATTGCTTTTTGCTGCTAATTGAAGCAGACGAACCTCGTGTAACACTGCTGTTGCAACCCTTCAAAGCAAAGTAACTATCTCAGAAGCTAGAAGTATTTCTTAGGCTCCTCAAAGGAATACTGATGGTGACAGGAAAAATGCACATACAATCAACCATATTGAGTTAGGATATTGTAACTCCTAAGAGCACATTAGATGTAAGTGTGATTATTTTGCTGAAATGAGAGGGTGAAATCACAAAAGAGAATGAAACTACTCCAAATGTGCTAAAGTTCTTCCGTTTCTCAACATAGAATCCAAATTGTTTCGAGTAGAAGAAATGGTCTTACCATAGATCCTGAGAATTTATTAATTAGGGGTGTTGTGCATTCTACATCTTTTTCACCACAAGAAGAATTCAACTTGCGTTGTTTTCTGGGTTCAGGTGAATCATCAATGATATTGATGTACACTCTTTTATTATCAAATTCACCAATCTGATTGTCAAACATTTTACTCAAAGCCCCACAAGCCTCGGTCTCAATAGCATTAAGATCATGGCCCCAGTCCTCAGTATCTTGCATAGATTCAGCAAGCATTGCCAGAAAATCATCACCACAGCATTCCACGGTCACGAAATCTTGGCCATCAGTACCTGAAAGAGAAAGAAGTCCCACAAAAGGAAGACAAACTCTACCACAAACCTCATGATGATGGAAAGCAAACTTGATTATACAATAAATTGGGCAACTCTTTTCAGTGCCCAAATGCTGATTTCTCGTCTTCTTTTGATCTACTGTTTTTATTTCCTACTTTCGAGTGAAACAAAAGCAGAGATGGGATTTTGTGGCGTTAAGGAAGAAGAAGACTACCATAGAGAGAAAGCAGGCGATTCAAACATGTCCTTGCGGAATCTTCGTCAAAGCCGCAATCAAGAGCTAAGCTTAGGAGCCGAGCTCTCTCCAATTCACTCCCCATCTTTCGCTGAACCTCCGATAGCAGAGTGACCCAAGTTCGGGACTTCCGATTTCGAAAGCTGTCTCTTGCCGCGCTTTTGAGGGACCAAGGAAACAAAAGGATATAAAAATGTATACAAGTTAAAACGGCGTGCCGTTTCAAGTTTTCTTACCTTCCCTTTTATATGAGAATTTATGTTCTCAATCATTAAAAATACAATGTTTCCATATAAATTATACCAAATTTCCGTAAATTCAATACTATATCTATATAGAAAAAAATGTTCTCTCTATCTATAATAGATAAGTAACACGTTTTCTTTTTTGAGAAATCTCATGTTATTTTTCATACTTAATAATGGCATATTAATTCACTTATCATTATAAAGTAATTTAATAAAGTGAGAGGTGCATAGAAGGAGGAATGTTTTTGGCATTACTTCCTCCTTTATATGTTAGGTGCTTTTTTATGTCCTAAAACTAATTATGGTATAAGCCTGTAGCTGCCACACTATTGTTGATGTTGATGACTATGAGCAGTTTGCTTGGGTATATTTCATCCTCAACCATCTTTGCAATCATACTTGCAAGTATCACAAAAATGTATAGGGCAAAGGTGTAGCTCCTTCCATGGGTAGATGCATAGTAACTTAGCATATGTTTATAATATTTTAGTATTAATGTAGGTCTCATGCTATCACGTGAATATGGTATGACAATGTAGGACCCATATACTTAAATTAAAATTTTTAATCAAATTAATATTTAAAAATGTGGGACCTAATAAAATAATTTAACCTTAATTTTTGTTAACTTAACTAATAACATATTAACGTAATAGATAATTTAACCATAAATATGGTTAACCTAACAAATTAACTTAACCAATTAACCTATTAAATTAACTAATTAAATTTAGTAACTAAACTAATTAGTTAACCTAACATATTATCATAAGCGAAACTTAAATTCCTAACAGAAGGGTGTGTCCTAATGAAGCTTTTAAAAAATATCAATCTTGTCTGTCAATACCATCCTTCCTTACTATCACCAATCATCCTATGACATTTGTTGTTGTTAATCAGTAAAGTCATCACCATCTTGAAATTATGACATTTGTTGTTGTTAATCAGTAAAGTCATTACCATCTTGAAATTTACAATGTTCGTCCATCACTGGTGACAAGCTAAGTCCTCACCATCTTCAACTTTACTGCATCTTGAGTTGATAAAAAGTTGTTTCAATTTTGTACCTTCTTTTGGCTACTTTCATGTCCTTTTTATTGCTTCTTGTTTGTGTCTACCTATCTGTATCTGCTTTTAACTACTTCATTTTTCTTATGTTTGTTGCTGTTTTCCTCGTATTTGTTATTGCTTCTTATTAATGATTGCTTCAATTTCCTTATGTATGTATTTTTGCCTACTTTAATAATTGTATCTACTTTTGGTTGATTCAATGATTGTACCCACTTTTGTTTGTTAGATTTTGTTGTGTCTTTTGGTTGCTTTTCTTCTTGTGGTCTGCAAATGGGAGGTCATAGGTGTAGATTGCATTATGTTTTTCTAAATGTGTAAGTGTGTTTTTAAGTATTTCTTAGATGATTATTATGTATATAGGCTTAAAATTTTGTTATTGTTAGTGTTTTTATGTATTCTAAGTGTGTGTTTGGTTTAGAACAAGAATTGGATCTTAATTTTACATTTCATGAGGTTATTAATGTGTTTGTGCGTGTTGAAAATCAGAAAATTGAATAATAAAGAAGATGGAGTAAGTTGGAAGTAAGGCATGATTGTGCCATACTGAAGCATGATCGTGCATGGGTTGGATTGCCTTTGACATGATCAGGCCTTAAGGAGCATGATTAGAGAGAAAAAATCATGGAGCATGATTGTGTCTCCAAGGGCATGATTGTGATAGAAAATTTCAAATGGATAAAAATAGTCTGGTCCAATCACCATCAGCTTAGAGCATCAACAATCATTTATCTTGCAATGCTAAACAAGCTACCAACTATTGACATGATTGCAAGGTTTACTTACCTTATTAATTGGTGTTGTCTTTGCAAAAGTGATAAGAAAACCTTAGACCATCTTTTCTTCAAATGCAATTATGTCCGAGATGTTTAGAAATCACTAATGCTAAAGTGCTAGTTAAGGGAATTTCCTGAGGTTTTAAGTCAAATTAAGCATTGATATGTTGATCCAGGATTTTAGAATAAAACGATCAAATGGTGCTTTTACATCTCTCTTTCTTTCCTGATATTAGCAATTTGGGATAAAAAGAACAACAAATATTTCATGGCAAGTGCCTCACATTGAACATTTTAACATATATCTATTTCAACAAATTAAAACTCACATTAGCATCCATAGACACAAGGATTTGGACTTACATTATCTCAACAATGTCTGGAGAGTATAAACACCTGCCTTAAGTTGTAATGCTTTGAATATGTGTCAGATGTAATTTTATAGTATTTCTATCTCTTATATTTATAAGGTGGTTGTATTGGTACTAGTTTATGTTTGCCTTTTATGGCTTAATTTAATTCAACTTGTCTAAAAAAACATCATAAAGCATTAATATGTTTATTGAATTCAACAAGAATAAGGTTAGACAAAACAGTTCAAAAACAACCCCTAATATAGGCTTAGAAACCTATAATCACATTCAACATCTTAATAATCCAAACCAACATCCAA
Source organism: Erythroxylum longipes (assembly GCA_027563885.1). Classification (NCBI taxonomy): domain Eukaryota; kingdom Viridiplantae; phylum Streptophyta; class Magnoliopsida; order Malpighiales; family Erythroxylaceae; genus Erythroxylum; species Erythroxylum longipes. Next base: position 21,197,199 of record JAOQMS010000006.1, read on the forward strand.
GAAAATGAAATATAAGAAAAGAAAAGAAAGAAAAACAATTTTGTGTTTCTATCTTGAATTCTGAAAAAACTAGAGTTCCTTTTGATGTCTCCATAGTATAATAATCAATAATTTAATTGCATGATAAATGGTTAATGTTTAAGATATTTTAAGGAGATTCATCATCTAGGCACTACTTGTTTGATATTGTTTAATCATAGTACTTTCTTCATCCTAGTCCATTATTGTTTGTTCAGTTTAGTTTTAAATTAAATCTACAACTTCATTATGCAGTTAAATAATAGAAAAAGAGTTAATACTAGTACTTATAGTCTTTGTAGGATCAACCCGTACTTGTCAGTGCCAATTACAGCTACATTGTTCACTTGCAGTTAAAATATTTAATATCACATGCATCACCCCTACTATTAACTATAGATTTCTAATCTATTTTTGAAGATCCTCTAAAGTATTCCACAATTGTTTTCTTTAGAAGAAAATTAGAACCATGTATCACCAAGACTAAAGCCTTAACCTTATCACAAATAAATTAGACTTCTAGATGTATTAGTTAATCAATACTATAAAGCACTAGAATATTGACCAAGCTAATTATTAAAAGCAATCATAATCGTCCTATAACGGTGGTGTTGGTGATTAGATTGTATGGTACATTTGTCCTCAGAAAGCTTTAAATTTATAAACTTATCATAGCTTAACTTTGTTTCCACATTATTTCAAGCTTATTTTCTAACAAAAAATCCTTTATCATTTGTAGTATAGGGGGCTATTTAATTCCCTAACGTTCCAAGAGATTATTGACATAATGAAGAGTTTATGACCTTATGTGCTTTAGACAAACTCTTTCTACCCAACTTTCTTTTATTAACAGATATATACCCCTATTCTCCTTAGCTCCTATCACTTCTTTTACTAATAAATTCATACGAGATGATAGTTCCTTGCCTCCTGAAGGCTCCCTTCTCCATCCTTACAACTGGGTAGAGTTTATGGATGTCAATGGGTCGGGTTGGGCTTGGGCCGCCCTCGGCCCGGCCCTTCCCGGCCTAAAAAACAGTGGGCCGCAGGCCGGCCAGGCCAAACTCGATCCGTCTATATTTTTTAATATAAAAATACAAAACGGCATCGTTTTGGACAAAACGATACAGTTTTGCGGCCCGACTATGGTCGACCCGTGGCCCGCCCCATGGCCCGTCAAACTAGGGCCAAAATCGGGCCAGGCTGACCCAAAATTGACATGTATAGTAGAGTTAGACTTCCCTCCTTAAGTCACTTTTACCAACACCTCCTTCCACCCTTATCCTTATTCCCCTCCTGGTTATCTTCCTTCCCCTCCATATTGGCATCCTTAACTTTCCTTCACACAACAAACTATCATTTCATGTTCCCCCCGATAACAATTCTCCCCAATCTTAATAACAACTTCCATATTTTCCTTTGGACCCTCCTGATTATGACTCTATAAACTATCCAGAACCATCAGCTCAAATAGTATATCAGTTCCATTTTAACCTTACGTAATTACCCTTAATAAAACATCTTCCAATTATTATCTATTTTTTCCCTTATTCATTCAAATAAGGCTTCCACTAATAAACCACACTCATTGAGTCTTTTTAAGAGCACTTTATTCTCACCTAGCCTAAATATAAGAATCTTTTTAAGAGCACTTTATTCTCACCTAGCCTCAATATAAGAATCACCTTAGGCAGCTCAGTTCCTAAATTCACACACACATAGCCTAGCATACCCAACTCTCCTTCTTTGAGTTGTGGTTTCATTTGTGCTTATTAGTTTCCCAATGAAGCTTGTAAGCATATTTGAGCCTTTAGTAATTAGAATTCCAATGGAACCCTATACAAATTAATTCACAGTGACACATTAGTTGGTTTTTTTAGGCTTTTCAACCTCATTCTAAGCTTCCAGAATTACAGAAACAATGGTACCCCAGCACCTTACACCTTCTGTTAAAACCTCAATCACAGAAACTACCATGGCTCTCATATCCATCGCTAAGGGGAGGATAGTACTATAATATTCATCCATCTTCTTCCCCAGCATCTATCCCCAACTTAGTCCGGGGTTTATAAATTTGGGTTGAGAAGCCTCCTTTGTAACATCCCCTCACCTATGGGAAGGGTAATATGGTAATTTGGAACGGGTTAGGAGTGTTTAACATTGCATTGCT
>JAOQMS010000006.1:21218350-21232340 GCA_027563885.1 Erythroxylum longipes
ATTTTTATTAATGAAAATAAAAAACATATACAAAATTATTCTTTAATTGTTTGTATATATTTCTATATAAATAAATTATTTTTAAATATAAATCATATAGAATATAATATAATTTATTAAATAATTAATAATAATATTTTATATAATTAATAATAAAATAATAAACTTTTTGCAATAACCATTTTAATATAAGGGATATAATAGTCATTTATTATACATTACATTCCATTCCATCCATCATCTAAATAACATTTCATTACATTACATTATGAACCCTTCCATCGCTCCCAAACAGCGTATCACTAAATTACATTACATTCCATTATAAACTGTTCTTTTCTATTTCATTAATTAACATCCAACCAAAAATGCCCTAAGTCTTAAGGGGGGATTTGTAGGTACTGTAGTGTTTGCCAAGTTAGCACTCTTTATTAAAGATAGAGAAGAGCAGAGTTGGTAAGCTTGAAAGTTTGTAAACTAAGAGTACAAAAACTATAAGAGGAATATATGAAGAAGATGACAAGCAGTAGGCGATGAAGGGGCTTAATTCTAACTATAAAAAAGGTAGGAGAAACAAGAAATCATGGTATAGTGGATTATTAAGAACTAAGAACCAATAACACTCTCATATCAAAACGACAAAAATTAGACAAAAAGCTAAAAGACATTTGATTTAGAAAAATGGCTGAACTGTAAAGGTTGAATGGTAGGAACAAATATGGTCTATATTTAAATCAAAGCAAACTAAACATACCCAAATTCCTGCCTAAGTAGGGTATGGTCGATATCTATATTATGAATATCATATTGGATTTGATACCAAATTTGTTTTTAATACGATATAGTACTAGCATCGATTAGTATTAGGTACTGTTTCGGATAATTTTTTAAAATTATAAAATATTTTCTAAAATTTATAAAATTGCAAACTAATTCCTCAGTATATTATGTTATACATTTTTATTTTACTTTAATTCTATATTAAGAATTCATAACAATATAAATTTGATATAAAAATACTTCTTTACTTTCATTAATATTATTTTCACATATTTCTCATAAATAAAATAAATTTAATTTTAGATATTATATTTACATTTTTCAAAAGTTATTATAATATTTCACATGTATATATTAAAAATATACATTATCAATATAAAATATATTTTAAAATATAAAATATTACTGTATTAAACTAATATACATAGTTATGTAATCTAGAATCACTTTTTATAAGTCTAATGACAAAAAATTTTATGTAATACATTCTTATTTTTATTTTTATTTTTGTTACTTATTATATAGAGTATAGACAATTTCATCATATTCCTTTTTATTCATACGTAATTATTATTTTATATAAGAGAAACTTTAAATTTTTTCAATTTAGTCCTATTTTTTAAAAATTTATAATTTTGATTAATATTTAACTAGTATTTAATCGATATTCTAGTTACCAGCTAGTATCAACTGATATTAATTGAAAGAGTAGCAACGTCCACATTACCCTTATAGAATGTGGACTAATAATCATATTTAAATTAATATAGTATTTCTTGTTTTTATTTTTAAATTCAATAAAAAGTTTATTTAGTTAAATTTCTTTTTTGTTTAATTTTTATTTTCATTAGTTAAAAATATATGAAAATTTAGTAGTATTTTTTGATTTCATTTTTTATAATATAGTTTCATTAACTAAACATAAATTATATATTTTATTTTTTATTATTTTCTAATAATACTTGTAAATAATGTAATGTATTAAACTTGTTTGTAATTGAAATTAAAATTTTTAAATTTAAATATATAAAATAATATTATTAAAATTTTAAATAATTAAATTAGTTTTAACAGTAAAATATATAATAACAAATAAATATTATTTATAAATTTTACTTTTAATATAATGTAATAAATTTGCTGTTAATATTTTAATAAATATTTTAAAAAATTAAAATAAAGTTATTATTTAATTAAATACTTTTTATTTTTATTTTTAGTTTAATCATTGGTATAAAAATATAATTATATTAATATTAATAAGTATAGATCTGAATTTATATTGTACCGATCAATAAATGCTACAAAAGTGATGCTCTTTTTATTTTTTCTAGAGAGCAAAACTACCAAAAAATGCTACAAAACTGCTTATAGGTATTAGAGAGCAGAACTATCAAAAGAGCTATCAGTACCTTGGTTAGTGGACCAGGGAGTATTATAGAATTTTGGGATGTACTAGTCAGAGTGAAGGGATAGACCAGCCAATTGACAATCCGTAGAAATTGGTTAATTGAAATAGAGAATCTGGTTCATCGATATAACAAAATATTGAAAATATAAATATAAATTTGTAAAATAAAAAATTGAAAGGATTAAATTAAAAAATAGATATATGTTTAAATTTAATAAAATAAAATATTGTAAAAATAATTATTATGTCTAAAGATAAGATATCTTTATATTAATTTTAATAAATAAAATTATTTTAATTTATTTATATCTATTATTAGCAGATATATTATTTCAAATCGTATCAAAATTAATACGAATTTCGATACAATATTCACAATTTTAAATTAATTGCATGAATGACAAATATAATATTCACAATGGCCAATGAGCTCCTTTTTTTGTAACGTCACGACATGTGATACGAATATAAATTTTGAAGAGACTCACTTAGTCGGCAGGATTTGGAATCTTGTATTGTAGTGATTGAGAAACGCGCGATATAAAATTACCTTATATTGGAAATATAAATTATTAGGATCTTTAGAAATTCAACTCAAAGTCACTGTTAAGCTACGGTACTGTTTTCTAGGTCATGAGTTGGGAAAATATTTCTGGTTCAAGGAAGTTTCCCTGTAGATTCGAAGATGCTGCCTGTGTTATTGTTGTATAAGCAAGCAAATTAGTACTGTGCTTCCTGCTTCTTTAATTTCGTAGATGAAGATTCAAACCTTTATAAGCATCAAAGCGTAAACAATCCAACGCGGAGAGCACCTTCACAAACTCAATATGTTTATTTAATTTTTGCTCATGCAGACACCAGAATTTCCCATAAAATGCAATCGTGGAAAATCTTTACTAATCCGAAATTGCACAGATCTTTCAGTTTGCACACATACCATACCACTCCATTGACTCTACTTGACAGCTTGAATAAATGTCTTTCTTCTTAGATTTTTAAATTTAGTGCCAGATAGAAATATGTTTATCTATGCTAACTGGGAACAGGCATAGGTAGGTAGCAGGAAGAAATATGATTCACCATCAAAGCTTGCCTATGGTCTCTTGATTCTGTTCATGCAATTAACACAAGCTACACTTCCCTCTCGCGGAATGAATTATTTACAACTATTTACAATTATCACATAAGCCAATTTACAAACTTTGATGTTAAACTAGCACAGAACAGATCTTTCGCTTTCTAATTAAGTGCCCTGCAAATAAGTTAATCTATGTGTGAGTAAACCCAGATAAATTTTAAAAATATTAATTAAAAAATATCTTATGAGAACGGTTTTTGATTAAAAAATAAACTGTTTTATTTTAAAAATTTTGAGTTGTGGAGAACTATATTTTGATATATTCACATTGCAAACTGTTACTTTCAATTTGGGCAATTGAAGGAAAATAAATAAGCAAACCTGAAATCATGAGCAGACTAAAGAGAAAGACCTCAGAGTATAGTCTTATTATATGTGAAAACATTCGACAACTTTTGATAGGGATTCACCCTCCAAATTCAAATCCACATTCCATAATGTTCTTTTAATCCTTTCCTATCTCAAAGCAGCATTTTCCAGGAAACCTTCTCCGTGACTTCTGACAACGCTTTTAATTTCTACTCGTCCACGTCAGGTTAATGTATGATCTGCAATGATACAAATTTCATACAGTACTCACTACAAAAAATGGTATGAAATCTTGTTACACGATATCGTACCATCGATTTTGTCTGATACTGACCTGTATTTTCGTAAAATTTTAGAAGTTGAGGGACTTATTTGCAAATTGATTATGGAATTATGGAATTGGGGAATTGTTTTGATCACCTGGTTACTTGATTGTTAATTTGAGTATTGAAATATGTATTTGTGATTTTGTGTTGTGTAGGAATTCTGTATATTGAATTGTTAGTTCTTAGTGAATTGTGTAGTGTATTGTGTATTTTGACTGTAGAGTTAATTTGAGTGAAAAATTAAGAATGTTGATTAAATTGAAGAATGAAAGATTATTAAATTAAAGTTAAGAATTTACATTTAAGTAATAATTTTGATTAAAATTAGTTAAGAAAACAAAATATTGATAAGCATTACAAATTGAATTGTATAAGCAAACAAAATAGATTAATTTATAGTTGAATTATGTGATTACAAAAATAGGTTGTAAACTTATAGTTGTGAGTTATGGTTAAAATTAAATAGGTTATAGTTGTGAGTGTATGTCTTTATTTTATAGTTGAATGAAGTAATCATACAAAATGAGTTATATTATATAAGACACATATGTGTATTGCGTATGATGAATACTTGAATTGTTAATTTTTGATTTATTGGTCAATTGTTTTGGATAAAATTGAATTGTGTAGTACATGTTAATTCTTCATTGTGAAGTTAACTTGAGTAAGAAATGAAGAATGTTGATTAAAATTGGTGTATGAAAGGTTGTTAAATTAAAGTTAGGAATTAGGATTTTAGTAACAATGTTGATTAAATTAGTTTTAAAAAATAATTTTAAGGATTACAAATTGAATTGTATAAGTAAACAAAATATATTATTTTATAGTTGAATTATGAAATTACATAAAGTAAGTTGTAAACTTATAATTGTGAGTTATGGTTGAAGTTGAATATTTTATAGTTGTAAGTGTATGTCTTTAGTTTATAGCTGAATGATGTAATCATACAAAATGAGTTATATTATATAAGATGTATTTGTGTATTATGTAATTATGTATGTTGAATAATTGCATAGTTGATTTTTGACTTATTGGTGAATTGGGTTGGATGAAATTGAATTTTGTATGATATAATAATGCAAAATGAGTCATATTATACAAGATATTTATGTGTATTGTGTAATTGTGTATAAGATGTATATGTTTTTTATGCTAGTTTGAACTTTTGATTTAAACAATACATAGTTTGTGATAGTAGATGATAATGAAATTATATGTTCTTTATTTTGATATGAAGTTATTAAGTTAGTTTTGATATGTGTCTTCATTTATTTTTATAAATAAGTGGAAGGAAGTTTGAATTCTCCTAATAATTCAACCACTTCAAGAAGATACAATAATCCAACTTGAACTCATATTGGATTGGTTCTCGGAATTAAGAACCATATCATTTGCTTGTTTTGTAACAAACATTTGAAAGGTGGGGGAATCATTAGATTAAAAAACCATTTAGATGGGGTCAAAGCTGATATAGAGCCTTGTTGAAAAGTGAGTATAATGTGAAATGGCAAATGAAGATTTTGTTTGAAGAGTATTAACACGAGAAAGATAGAAGGTAAAGATTGAATTACAAATTTGGTAGTAAAAGTTCGTTTATTGGTGTTCATGATGATAGTGGGAATGTTGAAGGTAGTAGTATTCTTATTCAACAAGAAGTGAATGTTGCATCTGATATTAGAAAAATAAGAAGATAGATATCTAGTTTTTTGCATCATAAATAACTCCTGAAGCTCAACCTTCAATTCATAGTATCTTACAGTCAAGAGAAGCGGCTCATAATGTGGATATGACAATGGTTAGATGGTGGTATGATTCAGGTATAACATTCAATGCTTCTAAGTCTTATTATTATCAACCTATGGTAGATGCTATTACCTCTTACAATTTATGATACAAAGCTCCTTCACTTGATGACTATAGCGGTAAACTTTTAAGTAGCTCAGTTTCTGAAATTAAAAGTTATTTGGATGAAAGAAGAATGACTTAAGTTATTTTTGGATGTTCAATCATGTGTGATGGTTAGACAAATAGAAGACATGAGTCTATTATTAATTTTTTTGGTTTATTCTGCAAATGGCTCAATATTTTTGAAGTTTATTGATGCATTTAGCCTTATTAAGAATGTTGATACTCTATTTGAAATATTCGATAAAGTTGTGAATGAAGTTAAGATAGAAAATATTGGTCAGTTCATTACTGAAAATGATTTTACTTATAAAGCGGTTGAAAGAAAATTGCAAAATAAGTATAATTCTTTTTATTAGATTCCATGTGCTACACATTGCATTGACTTGAAGTTGGAAAATATAGGAGATGCGAGATTTTTTTCGATTATTAATGAGATTGTGTAAAAAGCAAAAAAGATGACCAAATTTATTTATAATCGTACATAGGTCTTGAATTTTCTGAGAAAGGATTTCACCAATGGTAGAAATTTGTGTCGCCCTATTGTTACAAGATTTGTGACAAATTTCTTATCACTTTGGTGTTTTATTATGATGAAGAAAGAGTTGAAACAAATGTTTACAAGTGATAAGTGAGTTGCATCTCGCATGCTAGGTCTTATAATGGATTGGATATTTCTAGAATTATACTTAAAGATATTAAGTTTTGTTCCTAATGTTAATTTGTTATATGAGTTAGTGAGCTTTTGGTGAGGGTATTTCGTCTGGCTGATGGTGATGAAAAGACAACAATGAGTTATTTTTATGATGTTATGAAGAGGCTCAATGAAAAATAAGCGCTCTTTGTCACACACCTTATCTTGGAATCATCAATGAGATGTGAGAAAATTAACTTTACTTTGTGTTATGCAGATGGAGTATTTTTTATTCCTAGTGTCTATTTTATACTAAGTTCTTAAAAGAAAGTTAAAGTTCGGAACCGATATCGGTATGGTATTAATATCATTGATTCTCTGCCTTACTTTCATGATCTCATATATATGCCCATATATCCTTGTGTTAGTTTTTATTTGGTTAAATATATAATTTGTCCTCAACATTTCATACTAAGTTTAAGTTGTTTCTGGGATTTTTTGTACTATTTTACACTATAACATCATTAACTATAGTATTCTTAAAATAATAATAATTACACTATTATTAAAACAGTAATTATTACACCTAAAAAGTAGTAATAGAAATAATAGTAAGAGTTATTTAAATTTTTTGAGAAATGTTAAAGTAAAATATGTTCAAATTATCTAATTGTGAAATAATATAGAGAAAATTTATGATTTATATACTGAAAACTACTAAAAATTTAATTCAATTAAAATTTAGAGTACTTAAAAATGTTAAAGTGTACCATGATCGATAACGGTAAATAATAATTTAAAATTTTTAAGAGAAGTTACAATATAATTTATACCTTTTGCTATTTTTATTTTTAATTAAAAATGATGCTTATATGCAAAAAAAACTTACCACTACGTTACAACGACATCTTTAGAGATTTCATTTTTGCGGCCATAGGTCATACGTGGCATGTATAGCTACGTCCAAATAACCGGAATTTTCTCTAAATTTTGATTTTAACCTTAAAATGTAGACTAAAATCACTGATAATCGTTTCCAAGTAAAAGAATAGTCTTTAGATGTGTTATGGTTCTACTTCTAATATTCTATTATAATTTTCAGTTTTAACATGTTTATTTGTTAATATTTATTACTAGATTAAACTTAAAGATAAATTATTTTTAATTAAATAAATTTATTTTAATATCTTATATATATTTATTAACAAATTATTTTATTTTATTAAATAAATATTTTAGAAATAAACTTTTATTTATAAATATTTTATTTAAATTTATATATTTTGAAGATATTTTAAACTTAGTTATATTTATTAATAATTATTTAATTTAATTTCAAAAAGTAAATAAAATTGAATTATTCACAATTCCTATTAATAATTTAATTAACAAAGTCTATTCTATTTAATTAAATTATTTATAATTCTTACTACAATTTAATATATTAAATAATATATATTTAGTTGATAGTAAATTAGATTAAAAAAAGAAACAAAAATAATTTTTAAAAATTAGAAGAAACCAAAATAAAAGATACAAACAAAAAACTGAAGCAAACATATTTTTGTACTAAAATGGAAAAAAAAAAGAGCAATAGAAACAAAAACAGTAATTTGTCAATTACTTTTACATAAAAATGTAGATCAGAAAAAGAAAAAGGCCAAAGTCTATCCATTACGCGGCTTAGTTAGTCATTCTTAATTAAGAAAGTCTATGCCCTTTCTCTTAGATAAGTTTGGAGTATCCCTATTCCCTAGTGGATCTTTATATGTTCGATAAAATATGATCACTCCCGGATTTTTTTCTTGTTACCATTTTTTGAAATATAAAGGAATATAGCCTTGACTTTTGTGTTACAACGCGGCAACTTTGCATTTGTACATTTCTAGCTTGGTGTGGGTTCCATAAGAAACTTCCATGCAGGTTCTACCGTTAAAGGTCAATCATCAACTTGTTGCCTTGACCGTCTATAAAACCCACCAAAACTGGCTGGATTTGTTTGCTCATATCTTAAAATCTAATCTCAACATCTTTACCATTTCATAGGGGCTAGTTCTTGGTGGTCTTTAATGGCGTTGAAAAGGCCTTGTTTTGATGACGGTGAGGATGGTTCTAGGATTCAAGGTGAAGATACCAGGAGGTTTAAGAAGTAGGTGGTTTCTTTCGGCTCTTTGTTTGTACATAGAACCATTGAAGTTGTTGCTTCTTGTGTTCTTTTGAGCTGATCTTGTACTACATATAGTCTCTTGTATGCTGAGTTTTTGTCCTTTGCAGTGTTGTTAGAGATGTGACGGGACTCCGCTCGCTCACAGAATTGGCTTCCAGAATGGAGCCTTTATTTCGGAGAATTGTAAGTACTCCTTTAAACTTTACCTTACATAATCATTCATCTCTTGTTCAGTTCAGCTTTATGTTCTTATACATTTTCTTCTGTTATTTAGGCTACTCGGTAACATAAAATGGCTACTTGGTTATGCGAATTCAAATTTAGCAGCACCTTGCGAAATATTCAAGATTTACTGTTCCTTTTTCTTTTTTTCTTTTTTTTTTCCCCGTTTACTTGCGGTTGCATTTTTATAAAATAAAGAAACTTCCCCTCTTTCTGATTCAGCTCCATTCCATGTTTTTCCAATTGTTAAAGAAATCTTTCAGCCATTTACCGACCTCAGGCTTTATAGGCTTTTCAATCAATGTTGTTTATACTAGTTTCGACTTAGTTGCTCCTAATTGTCAACGTTTGGATGTTTTTGATTCCCCAAAACTTAAGACAATCCCAGGAAAGCCTCCAAATGGGCGTGTTTGATTCTGTTATGATTATAATAACTAAGTGCTTGTTCTGCTGCTTCATTTTTGGTCAGATTCGAGAAGAGCTGGAAAAGTATACTGCAACCATTCTTCAACCATCGTCTAGGTTCGTTTTTTTTCTCTATAGCTTGTTATTTTTGGGGTATCTGTCAAAAGGATCAACCTTTGATCTTCTTGTTGCAGAACCCCGTTTCATCAGAGTGAGACATCTGGAGGAGCAGACTTTTTGCTGTACTTTGTCAACAAACTACCCTCTACCATATTTACTGGTAGTAGGATTGAAGCTGAAAATGGTGAACCGATCAAAATCTTGTTGATGGATGCCAGAACTAAGACCATTGTCACATTCGGGCCCCTGTCTTCAATGAAGATAGAGCTCCTGGTACTTGATGGTGATTTTGGTTCTGACGACCGAGAAAATTGGACTGAAAACGAATTCAACTCCAGCATCATCCGTGAAAGAAATGGCAGAAGGCCGTTGATTACTGGAGAGCGTTTTATTGCCTTAAAAAATGGTGTTGCTCAAGTGACTGACTTGATTTTCACTGATAATTCTAGTTGGCAAAGAAGTAGAAAATTTCGGTTGGGAGCTAAACAAGGTCAAAAAATCTCTGGAGAAGTAAAGATCAGGGAGGGTAGAAGTGAAGCTTTTATGGTGAAGGACCACAGAGGAGCATGTACGTTAGCAACTTATCTTTTTTCTGTCTAGTTATCAATTGGAGCGTTACAAGACAAACTTGTAAAGCTGAGATGGTTACAGATAATGCTTAAAGTTGATAGCATTACTACCGGCCTGTTGACAAAACTACGGTAGAGGCTAACTGTTGGTTTGTTCTTTCAGCTTATCAGAAACACCACCCTCCTCACCTGGATGATGAGGTTTGGAGATTGGAAAAGATAGCAAAAGATGGTCCAAATCACACACGCTTGGCCTCGAATGGGATTCACACTGTCAAGGACTTTCTGCAATTACATGCTATTGATCCATCAAGATTACGCAGCGTTAGCACACGTCCTTGCCTTTATTGTTGTATAGCGTCTTTTTATTTTACGTTGTTCAATTTTAACAACAAAAAAATTTGTTACTGGGAGACTGCAGATGCTTGGAAATGGAGTCTCAAGCAGGACATGGTATGTAATCATCGAACACGCAAGTTCCTGTATTCTAGAAGATTGCCAATTCTACGCCTACTTTGAAGCTGGCATTAGTCTTCTCTTCAATTCCGTCTACAAGGTTGTAGGAGCAGCGTTTGATGGTCAGAACTATGAGCCTCTGGATAAGCTGACCCCTCCTCAAAAGGCAAGTGTGTTGTTGAGGTGTCTGAAAGAACTAATATATCATTGTCTTTAATCTCCAGTTCTGGTTCAATATACGCCAATTAAGTTCAACTATTTTTTCTTTTCTCGCAATCAACAGGCTTTGGTTGAAAACTCCAAGAGGCAAGCTTATAAGAATGTCGACAACTTCACCCCTATCAATTCGCATGCAATTTTTGGGCCTTCTACCCCCCCGATAAGCCCACAAGTTGAAGCATTCGAGATCCCTACTGGAGGCCAAGGCATAGAAATTCTTAGTACGGACTTCTAAATACACCAATTTGAGTGGAAGTTAACCTATATCGATCTCTTTATACATTCATTGGCGGACTCTTAACTGCTATCTTAATTCCTACTTGTACAGATAAAGCACAAATGCAGCTGGATTTCAACACCCAACCAAGTACGAAAACATTTTCCTTTGAAATAGGAAGTAGCAGTCAATTCCAAATTCCTCTGCATAGTAGCCCTATGCAAATGTTTCCTCCCATGCTCAAGAACAGCTTCAAACTTGGAGATGTTTTCTCTCTTCCCTACCCAGGAGATAATAGCTTCTCTCCCAATGATTTAAAATGGCCGTTCCTGATAAGTGGTCAAATGACTGATGAAGATATATGCCGTGTCCAAGCATCAACCTCTGTTGGCATCTCATCAACCGGGGGACAAGGTAGTACTAGTGCTTTTCTTCCAACTTACGGGACTGATGGTGAGATAGATCTCTTTTCTACCTTCCGAAGCCAAAGTGTACATATGTCAAGGATTAGAAAACCTAAAACAAGGTGGTGTCAGCTTCGGGCTGTCATGAGATGGGGCTCGGTAAGGCGAAATGTGGCTTACAGAAGAATGTTGAACGACTTATGTGTGTAAATTACTAGACAAGTAGGAACCAAAGCATGTCAAGTTTTTTAGGAGATGAGCTCTCCAAAGTGCATAAGAGCTAGGATTTAAAGTTGGGGTCCTTCATCCGTGCCTAGGACCGCAGGCCGATCCTCTAGATTATCAGATTCCTCCTGATATTTTCTAGCCTTTCTTGCAAGTTGAAGGTACCTGAGTGTGTTTCTTGCGAAGTCTTGTAGTTGTAAGCTCCACGGTATTCTTTGATTTTTCCTCCTTGTAAAAGATCAAGGTTTTGTACAGAAGGGTTCAAACGGTTACACGAATTGTTAGTTTCATCTTCTTCTGATTCTGTGTTATTTAGCACCTGCAGTTATATTTCTTAGTCACTCTCTTATGATAAACTTTTAGCCTTTCAGATAATGATGGCTAGAACTTGTGATCAACTATTATGGGCGTCTGCAAATGTTCTTCCCTGATACGAGAAATCTATTGAAACATAAACGTATTGTACGTGGAAATCTTCTTTTGGTCTCTTCTTTTCTCACGATGACATTGTTGGCATATAATACAATCAGTCTGCCTCAAAAAAATCAGGAAGATGCTCTGATGGAATAAAATGGCAAGTACCAAAATCCGAATAATAATATAATATTATCATTCAAAAGCTCGAGGTGCCTTTTGTGAATTGTCATTCTTCAATATCAAATGATAAATTTCGCGATCAAACAGATATTCTTATTTTAAGATTAATTAAAACTAATAATTACCAAATAATAATCCTATAATTAATCTCGCAAAGGAAAAAAGATTTACTTGCAATTTTAATAGTCAAAGTACACAAAATAGCTTTCGTAGTATATGCTACAATAAATCATTATATTATATAGCAAGTGAAAATTTTAAACTTTTTATGCGAGTCCTCTAGTGAGTTAGGGATTCCTTAATTCTAATTGCGTTATGTATGAGTAGGAAATATAGCCTCTTTATATGGAATTTTTATTACATCCCTTATCATAAGTCTAATAGACCTTTATAGCTTAAACTAGATTGTCAAAAGAGGACTTTAGGCCATTAAACTTGTTGGAGAACTCATGTATGTGTTGAACTTTTGATGATGCTTGACTCATAAGTTGGCATAAAGATGACATATCGAAGAGGGATCAAGTTGAAGTTAAATGAGCATGTAACACAATTATGGAACATCGACAAAATCTTGGGAGTAGGTATTAATAAAAATCTTTGATGATTGGTTCAATTCAAATGTGAGGCCAAAGATAATTGACATAACTAAATTATGTTAAGTCTGAGGGTGCACAAATGCAGTTCACTTTGATGAGGAAGTCCAAATATAGGAAAATTTATGAGATTTCTTATACAGGCATACTGTTACTTAACTTAGTCATGGAGCAATGCAACTATATCATGAGAGTACTTGAATGGACAATGTAGTAAGATGACTGCGTATGGCTAATTGAAGTCTCGTTAAGGTGCATATTGAGTTAGGAGATAATGTGGCAATATATATATAATGTGATGGGCTTAGAAACTGAAAACAATATCTTAGAAAGTGGAAGCACTTCCTTAAAAAATATTCATGTCATAACCCTTTTCCATGTATATATAATAGAAATAGAAGGAGGATTCATGATCTAGGGCACAAGCATGTCAGAGACTGTGTTCCCTCTAAAAGGAGCAAAATGATACATTGCCTATGACACACCTAACACTTTGTCTTATGCAGACTCAACATACTTAATGTGAAAAAAAATCCTGTTTTGAATACTTTTTTTACATCTTATCATTTTTTACTCCAAAAAATTAGGATTAATTATTAATAGACACACTAACCATCGGGAGATCAATTTTGAAGATGTTTTCATTGAAATACAAGATTCGAGTTCATCCTAACAAATCAAGCTATACAATATTTTTATCTAGAGTTCCTTATAATGATGAATTTTATTTTATCTATTATTTATGTTCATTCAAACATGATTTTTGACTAAATATTTTATATGTTAAATATGAACAATCCTAGTTATTATGTTTGTATAGATTGATTCAACTTTATTTATGATATATGATCTACATCTACAAATATCTTTGATCATTCTTGATATATATTTACTCATACTAACATTTAAATTTCATTATAGTTCACATGTGGATGATTCGAGATAACTTACTAGCAAATGGACTATGATTTAGATATTTGAGGTTGAATGAGGTACTAACGATAAACTTGCACAATCTCTCTAATATTAGGGTGAAACTTTTCATAGAAGCTCACAAAACTTAATGCATTTGAAGGGGTGTTAGCATGGTAGTGATACGTGTTAACCATCTGCAGAATAGGTGCTTATAGTTTGACATAGAGTAATCTCATATTTTAGGAAGTTCTCACTACAAGAAAAATCGCAAATAGGGACGGAATTTGGGACCGAACTAGGTTAATGTAACACCCCACTCCCGCTGGATCCGAACCCGATATCGATGGTGATACCCGAATCCGTGCCCCGCGAGAATGG
>JAOQMS010000006.1:21232440-21284554 GCA_027563885.1 Erythroxylum longipes
ACATATTATTTTAAATTTTATTCATCTCATTTATTATCATAATATTATGAATGATGTTGCATGTTAAGGATATTTATAAGTTTTTTAATTTTTCTTGGAAAATAAAAATAATTTTGAAAATATATTCAAAATAAAAGAAAAATCCGTTCCTAAATCAATTCCGAACAAAAAGAATTATGTCCCTAAATCCGTCCCAAAATTAATTCCGTCCCCAATTCCGTACCCACCGTCCCCCAATTCCGTCCAAAATTCTGTCCCTAATTCCATCTGCAATTACCACATGTCCGTCCCCAATTCCGTCCAAACTTTCGTCCCTAATTCCATCTGCAATTATCACATGTCCATCCCCAATTCCGTCCAAACTTTCGTCCCTAATTCCATCTGCAATTACGACATGTCCGTCCCCAATTTCGTCTATACTTCCGTCCCTAATTCCATCTGCAATTACCACATGTCCGTCCCCAATTCTGTCCAAACTTCCGTCCCTAATTCCATCTGCAATTACCACATGTCCATCCCCAATTCTGTCCCTAATTCCGTTCAAACTTCCGTTCATAATTCCATCTACAATTACCACATGTCCATCCCTAATTCCGTCCCAAAATAAATATAATAATTCGATTGGTATCCATATTGCAAATGGTGTTTGGGACGGATTTTTCGGCTCCTGTGTTTTAGGGATGGATTAAATTCCGTCCCTAAGATTTGCGACCAACCAAATACTGACGGATAAATTTCGGTCCTAAAATCTGTCCATGTTTAGGTTTGGAACCGAAATTGGGACAAATTTAGCGTTTTTTTTCCGTTCCTAAATCCGGATTTTCTTGTAGTGTCTATTAATAAATTTATTCTTTGTTTAATGAATCATAATATCAAAGATGATACCAGGAGAAGAATTTATCTAAACATTAGTTATAGTTAATGTTTTTATTAGAGTAATTGGTTAGTCTTGACTTTTTTGGTTAGTACTTAGTTAAGATTTTTTTATTTTATATTTTATTACCTAATTCCAATTGCTACTGTCTTTATTAATTGTTTATATTAGTTATATGTAGATGAGTTCAATAAATCCATCTAGATCATGAAATCAAATTTCCAGTTATCATTATATTACTCATTAATGATAAGTGCACTTTCCTTACTTTAGGAGTAGTTAATTTATAATAGAGAGAACTTCAGCAATAGGGAATATTGCAACAAGTTTTTGGTATTATTGATAGGGAAGCAACTAGTTTTTGGAAGACTCATTAGTTATTAGTCTAGTCTTTCATTTCTTTTTCTTTCTTTATATTTTTTGTTTTAATTTTATTATTCTTTATACTTGGTTTACTTTGATTTGATATGTGATCTTAGCATATGATAAAGAGTTAACACTTTGTTTTCCTTAAAGAAAATTTAGAAATTGAAAAAAAAAACACTTTATTAGACAAAAATGGACTAAGAAAATAATATGGGACATATAGGATGTACAACCTAATATGACCGAAGAACAACACAAAACATTGTTGTATACAAAATCTTGTATGGATAAATGTTAATATTGCTAAACTAGAAATCAAAGCAAACTACTTTGGTATCAAGTCAAATATGATCCAAGTGTTGCAGTAAAGTGTTTAGTTTGATGTATTACCATATTAAGATCTAAATACATACGTTGTCAATTTTTAGAGATTTATAACACCTTTAAGTTTAATAAGGCCACCAAAGACTTTATAAGGGAGGTTGTTTCCATTTCCATTGAGGAATCAAGCTAAGGAATGGTTAAAGACATTACCTATGAGAAAGTCTCGTGAAGAAGTTTTTAACTAAATATTTCTTACCATCAAAGACATAACAAAATTGAGAGATGACATCTTTTTCTGCAAATAGTTTAACAATGAAACTTTTCATGAGACGTGGAAGAGATACAAAGATATATTGAGGAAGTACCCACATCGTAGTCCTCCCACATGGACTCAAGTTCAAACTTTATACAATGTTTTAATCAATTCAATAAGGCAGATGATAGATACAACATCAGGTGTGAATCTTTATAATAAAAATCCAAAAGCAACTATTGGACTTGTAGATGAGATGAGCATGAACAATTATCAATGACAACCAAGAAGAGCTAATAAATCAACGGGTATACATAATATGGATGCAATGACCATATTGATGGCTTAGGTGGAGTTGATTTTTTATTATAAGAACCAACTTTTTTTTTTTAATTATAAGAACATAAAATAATCTTATCTAAATGTTATCAACAAACTACCATTATCTAAATATAGCGTAGATAACTTTAGATATCAACCACAAACTTCTATTACATTTTTTCCTTTTATTAGGAAAAGATATATTTTTTAATCTTAATATTTATACTAAAATATAGGTGAAACTCTAACATTTAAAAACCTATAACATTTTGAAATTTCTATATATCCAATCTTAAAATAACAGAACTCTTCATTCAATCAAAGTTTTGTAAATATTTTGATAATATATTTTTTTTACTCATATTTGTAACATAACTCACTATAGCAATTGTAGATACCACCATCACTAACTATTCTCTCTTTCTTTTATCTTGAATTTCTTTTTGACCTCTCTTTCTTCTAATTGAATCTAATAAAAGTGATTCTTGTAGCCAAATGAAGTGAAAATCGTAATAAAAACTAAGGTAAAATAGATTTATATTTGTATATCAAAGAAAAAAATGACTCAAGTATAACTTTGATTAAAGTTATGAATAAAATGCTTTTAATAAAAAGAATATAAAACTTTTTACTGACAAAATCATTATGAGTTTAGTTAATGCATATCCAATTCCCGAAAGGGACTATTTTCTAAAAGGTAAATTTAAAAAAAGTGTCACATTTTGAACATTAGAAAGGATATTAAACGTAAGTTGTATAAAGTGAGAAGAAGATTATAATAGAGTATGGTAATGAAACTTATTTTTAGTATAAAATTGGCATAATAAAGAACTACAACATAGGACTCCAAATTTCAACATCTTGAAAGCTATATTGCCAAAATATGCTATGGTAAAGGAAATCATATAAGGTTGGGAAACTAAGGCAAAATCTGATCCCGCTTGAAGTGCAATAATCATTAAACTTTTTTTTTTCAAAAGTCAAGATCACTTAAAATTATATAAAATCATGAACACGTAAATTATAATAAAGCCGGAATCATAATTTATACATTACTCTAAAGATTTATCATTTTCTTGTCGTATCTCTTGCTTCGTTTCTAAAATTGATCCATCTCAACCATTGTAGCTGACAAGTGTCTGACTCTAATTGTATCCACAGAATAAATTGGGAGAACTCTAGAACTATTGCTGTGAGGGTTATGTAAGGAGTGCTAGTTCCATTAGAGCTTAAGCCTATTTATAATAAGTTTTGGATATTTTAGTAATTTAATTGAAATTAAATTATAATTTTAAGTAAACTTTAATTATAACTATTTGACCACTTATTCCTAAATAAGATATAATATCTCATATTAACCCTAATTTATTAAATATCTCATATTTAATTATAAAGTTGCTCAAACTTTACAATCAAGTCGAACTTGATTAAAATATTTTTCTCTTCTTTACTCGTTCTTTATGTGAGACCCATTAGGCTCCCAAATATGTTGGCAATGGATACAAATTATAACACTAAATCATATTTATGATTAGATAAATTAAACTCCTTTAATTTAATTTCAATTCTCCAATTAAACAATTTATATCCATAGATCAAAATTGGCATCTAGATCACATCATGACCACCCAAATATTTAGGAATATCAAAATAGTTTTAACTAACCTTTCTATATATGGTTTTTTTGTATAATTCAATCCTTTCATTATACAATGTTTTGATGAGACATAGAGCATGGAATTAGTGCCTACTCTATTTTGAGTCCAATCATGCTAGTTCTCCACTATTAGCTATTAATTCTATTAATGACATTTTTAAACTATTTATAAAATGTCATTACACTTTATCCAAGGATTTCCCAAATCAATAATAATCAAGAACAATGAAATATTGTCCCTAATTGAATCTTATCTTAATCACTTAACTACCTGCATATAGTTCATGTTATATCCAATGACTATTGAATGAGTTATCCTTGACTAGAATAGGTCATAAGTATCAAAACATAGCAATCCCTATAGAAGATAACTTTGGAGATTTCAAGTCAAAGAATCACTTATACAATCATTACAATGACAATTTTCATAAACATATAGGTAATGTTTCAAATGGACTTCTCATATAGCTTTAGTTCAGTAAACTTGTTCTCTAACAATTACCCATATGTTTGTTTAAGTATCTCCATATTTTAGTCTATGAGATTTACTACTTCCTTCATAAGGAAAAACAAAATGTGTGTTAGGCTTTTTACTTTCTATTAATGTCCATTCTTAATAGAACAATAACTAGGAACAATTTAGGGATAATATGTATATGCAATATGAATCTCATAATTATAATCTCATCATAATTTCATTTGCAATTTATCTCATATTCTTTATATATACATATAAGTTTCTATAAGATAAAGAATGACGTCAAATTATTTTTCACTAAAATATGACCAATTGATTAGTTGTAAGGCAAAAACCAACATTCCCCCACTTGCATAATTTAAGTATGTTATACCATATTGATCGGGTGGTTGGTTGTGCGTAAGTTTTAATTATTAACCCTCGATAATCTCTAAATGTACTGTTTATTAGCGTAGTACCAAATGTGTCGATCCCATGAGGAGGGAGTTAATTTAATCCTAAAATCTAAGGCCAAAAAAGATAACATAAATTCAAATTGCACGAAACTAATACGAGAACTTAATTCAATCAATCAAATTAAGAATCAAATATGAAAATACTAATTATTAAATAAATGAAACACACCCAAGAATCAACCGAAAGAAATTACCAATTTAGAAAAAGAATTTTACCTATCTTTAATGCTAACTTAACTAATTGTGAATTATTGGATTGTTGGTTCTAGACTATCCTAGGGTTGATTGCTCTCTCTTGAGTTATAATCATTAACCCTAATCAGATTATGGAAGTTGCAATCTCTCAATTCATAACCTATCCAAAACCCTAATTAGCTATTAAGTTCTCTGATAAACTATCAGAAACCTATGTAAGAGCTCTCTTCGCACAAGTTCTCGATATGATTCAATTCTTGTTCTATTAAATCACCTAACTCTCGTTAGTCCAATTTAATCATTTTTCATTCGATTCACCCTCTCAGTTTATTATCAAATTATACAATCGCATAATCAAACCACAACAAATCCAATAAACGCATAAACAATTAAATTTTCATTAATTCAAGAATAAAATTCCGATGGTGAGTTTAGAACATCCTCAACATTCTAGATCCTATCATCAACTATTCAATCTAATTCTATACAATGATAAAACTAAAATTAAATAGGAAATACAATCTAAATGGATGATAGGAGTAACCGACGTCAGGAAACCTCCTGATCCGGAAAGTACGTCTAGTCAGCTTCTTCTCCTCTCCTCTCTTCTCTTCCTTCTTCTCTTCCTCTGTCTCTCCATGATTTCTCTCTAGGGTTTCTCAAGGTGGCTGATGCAAAAGCTCGTCTCTGCCTCTTTTCTTGTTCTTTAAATATCCTTGTGTTTTGGGTAACCTTAGGTTTTTTGGGGTCCAAAAGGTCCAAAAAGTCCCTCAAAACTTGACATTTTTGAGTGTCTGCGCGTTTGCCCGATACAGGCCACAATTGTGGGCCATTTCTTATGCTTCTGTCATGATCATGACATGTAGGCCACGATTGTGGGCCAACCATAGTGCAGGCCATGATCGTGGGCTGTTGTTTTGGCTCGAATGTCTCCAAAATTTCTCCGTACTGTTTTTCGATATTGACCTTGAAACACTAGCAAACACATCACGGTACCTCAAAAATATAATATTTAAGTTCAAAGACTTGTACTAACCTATAAAATACTTAAAACATAAACAATTAACAAACTAACATAATTCTAGCCTTAACACATAATAAATGATTGAATTAACAGCTAAACTCATATCAAACTATGCCCTAAAACACGATACAATTTACACTTATCAACATCCACACATTTAAATATTTGCTTGTCCTCAAGTAAACAAAACAACAAACACACAAAAATCATAAAGCATAAAATGCAGTAATGATACAATGGCTTCAACTTCATGAAATAAACTTAACACTAAACATAATCATTCAAGTTGTTCTAAATCATTAACATGCAAAATCTGCACCTAGGAGCTATGGACTAAATATACATATTAATCAAAACTTAAATGTCAAGTTATTTACCCTTTTCAGTTGTACACACACATTAATAATTATTTGGTCATTCAAACTTTATAACTAATCCTAAGTACATTTTCATGAAAAGTCAAGCTATTCACAAGTTCAGTAGGTTTTTATTATAAAACATTTTTTATTTTTATTTTATTATATATTTTTATTTATTACTTTTTGTGGACATGGACCTAGTCTTTTCACACAGAGGCAAACATTGATGATGAATGTCAATTTGATTACTTGACTAAGTCATGTTTTTATTAAGTTGCTTGGTTGGAACATCATTATAGCCTTTTAACGCGAAGACACACATTTGTGATGCGTGTCGATCCGGTTACTCGGCTATATCACATTCTCAACTGGTTATTAGCTCTATTCATAACCCTAAGGCCAACAAAATAGTTATTTATTTAAAAATTAGAAAACATTTTTAATGCCTACCTTATTACTTTAGCTACTTGTTTTCATGAAAAAATACTAGCAAAGCTACTTTAGTCGAAAGACTTAGAATTATGAATGAATGTGACAATTTGGAGGGTGACAAACTAACACTAAATCCTAATTAACCTGCATATTTTAGCCAAATAATCCAGATCACTAATTTCGCAAGCTAATGACTCCTCACAACCTAATAGATTATGTTTAAAATTAAAATGATTTCAATCTATCTAAGTCATCGACACATTCACACAATTCACAATATGCAACCTAACTAACAATCATACAATATGCAAAATTAACACTCAAAACAAAACATATAACCCTCCCCACGCTTGAACAACACATTGTTCTCAATATAAGAAGGAGACAAACAAACTTATATGGAAGGAAAAAAATAAAATAAAATAAAAAATTAAAAGAAAAGGGTTAGAAATAAAGTCTCGCGATGATGGAGGTGGTGATGACGATAGTGTTGAGACCAAATCCACTTGACATCGAGAGTGTTTCCTTATCTTATAAGTGATTCAAGAGAGTAAAAGAATTAGCAATCCAAACCATTACAAATTATTCAAAACTTATTTTAGAATTTAAAACAAACCTAACTAAACAACAATTTAAATCTAACTACTAAACGTGCTAATTTAGGGTTATTAGCTTGACCTTGCATTATTGGAAGCTCAGCTCAGATCAATTATGAGTGGTTTGCTTCCACCTTTCTCATTCAACATCAATTTTGTAGCTTGAGAGTAAGCTACAAATTGCAAAATGATCAAGAGGAAAATATTGATAAGGTTGAGAAAACCAATTAATTTCAGTAATGTTCTTTTTACTAACAAACTGTCAATAAAATAGGGAATAAAGAAACTCCCTAAATCTTCTATTAAGTCTAACAAGTTTGTTTGGTAAAAGGGTAAGCTACTCTTGCTCTTACTCTTCCTTAGTCAATCCGTTTTCTTTTTCTTCTTTTGTTTCACAAACAGAGACTTTCATAGCTTTTTCAAACTCGATGTCCGTTGTCATCTGTTCTTCTTCCTTTTCTCTTTTAAAGATTTGAACACATCAATTCGCCTGAATGAGTCACCCTCCTTTGGATTTTTTAATACATCATTCATGTTGAGTATCACTTGGTCATTACTAATCCGAAGGATAATGTTCTCTTCATAGACATCAACTAAAGTTTTTTCGATGTTTAAGCATGGTATACCATGATCTGGCAGATAATATGGGGGGTTTTCATCCTTTTCTTCATCCTCTTTTTTGATTTCTTGGTCTTCTATAAGGTGAGGTTCAGTTTGATTTGTCACCAGTTCTTCTTGTTATTCCCTAATTCTAAGTTTGATAGCCTCATATTGCTCTCATTGATATAATTTCATATTGCTCGAAGAGTCTTCCACACTTCTCTTACAAAATTCACAGGAAAGCTGTCTTACTTGAATCTTCAGATTGCTAATAGAAGAGGCATGATTTTTTGTTACTTGATCAAATTGCTCTTCCAGTCTCTTCTGGTTCTTTTCCATGTTTGTTAGCTTATTTATGATTTTGTCTAATTTGGAATCCCATAAACTGGACTCATCTTGCTGAAATTCAAATAGGTCTTGATGTCCTAAGTGAGAACTTGCACTGTTAGACCAATAAAAATCTGGGTGGTTCTGCCATCCCAAAGTGTATAGACCTATTCCTAAGTGAGAACTTGCACTGTTAGACCAATAAAAATCTGAGTGGTTCTGCCACCCCAAAGTGTATAGGTTCATATAAAGATGATGATTTCCCCAACTAAATTGGAGATCATTTAAATCCATAGAAGTCCTTTGCTCCCTATAATATACATCCTCCATGATCGTTCCTTTTATCTCTTCTTAGCATTCAACTTTTGAGATTCCCCATTATTGTTCGGTGATATCCAAGTTGATGTGTCGTCTACTTTATGCCTAATTTTTTTTTAAAAAAAGAAGATGAAAAAGCCTTAGACTACAAGAATTAAACTAATTGCCTCCTTGGCAACAACACCAAAAACTTGATCAGGTAGTTAGTTGTGTGTAAGTTTTAATTATTAACCCTCGATAATCCACAAGTGTATGGTTTGTTAGTGTAATACCAAAGGTGTCGATCCTACGAGGAGGGAGTTAATCTAATCATAAAATTTAAGGCCAGAGACGATAAAAGAAATTCAAATTGCACGAAACTAATACGAGATCTTGATTCAATCAATCAAATTAAGAATAAAATACAAAAATACTAATTATTAAGTAATTGCAACACACCCAAGAATCAACCGAAAGAAATTACCAATTGAGAGAAAGGAAATTTTACCTATCCTTAATGCTAACCTAACTGATTATGAATTATCAGATTGTTGGTTCTAGACTATCCTAGGGTTGATTACTCCCTCTTGAGTTATAACCATTAACCCTAAATCATAAACCCTAATCATATTATGGAAGTTGCAATCTCTTAATTCACAACCTATCCAAAACCCTAATTAGCTCTGAAGTTGTCTAATAAACTATCAGAAACCTAGGCAAGGTCTCTCTTCACACAATTTCTCGATCTAATTCAACTATTGTTTTATTAAATCACCTAACTCTCGTTAGTCCAATTTAATCATTTTTCATTTGATTCACCCTCTCAGTTTATTATCGAATTATGAAATCATAGAATCAAACCACAACAAATACAATAAACACATAAACAATCAGATTTTCATTAATTCAAGAATAAAATTCCGAATGTGAGTTTAGAACATCCTCAACTTTCGAGATCCTATCATGAACTATTCAATCAAATTCTATATAATAATAAAACTGAAATTAAATAGGAAATACAATCTAAATGGATGATGGGAGGCAGCGACGTCGAGAAACCTCCTAATTTGGGAAGTACGTCAAGTCAACTTCTTCTCCTCTTCTCTCTTCCTTCTCCTCTTCCTCTATCTCTCGATGATTTCTCTCTGGGGTTTCTCAAGGTGGCTGATGCAAAAGCTCCTCTTTGCCTCTTTTTTTTTTCTTTAAATAGCCTTTTATGTTTGGGTAACCCTAGGGTTTTTTCGCGGTTTGAAAGGTCCAAAAAATCCCTCAAAATTTGAAGTTCTTGAGTGTTTGTGCATCTGCCCGATGCAGACCATGATCGTGGGACATTTCTTGGGCTTCTTTCACGATGGTGACCTACACTGGTGGTTCTGTCATGAATATACCACGATCGTAGGATGTTGTTTAAGCCTGAATGTCCCCAAAACTTCTCTGTACCATTCTTCAATGTTGAGCCTAAAACACTAGCAAATATTTAAGCTGAAGGAATTGTACTAACCCATAAAATACTTAAAACATAAATAATTAACAAACTAACACAATTCTAACCTACACACATACTAAATGATTGAATTAAAGGCTAAACACATATCAAAACAAATATGATGCAATTTACACTTATCACATACCACTATATGATGATCATGCTACTATTGGAACAATCACTTAATGAGAGAATTCTATATGATTCTCTATATTAAGCACTTACTTAATCTTACAACTTGCATCTTAATTATCATCCTAATTAAGAAAAACATTGCCAAAATATACCCAATGGCTCTAATATTCCATAGTACATTACTGTCTTGAACAATTCAAGGAACTATACCAAGTTCATTAATGGACTTATTGATCTGATTAATCATTTGTACTAAATGAAAAATGTATTATGACTCAATTAACATCCATTGCTACATTGGAACATTTCCAATCTTAAAATCATATTGCTTAAGTGAAATTGACCTTAATTAGGATTTACTTCTAAAGTTAATATCCATATAACCTTGAACCCACATTTTCACTCATATATAGAATATTGGCTATCTTTAATACTTCACAACTATTAGATATCTCAAATACTAAACATCTTCGATATATTATCTATGTATAAACAACTAACAATCTATCTCTATAGATCTAATTTCCAAAATTAAGTTGTTACCTTTTCATATCAAATAAGAGTTGTTCTTGGAAAAAATTTCAACAATTGAAAAATATAACTGTTGTTCTTTATGAGCAATATGTCTCTACATACTTTCACCGAAAAGGGAAACTATACTCCCACTAACCTTCTTGTAGACATGATAAAGTCATAATCATCTCTAAAACAAACTACTTGAATTCATCATGAAGGTGAATTTTTCAATGTCTTGTATCCATTCAACTGTACATCAAATGTATCAATAAAGACACTAGTTCTGATTGCATGTATTGTCATTAGATTTAAACTTTTGAAATTTCAGCTTACTCTGACTACTTATCTTTCTCCTATAAATGCTCATTGAAACAAGCAATTTGTTCAATGGGTCTGTAAGATTATATCCAACCTTTTGGATATCTCATAACCTTTTATTACTTAATTTATTTAATAGATAATTTATGGTTCAACTAAGTATTACATCCTTAAATCATTAAATTTTGGCTTTTTCAAAGACTTAGCATTTTATATCTAATATGAGATCTTGCTAATTGATTCAGTTATAACTATTTAAAGTGATTCATTATACTAGGCATAGTTATAGAAAAAATTATATTGCAACATACAATCTCTCATATTGTATTTTCCTCACATAAATCTATATTCTTATGGAATTTTTTTATGAAGGTATTCACTTGAGAATCTTATTTCCTGTAAATAACCAAAAAATATATAACTCACCACATTGATCTCACTGAAGTGCTTTAGCATTCTCAATACTTAATTTATAATTAAATTTAAACTATTTGAACTTTTCATAATATTTGAATACATTTCATTTAATACATATGCCATATCATATAAAGTCATTAGTAATCTAATGAAATGCAAGTATCATCCTTTTATGAATTATTATTCCATCCAATACATCACATGTATAAATTTAACAATTCAATACCATCATCGTCCTTTCACCCAAGGTTGATTTAGTTATTCTTCAAATTAACAAGTTTCACAATTATTCGATTCATAATCAAATTGACACATATATCTTTGTATGTAACTTTACAATTCTTATTATGCTGATTTAACCAATATGGCATGAAAGGATTGTCTCGATTATCTAACTTTGAATTACTGCCACTTATGTTAAGCATAAGCCTCCTTTGATCTAACACATACAAAATATTTGCATAAACTTGGATTGACTACTATTACTCAACAATCTATTTCTAATCTTATCTTAAATATTATAGTAATGTTGAATCCAAATTCAGTATCAAATACTCAAAAACATGAATAAGAAATATATTTATGATCTCTATCATATTATGTATAGGCAAGAAAAGTTATGCAATCATTTTCTTCTTATGAAAACTATTATTGTACTATAGCAAAGTTGTTATAGTACAACTTTAATTGTGTATTTGTTTACTCCCACTATTTTATTCAAAATAATAGCCCTCACTACTATTAAAAAAATTATTGTAATCTTTATAGTAAGCTAGGATCCCTTTCAAATTTAGTTAATCTTGGGTTTACTGAACAAACCAACTAAACTTAAATTGGGTAGATAACTTTATCAATCACATATTATGTGACTACTATATTTGTTAGGTGACAATTCTTGCCAAAATATATCTTATATGTTATTCCTATCCCTACCTTTAAATTCATGTGATCATGAGTTTGCTTATCCAAATCATACAAATTTAGTTAAGTAGGACCCATTGTTATAAGACTAAACATATTCTGATTAAAGCATCCTTGAGTTTGCTAAAAAAACATAACAATAAATAGAATTCTAGTTTATTTTATAACAATGAAAGGCAACAATCACATTCTTAATATGTACTTAACATTTTAACGAGGGATTTAAATTTTTTTGTCTCATTAAATAGCAAATTGCATGTTAAATATCACATATATAAAATATACAATTCAACATGCATAATATATCAAACATATATTCAAATATGTAACTTATGCACTCATAATCAAATTATACGCATACAATATCAAGCTTTGTTTGATTCTAGTTATTGATCTTTGTAATCTAATTTAATATTTCTAGCTCCTTGGAAAAATTAAAGTAGATTAAACTCATTGATTCCTAAATAAACTAAATTCTTATTCCAAATAGAAATTTAATTTGATTTGAAAACAATTTTAAATCCAGTTGGAAACTATTTCCAATTATCTTGATTTCTTTAACAAAATTAATTTTAAAATAAATTATACTTCTTACTTATTATAATTTAGAAATTTTCCTTTTTTCCAAATTTACCAAGACATTCTAATCCAATTAGAAAACAATTTCCAATCTCATTAGAAATTGTTTTTTCTTAATTAGAAAACTATTTTCTTATGTTAAAAGAAAACTACTGTGAAAATTAAATAAAACACCTTTTCATTTAATTAAAAAATTCTTTATATTATTTATTTGGAGATTAATTTTTAATTAACTAAAAATCTTTCTTTAATAAGATAGAAAACTATATTAAAAAAACTACTAAAGAAAGCTCTTTTTCTTAATCATTAAATGGAAAATTTTCAAAATTTAATCAAGAAAATATATTTTTTAATAAATCAAGAAGCTTATTATTCATAAATAAGGAAAATTTTTAAATAAATAGAATAATAACTCTCTAAAAATAAAGTCATAAATTTAATTATCTCAATAAAATTGAAATAAATAAATATAGTTAAGAAACACCTTTTTTAATTACGTTAGAAAGTAATTTTTTAATTTTAAGGAGTCTAATTAATAAATTTCAATATAACTGAAACAAATTAACTTTAATTTTAGAAGCTATTTTTTAAAATTAATTAGAAATCAATATAATTATTAATCTTAATCATATTAAGAAAAATAATTAATTTAGTTTTGTAATTGATTTTTAATTTTAAAACAATTTTAAATTTACGTTTGGAATGATGTTTATTAGGATTAGATTAATCTTATCTCCAAACAAAGAATACCTTATTTGTTATTTAGGACAAGCTAATCCTATGACTAAACATTCTTTAACCTAGGTTATGGAATATCTTATTCCAACCTTACAATATCCTATTTCAATTACCAAATAGCCATTATTCTAACTTTTGGATATTCTTATTATTCTACCCAAACATTGCTTATTCCAATACTAGAATAAACTTAGCTCCATGTCCAAACAAGCATATCTTGTTCCTTAGAAACCACAGTTTCATAAAGATAAAACCCTATCCACCACACAAAGAAGTTATTGTTCCCTTACTCCACCATTTGCCAACGTCGTTGTCTTTGACACTGCATTTATATGCAGTAGCTTACTACTGGCAAGCTGCAAGAACTCCAAGCAACACAATGTGATGTGCTAGTGAAAGCTACGTGATTTTGAAAAATTTTCCATGAGATCCAATGTCCTCTTCTCTTTTTGCAATCAAGCCACTTTGCCTATTCTGTATGTTTGTCACAATCTAGGAAAAAACTTCTCCAAGCAACAATAGGTGATAACTCCTCACTTCTCCAGTTTTAGTCTCTCACTTGGCTTACTAAGACATTGGCTAGCCTCCAACCAAATCACATCCGACAAATGTGTAGTTCTTAAACACAATAATCAACTGCTAGGTGTATATTATAGTATGTTTTCCAGGTGTTTGAGTGTGTTTTAAGTGTTTTCTTAGATGATAATCATCTGTTAGGACTTAGAATTGTGTTTTTATTATTGTGTGGAAACAAGAAATTAAAGAAAAAAGGAAGAACTTGCAAAAGGGAAGAAGCCACAATCATGCATAGTTCCACAATCATGACAAAGGACAGGAATTAGGCATGACAAAATTCATTCAAATTGTTAGGTTTTTAATTAATCCTTATGAGAATGATACCTTTTATTCTACAAGATACGATCCATATACTTATGGTATTGAAGTTTTTATATAAAACTGTTAATAAGTTTTTGACACCGTTGTCGGAAATTAAATTAACATCTTATACGATTTGAATTCCGTAGGTTTAAGGATTATATTACTTTTCTTGTGTGATTGTAGGTGCTTCAACACAAGATTTAGAAAAATAGTAACTTCAAGTTGAGTAACTTACAATTTCTAACTCAGTAAAGCCATTACAACATAAATGGGAGTTACTTAACCTCATATAATCTTTGGTGGAAAAATTATCCAAATTATCCTTAGACTAACAATGCAGGAAACAATATATGAGCATAGGTCCACCAAGTTTCCAATAAGATAGGTTTGATCTTTAGATTCCAAGTGAGAAAAGTTAATGGACGTGTTAAGCTCCAAGCTCTATAGCCAAGATGAAATTTAGAAGATAAGGGAAGTAAAATTTGATCTAGTAATGAAGAACCGTTCCTATGCCATTCATAACTTGGAGGTTTAAATTAGGCCACTTATCGGTGCATTGTTAACAAGGAATGTAGGTCTCTTCCAAGCAACACAGAAGAACAACCAACATCCTTGTTGTGTTGAGACATTTATGGGGGGTAACCATTACAACCATTAATTTTGAGCTCCAAATTATATTTGGGAGAAACCATATTGCATTTAAAACTAGCCTCAGAATACACAATATGAGCATATTGATACTGAGTCAAATATAACATGTTATTAGAGCCTATTAATTCCTAAAAAAGGAGACATAGGTCAAATTCATGAGTTATTATTCAAGAAAAGAACAAAGAATAGAGGATAAAGGAAAAAGTGGATGAAGAAGAGAAGGAAGTCTCTATTTAAGAATTGAAAATAGAAGTGTGGAAAAATGTGAATGAGGAAGAGAATGATTAGTTTGCCTTCCCAGATGACAAACTCTTGAAGTTAATTGAAGATTCAGGGAGTTTCATCATTCTATGTTTTATTAACAGTTTGTTATAAAAAGGGGCATTAATATAATCGCTTGGATTTTTTAATTTGATCAAATATTTCCTTCTTACTATCTTACAAGATGTGGCTTATTCACAGGCTACTAAATTGTCATTAAAAGAAACGAGTGGAAACAAGCCACTAATTATAAACTCAGGTTGATGGTAAAAGCGAAGGATATGTCGAGCTAATGAAATTAAGGAAGCATTACGTGGGAGGCAACCTAAGAATTAAAATATGTTTCATTTTTATTTTCATTTTATTTTGTTAGTTTTTTGTTTTTTTTATGCTTCATGTTTATTTTGTAGAGATTTGAATTGATGGATGCTCATCACATGAAGTGAATCCAAGTTCCATCTCCAACACCATCAGGACATGAATCACTATAAGTTTTCTTGCTCCTGAATCACTACAAGTTTTCTTACTCTTACTTTTTCTTTAATGTTATTTCTCTTTATTTGTATTGTTTTATTTTCTACATTAAGGAAAATGTGATGTTCAAGTGTGGGGATTGGGTTATCAATAAAGAAAGTAAAAAAAGAAAGCGCTTATGATAAAACTAAACCCACTAATCTTTTAAAAATAGCAAGAATTTTCATGAAGGGTTACTTAGTGATAGTTTCCCTTTTTAATTGATCAATAATAATAAATGCATGCTTACAAGTGCAATAGGTATATGAATAGGATGTTAATATTTTGGTTGATATGTATATTCAAATCAAAGAACTTAAACATGAAAGGAATAAGTTAGTATGTTGACACTTTTTAAATGGTTGATGTTTGAGGTTAAGTTAATTTCATGATATTGGATGCCATTGTAAAATTATTACATTGTATAAGATTATGTGGTTATGTGTTACGTGTTTTGTTTATGTTTATATTTGTGTTTTTTGCTTTACTTAAGGACAAGCAAAGATTTAATTATGGAATGTTGATAGGTGTATATTATAGTGAGTTTTCTGGGTGGTTAAGTGTGTTTTCAAGTATTTTCTTAGATAATAATAATGTGTTTAAGACTTAGAATTGTGTTTTTATTAGTAATTTTATGTGCTTAATTGTTTGATTAGTTTAGAGTAAGAATTTGATCTTAATTTTATGTTTCAAGGGGTGTTTGATGTGTTTCTTAATGAGTGGAAACAAGAAATTGAAGAAAAGTGGAACAACTTTGAGAAGGGAAGAAGTCGTGATTTGAAAACTTTTTTTTGTTTGATTTCCCAAAAGCTAAGATCATTTCAAATTCTATAAAATGATAGCACATAAATTCTAATAAAGCATGAATCATAATTCATACTTTACTATAAAGATTGACTCTTTTCTTATCGTATTTCTCGAATCATTTCTAAAATCAGTCCATCTCAACCACCATAGTCATATAAGTGTCCAGACTTTAATGATATCCACATAACAAGTTGAGAGAACTCTGTAACTGCTGCAAAGAGAGTTACGTAAGGAGTGCTAGCTTCAATATTAGAGCTTAAGTCTATATATTATAAGTTTTGGATATTTTATTATTTTAATTGAAATTATTCTAATTTCAACTAAAGTTTAATTAGAATTAAAATAATTATAATTAAATATCAATTATACACAAATAAGATCTAATATCTCATATTGATCATTCTTTATTAAATATCTCAGATTTAATTATAAAGTTTCTCAAACTTTACAATCAAGTCCAATTTAATTAAAATATCTTTTCTCTCTTCAGCCCGTTCCTTATGTGTGACCTATTAGATTCTCAAATATATTGGCAATGGATACAAATTATAACCCTTAATTATATTTAGGATTAGATAAATTAAAATCCTTTAACTTATTTTTAATTCTTTAATTAAACAATTTATATTCATAGATCAAGATTGACGTCTAGAAACATATCATGACCGCCCAAATATTTAGGAATAGCAAATTGATTTTGACTAATATTTATGTACATAATTTTTCCATATAATTCAATCATTTTATCATATACTATTCCAATTAGAAATAGAGCATATAATTAATGTCCACTCTATTTTGAGTTCAATCATATTAGTTCTCCACCATTAGCTATTGATTCTATTAATAATATTGTAAACTATTCACAAAAAGTCATTCCATCTTGGCCAAGAACTTTTCGAATCAATAATAATCGAGAGCAATGAAGCATTCTCCCTAATTACTTTAGGATGATTAATCTTATCTTCATCACTCAACTAGCTCTATATAGTTCATACTATATCCAATTACTACCAACTGAGTCATCATTGACTATCAAAACATAACAATCCCCATACAAGAAAACTTTAGAGATCTCAAGTCAAACAATCACTTATATAATCATTACAATGAGAATTTCTATAGACATGAAAGTAATGTTCCAGATAAATTTCTCATATGTGGTCAGTTTAGTGAACTTATTCTCTAACAAGCATCTATATATTTGTTTTAGTATCTCTATACTTTAGTCTATGAGATCGACTACTTTCTTTATAAGGAAAAATATAACGTGTGTTAGTCTTCTTACTTTTTATTAATGTCCAGTCTTAATAGAACAATGACTAGGAATAATTTAGGGATAATACATAAATGTAATATGAATTTCATAATTATAATTTCATCATAATTTCATTTGCAATTTATATGTATCTCAAGAACTTTATCATATACACTTAAGAATATAATAGATAAAGAATGCCTTCTAATTTTTTTATTACTAAACTATAACCAACTAATTGGTTGTAGGGTGTAAACCAATAAGCAACACTTAGATCTGTAAGTTGAGAGGCTTCTCTTCTGTTATGACAATTTACCTAGATACTATCCCAAATTGAAAGGATAAGACATAATTGTTTGGACAAGGCACATTTCTAAGAAATTTACAAATAAATCTTGCTTGAAGGTCTTCTCAATCACCCATCAGATAATCCCTTAGATTAAAAAAATATAATTTAGTTTAACGACTTCTCATAAACATACTTTATCCTTTAGTTAGCAATCAAACAAAAGGTAAAGAGCATATGTAGGATCAAATGCATCAACACTAATAACTTATGGTGCTAGATATGTAATCAAGAGAATGAATTTTTAAACTATCTCTTCTTCAGATGCTAAAACTCTTCAATGTTATGGAAAAAGTTGCAAGAACTTATGCACTTATATTGTAATGAGGATTAATGGATGAGCATAGTTGATTGAATAAACAAGGCTCAGTTCCAAGTCAAAGATGATCTTGTAATATTTAAATCGGCCTTTTTTATATCGTTTATGTTCTATGGAGAGATTGAAATCACAAAATATTCAGAAATGAGAAACATAATATAAAAGCATCAAGCCAAAAAACCTTTTGTTAAATAAGAGAAATCATTTTAATCGAGGGGCTTAACACAAATATTAGTAAAAAGAAAGCACCGGAATGGAGCCTTCCTCCTAAACCCTTTTACCTGAAGAACTCTCTTCTTTATAATTATTCCTACTTTATTTCATACTTGCCCCTTAGGTAATATATTTTTCCTTCATAATTGTTCCTAGTTTGTTTCATATTTTTAAAAAAAAAAGTTAATTTATTAAGCGTTGAAAGGCAATATAACTGTACATACAAAATACAATGCTAAATTTCATTAAAGATTAGTGACTATCAAAGATTGCAAGTAAAAATTTAAAGGATGAATGAAAAAAAACTAGTCATTTCAAAAGGAAAGGACATATTGCTTGTCCTACAATTTGTGATTTTGTATGCTGATTTGGAACCTTATATGTTGCATAAGTTGCTTACTGAATTGTGCCTTAAGGAGGAATTTGTCTTGAAAGATCAGATAGTTTCTTTCATCCCAAGTTGTCGTAACTATTGATGAGAGAACTAACCAGAACATTTGTAAGCAGTTTTATTGGTGTATTTGCTAGTTGAATGTCAAGATTTGACACTGACCTGACTGTTTAATTCTCCAGCTATCAAACATCTTCTAAGAAATTCTGTCCAAATGCCTCTAATGTAGTTGCATTTGAAGAATAAACGTTCAACATTTTCCTCAGTTTCTTGGCATAATGAGCACCAATTAGTGAGATGTATATATTTAGCGATTATGTCAACAATTTTAAGCTTACCTTTCCTGGCAACCCATAGATAAATGCAACTCAACGATTGATATAATTGCACCAAATTGGTTTGGTCCAACATGCTTTGGGCAGATGTTTAAAGACTAACTTCTTATAAGACTGATTAGTTAATATGTCATCATCGGTGTGCCTCCATATATGTTTGTCATCAATTGGATTGATATATGTTTCATATTGGTCCCCTTCAAGGAGTATATTTTTTTTTCATAATTATTCCTAATTTGTTTCATACTTGACCCCTTCGAGAAGTATATTTTTTTATTCCAAGTTCGTTTTGTACTTGCCCTTTTAAGCGATATATTTTTCTTTCCTTTATTCCTTCGATATGATATATAACATTGATTCATATTTTTTATGGTGATTTGGCAATACATTTTATTTTTCAAAAAATAAAAATTAATGCCTTTTTTATTATAAGAACATGGCATAATTTTATAGCTATACCAAACGCAAAATTTATTCAAACCTTTTCCCGATATTTTCTTGGATTAGTCGTTTGTAAACTTGGTCACAAGGCACCATTTTCATTGAATCGTATTCAATTTGGGCTTGATCCAGCATCATAAAAAGCATCCACCAACAATTGCCTCAGACTCCAAATTTTCCTTTAACATGAGCTTTCAACGCTTTGGATTAACAACCCATTACAAATTTGTACAACCTAGTATGGACAGTATACCACCAAAAAGGAAAAAAAAATGCAACCAAAAGTTCACTCAATATTCCTCACGACTACAACCCAGGATAAATACGGGATTTTATGAGTGCCATAGTCCATATAACGTGTACAAGCAACGTTGAGTATAATACAGTGACAACTAGGACAATACTCATTAACAAAGACTGCCACGTTTTTCATAGTTTCCAATCCAGGGATAAGCACCACTCAACGAGATTTTGGTTTTGACAAACCGCGCTCATTATGCAATCACACTCTTAAATCTCTCTGCACCAATGTCAATCCGGCCATCAACTGATGCCAGTCCAGCATGTTTCAACTGCTATGAGTGGACCCGTGAGATAGCAACCTTGACAACGGGACACCTCAACCCTTGACAACCATTGCCCCACACCCGATATGGACTCATTTAACAGACCCGGCTAGTATTCCTGCATCCAACAGTTCAAAACAATATCTCACATGCTTTAAATTCTATTTTTATGGTAAGAATATGATCCAGGGAATTGAGTCGTCTGCTTACATTTAGGTGAAATTGAATCCACCCGAAGGAACTGCTGGAACCTCATTTCCACCAAACCGGAACTCAGATTGGGGAGCATCCACTGATGGAATTGTTTTGTCCTCTTCCTCTAACCAATATGTCTCAAGAGTCTTCACTGCTTTCCCATAAATCTGTGTGTTGTCATGAGACTGCAGATTCTCGATTTTCTCCAAGCCCTCAGCATCATCAATCATTTGAGCATAAAGGTTTACACCTCCAGTATTGCCCAAATTCTTGTCAGCTTCTCCTACCTTCAAGATGTTTTCAAGCCCTTCTAAACATACTGTCACAATTCTTGGATCGGGGCAGATGAGAAGATCACATAAAGCTTTAATACAACCTTGGCTAACAAGATACCTGAAACATATATGCACCCAGATTAACATTCTTATCTGGTCTCACATCAATTTATCAGATATTCTACAAGCATGTTACGATAAGAAATTGGATTCCTTTTACTTGATTTGCTCATGAGTACCACCAGATGTAGCATTTGAGATGGTCCATGCAGCCTCCTTCTTAATGTCAAACTCAGCATTTTGAAGCAGTTGAACCAGCGGGCCAACAACGTTAGCCTCAATTACAGCCTGCAAGTGTTTGTACAAGAAGGATGCTCAGTTACTAGAACCATAATCATTTAAATCAAATCAAGCAAAATGGAAAAGCCAACGAGAAGAGAATTGGTACCTGAATTTGTTCCTTATTTCCAGCTGTAATATTAGATATAGTCCAGCAAGCTTCTTTCTTGATGCTCTTCTTATAATTATTGGTTAACAAGTTCAAAAGGCATGGTAGTGCTTGGTGATTGATGATACACTAGTTTGAAATAAACAGAGCTCATAAGAACTCACAGATCAGGGAAAAGCTAGTTTCAATGGATATCTAAATAATACATTGGAGGCAGAAAAACATATATGTATTGCTTCACTAATAAATCAGAAGCAAAAAGAGAGCCCAAGTTACAAGCTTATATCCACTACTCAGTACAAATTTGTTCACATGTATGCATGCATGTCAGGGACGTCCAGGCAACTGAATCCATATAAGTTTGTGCCTAACCTTCATAAGATATTATTTGGCTTACATATGCAAACGTCTAAAAAGGTTAACAGAAGCTAAATGAAATTTTGTCAGCCAATGTTCCCCATCAGATACAGAATACACAATATAAAAATAGAAAAGAATTTGCTTTTGATTACATAAAAAACAACAAGATGAACTTCACAGTTAAGGACTAATAATACGAACATGAATACACAAGCAAGTTAACAGAAACAAAAACTTAATGATGCCCAGTACCTGAGTCTGCATGTCATCACCAGTGACAATATTTCCAACAGTGCGAAGTGCAGGAATGAGAACTGATGTAGATAGATGCCTGACATTTGTTAAAACAATTCAGGCTTTGATAACAGCATGCTACATAACCAATTTCAAGAAAGCTAGTGTAACGAAAAATTTGACTTACAGTAAAAGCTCAACTAGCCGTGGGCATACACCCGCTTCAACTACAGCTTGAATTTTGTCATTTTTACCATCAGAAAGATAAGATAGCGCCCAGCATGCGTCAGTTAAGACTTCTTCATCATTAAAATGAATAAGACGGGCAAGAGCTGGAAGTGCAGGCTGAACCTATTGATATTGATATCAAAAACTAAGAGACATGAACATTATTAACCAAAAATGAATATGATACCTGTGAAAGATGTTTTAAATATCAAGTACAACAGCAAATGGAAGTAAGACATCTGAATGACAAACCTGATCAAAAGGAGGCTGTGGCTTGCCTCGACAAAAGTTTGAAAGAGTCCATGTAGCATTTCTGAGCATAGAGAGTTTGGCATGCTCATTCAATTGTGCCAATAAAGGAAGCAAAGTTCCATGGCCAAGGACAAGATCACGACATCTAGGAGAATCACCAGCAACATTACCCAGAGCCCACACTGCCCGCATATGGGAGAATAAAAATATTATAAGAGGTCATAAAGTATTACAGCTTTGATAATACCTGAATTAGTAACTTCGTATTAAGCCCATCCATTCACACTTCATAAGCAGAACTACAATGATGAAAATGTAGCAACAACAAGGGTGCACAATCTATCCCCCTACCTGCTCACGAGCATCATCACTTGTCGAACCAAGAAGCTTTACAAAAGTGGGAACAGCACCATGGTCTATTACCACTTTAGTGTGTTCAGATGTTCCAGAAGCAATATTCGTTAATGCCCAAGCTGCTTCAAACTGCATAGTTTTTGAATTGCTCAGAAACCTATGAACCCAATAATGAAAACTGAGAACATTGCAACTATGCATTCACAAAACCTGAAGCTGTGGGAGGTCCTCCCTCATCAGAAATTCAACAAACCGAGGAATGACACCAGCTCGTATAACTTCCTCAATTGGAGGGCTCCGCTCTACATAAGGGTAAACAGGATGTGTTGTTTCTTTATGCACTCAACATGCACAATTAACTCCACAAATATAAACAAGTAAAAGAAATTCTCACCTAGTGAAAGCAATTTCCTAAATTGAGTGGTTGCCTCAAGCTGCAAATGACTATCATCAGACCAAACACCAGCAACCATTGACGGCAGATGCTCCAACTGCGGACAAGAAGTCAACATAAAAAGTCAAGAAAATGATAAAAACAATGGATAACAATATTGGCTCTGTTGCCCATCCAGCGGGACCAATAGCAACAATTTACATAATTTTTATAAAAGAGAAAATATACAAAAATTACACTAGAAGTAGCATATCATGAAAAACTAAATGTTAGTTATGCTCTAAAAATTTACTTAAAGGTCAAATGGATGGGATGGGGTTATATAGAGGCTGGCATTACCCAATATCCTGTAAACCAGTTTCTATAAACCTGGATTAGACAAAAGAGAGAAACAAAATGGCCAATACACCCATCCAGCCTGAAGATCTCAGTCCAATATTAACAAAACAATTTCGATGGCAGAGTTGTATTGGTTTAAGGAGCTTCCTAATAATCTGCAAGTGTTTCATGTCCTGGGTTCGAGTCAGATGAACTTTACAGGTTTGTTACATTCCACAAATTCTTGGATCCTAAGAGTTTGGACCTCCAAAGTCTTGGCTTGATAAGTGACTTTCCATGAACACGTAGTTTACAAATTATAACGTGCACCCGAGGATTTAATATGCACCCAAAAAATAAAAGCTACGAGTTCTTTCGTTACGGAAAACAAACAAAAAAAGCAGCAAGAAAAGCCAATAGGCAACAAAATATGTCCCTTCTCGTTACATTCCCCAAGACAACCTACTCTCCCTAGAACTTTTAAGTGCTGGAGATTCTTGAGAGTTAAGAGTCTACGCCTAACGGTCACTTGGGCTAAATTTGTCGTTTGACTGGTTAAGTGACTTAGTCGGAACATAGAATTAATAAGTTAACATGCTCTAAGAGTTTATTGTACCACCAAAGAGTAGCAACTGTGTCTCTTCTCTTTACACTCCCCAAGACAATCTAGTCCTCCTAAAACATTTAAGGCTAGAGTCTCTTGGACCTTAAGAGTTCGGGCCTCCAAACGTCACTTAGACTGTACGAGTTTCTCGTCCTGTTGACAATCAAAACTTATAATTTATAAGTTACAAAATGCAGTAAGGTTTTATTGCGCACCAAAAAATAGCAAGTGCTTGTCTCTAAAAAGAAGCAAATAAAAAAATAAGACAAGCTAATAGGTATCGAAATCGGTGTCCCTTCTCTTTGCATGCCCAGGACAACCTAGTCTTCCCCGGCTAGCATCCCTAAAGAAGGGAGGAAAATAAGGAATAAGAGCAATTTCAACTACGAACTACAAACATTAAACGGATAACTTCAAACTCTGCACAATTAACGAGGCATACAACTTGTTAAATTTAGCAGGGACAACTAGTCCTGCTTAAACTACATTAAACAATTGAATACCCTGAAAAAATAATAAATTAAAGTGATAATCAATAACATTAACAGGTTGAGTCAAACAAATTATAAAATTGAAGGATAAACCTTCAATTAAACAACACAAACTTGAATTGCAACTCATCAAGTTAAATGAAAACACCACTGTGGCATCGATAACGAAAGACAAATTTTGGAAATCCTAAAGTCTTCTACTGATCAATCACATACTAACATCAAGAGACGAGAGAACAACCAAAAAAAGAGCAGTAGCACGCAACAGAATCAAACAACAAAATTGTCCTTCTCTAATTAAAACAATTCAAAACGAAAATATAAACAGAAAAGCAAACCTTCTTTTCTACAGCGGAGGAATGAAGGGGAGCAGGCAAAGGTTGAGTCGGAAAGCCTTCGCGGCGCTTCTTCTGGAGGCTTTCCTCTCTTCGATTCTTTCGTATCTCAACCATGTTGTCCTCTCGCCGTCGACGTCCCTCCTCCACGTCCACCGCTACCTTGTAGCTATTCCGGCGGACCTCCGACCTGGCGCTCGGCCTTAAAGACATCGTGTTTCCACACTAATTTTTACCACTAAACCAAAAGGATCTTCATACGTACGTGTACGCGTGTGGATATATAAATATGTAATGCACTCGACTTTTGAATGGAAATAAAAAATAGATTCCAAATTCAGTTACTTTATCGCGGCGCAAAAGACCTCCAAATTTCCATTCAAAAATATATAATAAAAATAAAGATATTCATATGTTTAAATAATTATAAAAATTTTAATAGAAAAATTAGGTGGTGATAAGAACTTTAGGAGATCTAACTCTAAAAGTTAGCTTTTGAAGGTGGAGAGTTCAAAATTTTTATAAACTTCACACCAATTTTATATTTAATTGATGTAGAATTCAAGTCTCATACTTTGCAATTAGATCAAACCGTAATATTGGTCCCTCCATAAGGATCAATGTTCTCGTTGGTCACGGTTATGTTGGTCACGGCTGACACTTTCATTTCAGCACTCCATGGGCCACAACTCCAAGATCTTTGTTAGTCACGGCTACGTTGTTCACAGCTGGCACTCCCAGGCTACCACTCCAAAACCAGGCTCTGATACTAATTGATAAGGATTTTAGGAGAACCAACCCCAAAAGCTAGCTTTTGGAGTTGGAGAGTTCAAAATCTTTATAAATCCTACAACAACTTTATATTTAATCAATATAGGATTCAAGTCTCATACCTTGCAATTGGATCAAACCGTAACATTGGTTCTCCCATAAGGACCAACGTCCTCGTTAGTCAAGGCCATGTTGGTCACGGCTGACACTTTCAGGTCATCACTCCATGGGCCACCACTCCGAGATTCTTGTTAGTCACGACCATGTTAGTCATAGCTGGCACTCCCAAGCCACCACTCCATAGGCTACCACTACAACACCAAGCTCTGATACCAATTGATAAGAACTTTAGAAGTGTCATACCCCAAAAGCTAGCTTGTGAGGGTGGAGAGCTCAAAGTCTTTATAAATTCCACACCAATTTTGTATTTAATCGATGTGGGATCCAAGTCCCATACTTTGCAATTAGATCAAACCGTAATAGGTGGATTTTTTATTATAGTATTTGGTATGTAATGTAATTTAATTTTGACTTGTGTTTCTAATTATATATCTATAAACCAAATAAAAATTGAAATCGTTACATAATGTTAATTTGTAATACAAGTTATATTATTAAATG
Source organism: Erythroxylum longipes (assembly GCA_027563885.1). Classification (NCBI taxonomy): domain Eukaryota; kingdom Viridiplantae; phylum Streptophyta; class Magnoliopsida; order Malpighiales; family Erythroxylaceae; genus Erythroxylum; species Erythroxylum longipes. The sequence goes on from JAOQMS010000006.1 coordinate 21,258,969, forward strand.
TTATTTTTTTCATTTATGATATTCTAATCATATAATATTGTTATATCATAAAAATAGTATTGAAAAATACTAAAAAAACCTCATCCGAGTACAAAGATAAATCTTAAAATTCAAATCAAATATCAAAAATTTTTCTAACATTGAAAATAAAAATACAAATAGTACATTATTTCAACTAGACAATCTCAAAATTTAAAAAAAACTAAATATTTTCTGAACATCCTAAATTTAATAAATTTGAAAATCTTAAAAACTAATTACTCTTTAAATCTACCTTAGATATTCTTCTTTGTCAACATCTTGAAGAGTGAAAAAATAATCTATATGATTTGGATTATTTACAAGTTTTATTCCAACTCTAATACGTTTAGCTTGTGTTAAGTCTTTCATTTGCCTAAGTTCTTCATCTAATTTCTGCCTATTATCAGATTCCTTCCTATTCGACCCTACAATAGATTCTGCAACTTTAGTCATTTACTCGTTAGATTTCTCCAAACCTTCAGTAAGCTTTTCAGTGATATGTTCCAAATATGAAACTAAACTATCAGCACTCCTCTTCCTTTTGCGATGTGTTTTCCTTGAATTTCCTTAACATGTTTAATAGTTTCTTTTGCATATCCATTAATAAATAAAATAATTTATTCTTTGCAGCCAAATCCATTCTAGCCATTTTTTATCATCTATCAATTAATCAACAATTTTAAAAAAATAAACTTTAATGAATAGATATAAGAAATTACTAATTTTTAAATATCGCAAATTACTACTACATAGGTACATCACATGAATGTAACTTAAATATGATTACTTACATCAAGGCATTTGGCATACCTTAATTTAGTCCAGTTAAAAACACCATAATCAAGGCATTCGACATAACTTAAATTAAAAATACCATAATTTATTCCAAGACCCCAAAAAAAGGTCTAAGGCATAAAGATATTGCTTCTTCCATGAAACTGTACAATTCTGGCATAATTGAGGTTACGCTTTTAGAATATTAATGAATCATTGTGCTGAATTAGCTCGATGAATAATCAGTACTCAAAGAAAAAGCAGATACTCCCCTAGAAACCGGCAGAAAAGCGTTGCGAAAAAACCCAGAATCTTTAAAACATCACCTACGATGGTGTCAAACAAGAGTTTTTAGGACACTGACATGGCAAACATTGATTGGTCTAGCCAACACCACGCGATGGCTTTCACACGTGCCTCCCACTTTGTGACCGGTACGTTAAGTTTCCACTGGGAGGTTACCATTCAGTAGAGTTAAAAATTTAAACTTCTCGTTCCCTATTTCAGCTTTCGTAAAAAGCATTTCATCGAGCACCTATCGTGCTATAAGAAAAACATTTTCCATAGCATGAAACAAATAACAAAGGAGTTAATCTTGTTTCATTATATTGTTTATACCTGAAGTTTGAAGTAGTCGGAGTTCAGAGGCACACATGACCTGTTGATCTCTGCAGAAAATCGGACGTTAATCCTGCTAATGGGAGTTGAGAGAGAAAAGTTGAAGAGGAGGTAGACGAGACTTGAGAAAGAGAAGTTGAAGATGAGGTAGGTTTTATAAAAGAGTTTCGAAAAGTTGAGAGAGAAGGGTTTCTTTTACTAGCGTATTTTTAATATTAAATTCTTGAGGAAAGTAATCTAAATGTCAAAGGGGATGATAAGATTTAGAATCCAAGTAAAGTTCTATTATTTTTCCTAGATTGAGAAAGTTTTTACTTTTCTAACAACTCAAAAAAATGAATCAAACGTGATAATATAAATTTTAGGAAAAAGATTACTTTCCCAAGGAAAAATCCATGCTCCCAAGGAAAAATCCATGCCAACCGAAAAAGGTCTTGAGATTTTTTATTTTAAGAAAAGAGGGAGTGCAGAGCTGGCACAACATAATAAAATAATTATAAAAGTTTTCCCTATTTGTTTTTTTTGAATTAATATCAGCAAAATTTTATAAAATGATTAATATATAAATTATAATAATTTGTTCCTTATTTTTCTTTTCGAAATTAACTATCTCAACCATTTTAAGTGCACAAGTATCCGATTTCTAATAATATCCACAGGATGAGATGAGAGAAATGTAAAAACGGTTAGACAAATAGTTCCATCAAAGCTTAATTTATTTATAATAAGTTTTGAATATTTTAGTAATTTAAATTCTAATTTCGACTAAACTTTAATTAGAATTACAAATAATTCTAGTTAAATATCACTTATGTGCAAATAAGACTCAATATATCATATCGATCCTTATTTATTAAATATCTTATATTTAATTATAAAGTTTCTAAAACTTTACAATCAAATCTATCTTGACTAAAATATCTTTGTTTTTTTCAACTCGTTCTTTATATGTGACTCATTAGGCTCCTAAATATGTTAACAATTGATACAAATTATAACCCTAAATCATATTTATGATTGGATAATCTTTAATTAAACAATTTTTATTCATAGATCAAAATTGATCTTTAGCAATATATTATGAAGACCCAAATATTTAAGAATGTTAAAGTAGTTTTAATTAAGTTTTCTGTGAATGAATTTTTTCATATAATTCAATCATTTCATCATATAATGTTCTGATTAGACATAGAGCAAGAAATTAATGTCTACTTTATTATGAGTCCAATCGTCTTAGTTCTCCATCGTTAACTATTGATTCAATTAATGCATTTGTAAAATATTTGCAATAGATTTCGCGAATCAATACTAATCGAGAACAATAAAATATTCTTCCTAATTACTTTAGGGTGATGAATCATATATTAATCATTTAACTACCTCTATATAATTTATTTTATATCCAATGACTACTGACTAAATTATCCTGAACTAGAACAAGTCATAAGTAGTATAAAAGAAATAACAATCCCTATATAAGACAACTTTGGGGATCTCAAATCAAAGAATCACTTATACAATCGCTACAATGAGAATTTCCATAAGTATACAAGTAATGTTCGAAATGAATTTCTCAAATGGGGTCAATTTGGTGGACTTGTTCTCTAACAAGTACCTACATGTTTGTTTAAATAACTCCATACTTTAGATTATAAAATTGACTACTTCCTTCATAAGGAAAAACATAATATATGCTAGTCTTTTTTACGTTCTATTAATGTTCAATCTTAATAGAACAATGACTAGGAATAATTTAGAAATAATACATAACTGCAATATGAATTTCATAATTATAATATTGTAATTTCATTTGCAAGATATATTTATCTCATGGATTTTGTTATATAAATATAAGTAGGCATAAGATAAAGAATGTTTTTAAATTATTTTGTCACTAAATTATAACCAATTAATTGGCTGTAAGGCATAAATCATCAATCTCCCATTTGCACTAAATCAATCGTTTAGGTATCATATACCATATCACCATATGGCAATCATGCTATTGTCGGGACAGTGACTTAATGAGAGAATTTTATAAGATTCCTTATAGTGAACACTTGCTTAAATTTTACAACTTTTATTTTAATTATCATAATAACTAAGAAAAATTTCCTAAATACATCCTTGGATTTTTTTAATGAAATCTTAACTCCTTCTACATGCTCAATGTCTCTACATAGTTTTTATCACAATGAAAAGATTGTAGTAGTTTTTATTTAGAGAAACTTGAAATCATTGACTTCGGGCTTAATGAGCAAGCTATTAATTTGTTTATTAAGTTAATAAAATATAAAGTTCTCTTCTCATTTGTTTATGAAGCAAACTTTTCATTCTAAAGAGCTAACCTACGGAAGAATTTGAAGGGTATGGGCTTTAATATGAACAACCCTTGATTATTTTAGAAGATTTCAATTGTTCTCTCTATGCTTTAGAATAATAAGGTGTATGAATATGAAAGGCCCCATACAATAAATTTAGTTATTGAACCAGTAACCTATGAGGGTAATAGTTCACTTGGAACAACAAACAATAGGGTAAATGAATTATAAAGAAAAATTTAGAAAGACAATTAGTTACTTATCAATGGTTGTTGAAGTTCTAAGGCAGCAAAGCTATTTTTACAAATCCTTTTACTTCTTACTCAAAATTAAGATACATAACTTAGTCAAGCTCCCTACTTTTTAAGATTCATAAATTACCTTGCAAAACTTCAGGGATTCTAAGAAACTGTGGAAACAAGAAAGAGGAAGGAAATTGAGGGATTTGAACAATTTAAATGCATCAAAGTGCCTTAAATGGTGAAAAGAGAACTTGAAGAATTTTATTAGAAATATGTTAGTAGAAAATTCCTTAAAATCCAAGAAACAAAAGGCAGACTTATCTATGCATAAACAAAATTGAATATGAACCTAATGGATAAAATCAAGATTAAAGAAGAACAAACTACTTTAGGGAGCTACATTAAAGCACTAGAGGCATAAACACAATAATGACGCAGAAATCCAGGATTCAATGGTTACAAAATGGTATTAGAAAATCTACTTTCTTCTTTAAGTCTATCTCAATTAGGAGAAACACTAATAAAATATCAGAACTACATAAAGAGAATGGAGAAAGGAGCAAGGAACAAAAAGAGCTGAAGGAGAAAGTTTTTAATTATTTTCAAAGAACTATTGACACATCCACTAACTGTTGTTCCTCAATCTAGGTTCTCATTTCCTTCATCTCTAAAGCTATAAACGAGGAGCAAGTTTTGGAACTCAGTAAGCATGTAACATCACAAGATTTGGAAAACACATTAAAAAGACTTAATTCCAAAAATGCTCCTAAATCGAATAGGCTCAATACTTACTTCCTCAAAAGGCCTGGAATTAGATTAAAGATCAACTTAACAGTGTTATCATAGATTTCTTCAATTCAAAGAGATTACTAAATGAAATAAAACAAACTTATATTTGTTTAGTCCTTAAAAGGCCTAATTCTAACACTCATAATTCAAGCATATAACTTATTGTAACATAATATACAAGGATATCTCCAAAATTATTGCTTCCAATCTAAACGTAGTATGAAATCCTTCATAAACAGAAATCAAGGAGCTTATCTTAGAGGAAGGAGCATATATGACAACAATGTGCTAGCATAGGATTTATTTAATGATTATCAAAGGAAGGACTCAAATAAAATTTATGTAATAAAGATTGATTTCTATAATGACTTTGATTCAATCAACTAGGAATTTCTTTTACACTCTTAGAGGCATTTGGTTTTCCACAAAAATTAATCATATAGGTAAAATAATGCATATCAAAAACATCATTTAGTGCTCTGATTAACGAAGAGCAATATCTTATATTTATAAACGGAGATGAGTTAGGAAAGGAGGCCTTATTTCTCCTTAAATGTTCTCCACTTGTTAGAATTTTTAAATAAACTTAATGACTTTAACACATGGGGAGATCCCTCATCTGGATTTCACAACAAATTATAACAAGTTTAGGGTATTTAATCTCATTTTTAAAATGACTTTTTTTTTAGAGTTGATGACAAATTAGTAAAGCTTTTAATGAATTCTATCCACTTGTTCAGCAAACTCTTAAGCTTTAGCATAAACCAGAAGAAAAGAAACAAGTTGCTCTCAAATGGAGCTAGCTCTTTGACACATAGAATCCTTAATTTAATTAGTTTGGTTATTTAAAACCTCTCTTTCAAATACCTGGGAATTCCTATCTTAACCAACTATCCAACTTATGGACATTTTTAGCATTTATTTAATATGGTTATGGAAAAAATCAATTATTAGAGCAACAAGAGTTTAACTTATATAGAGAGACTTCAACTAATCCAATATATTCTAAATAAGCACCATGTTTATTGGATTTTGAACATAGTATTGCCTAAAAACATCATAAAAGCTATAGAGAGGATGATGAGAAGCTTCTTTTTAATAGGCAATGCTCATATGAAATCTAATGTCAAAGTTAAATGGTCAAACATTGTCTTGTCAAACGATGAGGGGGACTTAATGTTTGACCTCGTTTCTGGAGCCCAACTATCCAGAATATCATAAAACGTGAGCTTATTACCCTGTAGAGTTATTTCAAAAAAACCCTTATTAGCCAACTATCCGGAGTCATATAACGTGAGCGTAATCCAATGAAAAACATGTTAACCATTATTTATTCATCATCATGCTTTTATACCATAACGCATCTTACTTATATATAACCATAATTTCTGTTCAAAAATTCATCATCTCCAATCGATAGCTTTTTCAAGTATACCTAATTTCAACTCAATCTTATCTATATGCAAATTCACATTTTCACTCAATGGCATCCATACATAATTCATAATTCATTAACATCAAAAGATAAGAGCTTTTACAAAGTCGTAATGGCATTTCAAACCACAATACATCCATATCTCAAATCCCAAAATACATAAGATACTTGAACTAACAATGCTTGAATTGCAACTAAAGCCTCATGATTACCAAAATCTAGCTTATAATACAAAAATATGCATAATCAGAGTTAGGTCTTGACTCTCTTTCACTTCATCTTTTGCTCATCACCTGGACATGAGGAGGAGAATGGGGGTGAGCTTAAAGCTCGTGGGTAACAAGTTTATAATCGAAAAACAAGAAAAAACCCTTTTTTTAAAAAACTCATTTTTATTGAACCTTTTCATAACCATAGTAATTCCGCACTTTAAAAAAAATCATAAAAACACTTATTTCATGAAATTCTCAATTTGTCAATCAATTCTCAATAGTACAAATCATGTATGAATCCATCTTGTCAAACATATCATGAGCACATAAGCACATCAGAATGGTTTGGAAGGCCCATAAACAGAACGAACTAACACATTTCCATATAATGGTCCTATGAAGTCGTGAACAGAACAAACTAGCACAATCCCACTTAGTGGTTTTGTGCAGTCGTAAACATGAAGGAGTCCATAAGGAGCTCCATGCAACTAGTGGGCAGGCAGGAGAAGCCTTTAGTCAAGTGCACTTGACAACAGAATGGACCAAACCAAACCCACATAACATGTGTTTCATAATCTTGTAAACTTGTTGCCCAAAATGGCAAATTTTTGAAACTTGATCTTTTTCAAACATAATATCTTTTCAAAAATCATTTTCATGTTCTTGTCATAAATCACTAGCACAATTCATGTAGCAAACATATAAAAATTTCACAATTCAACCAAGAGCAAATAAATGCAACATTTATGATGTGATCAAAACCGTTTAGCTTCCTTGGTTCAAAGAAAATAATGAGTGGCTTATTTACTCTATTATAAACATGTACCCACCTTGAAATCCTAGCTTGTTACTTGCCCAAATGTGCCCTTCCTATTGCTCCTCTTGCCTCACTTGCCTTACTTGATTTCCCTTAACAATAATCAAAAACTCTATTCAATAGTAATTCCAATTTAGAACCCAAAGAAACATATTCACTAAAACACGCATTTCCTAAGCTTTTTGAACCCAAACCCTTTCAAAAATTCAAACTTTCGGGTGGTCAATTTTACACTATCATTATGATCAAGTAAATGAAGAAATTTAATAACAATTCCCTTAGCAACATGTTCCTTATTGTCTTAAGTTTCTAATGACACCAAAATCATTCAATTTGGTTCAATACTCTAAAAGTTATGCCCCAATCATTTTTGGTTTGTTCCAATACTAACACATCATTCTATGTTCAACTTCCCTTCAAAAATGTAGATCCTTAGAGGCTGAATTTAAACTTAATTTCTTCACAAAACTCGTATCCCTATGTTTCTAGTTTACTTCAAATAAAAAATAAATTCATTTAGACAACTACACAAAAAGTTATTCTTAAAATACCAAAATATGTCCATGCAAAAAAATGGATTTCGCCGCGGTGAAATCAGAAGTTTGCCACGGCGAACTTTTCCAGAAACTCATTTTGAAGACATTTTTCGACATTCTTCATATATATACTCCCCATATTTCAAGTATAACCCATCATAACCCTAAACCACCTCTTCTAGTTCATTTATAAGCTCATTTTAACACAATATCATCAACAAATACATCAAAATCTATCTTTGATCATTAACCCTAAAAGATTAAAACATTACTCACCATTCATCAACAACTTCCTACACACTTTCAACTTCATTTCACTTCTAACTATCATTAAACATTCTTCATTCATCAAATAAAAAAGAAGATGATTATACTTACATGTTTATCCAAAGCTTCTTAAATCACCATTAACTTTAGCTTTTCTCTTCTTTTTTTTCTCCTTTCTCTTCTTTCTTCTTTCACTCACGACACTCTCTTCTTTCTCTCTTCATTTATAATTCTTCTTCTTCTAATTTATACTCTTAATGGATGTGAAAGGTCCACTTTGCCCTTCATTTAAGCCTTATAGCCTTTTAACCTTAAGTGTCTTGCCACTTTTGCCCTTATACATTCTTACAACTTTAATTCCACTAAACCATATAATAAAATCCTACTAATATGGACATAACAAATTAACTCCAAAATTAATTTATCAACACCTCATAATTCATTTAAATCATGCTTATTCATCAAGAAAAATTCAGGGGCCAAAACTTAAAGTTTGGACAATGGAAATCTTAAAAAGTGTACTTCTTACTAAGAGAGTCTAGAGGGTTCTTACTAATAAAGAATATTTATGGGTGGAATATATCCATTCATATTACTTAGAATGTTATGGCCATTAGAAGATAAAGCCAAAAAAGTGACACTTTATAGAAAATGATGTAAATATTCAAACTTGGAGTTGTTGGGAGATTAAATTCTTGAAAAGATGATGCGTAGATGGAACTTAGAGGGGAAAAACATAAGCCTACAATAACTTATTAGCAATTTTTTTCCATCAAGAGTTGGTATGACAAACTAATGAGAGGATAGAGAGATTCAATGGTGTTAAGAATATGTAGGAGGATGCAAACCATATTGAATTAGTGGAATATTGACTTAAATGGCCAAATTTTAGTGATTAGTTAGATTCCTTTTTTAAGGTGTTTTTCTTATGATTTGTATACTTGAAGCTCGTTTAGGAGTAGTTCTCTAATTCAATTTTCTCCTTACGTTTCAAAAAATAGAAAGGATCTCCCATTATCCTTAGGCAGACGTATAATAGTTCGCTTAACTTTTTCTCTTATTGTTTTATATTATAGATACAACTATAAGTACATCTTTAATAGCCTCTCAATTGACTTTAATGTATCCTTTAGAACTTTCCCCTATATGATAAAAGCTTATTGTACCAACTTCCAAGTCTCTTATGGATGGACTCAATTAATGATTTACATCTATAAAAAGATAACCTCTTTATGGTTATAGGGATTGCTAAATATTAGAATGAGAGTTGCTCATTCTTAAAGCCAGTTATTATCCTTAAAAGCTCCTTTAGTATAGTGTAACTAGGGATTGCAGACGACTCGAAGCATGGCCTAGCTTGACCTAAAGTTAATAGGCCAGGATTAGAGACTAATGTCCTAGTGGATAGAAAATTTGTGCATTCCATACGCATTGATCGACCAATGTGCTATAATAATCAACTAACATATTGGAACTAGCGATTGAGTATGACTAGTTTTCTATTCCAATGGCTAGGTTGATCTTAAACCTTATAACTACATAATTTTTCTTTAGTTTAGCTATGAAAAATATTATGGTGTTCCATAAATATATTTATAGAGTTTTTCAAAAATTTTATTCATTGTTACATTTTAAAGTAGGTGAGACTTTAGGTTATCAAAATGATATAACAAGGTGTTTTGAGTTTCAATTTCATTTGTAATTGAGTTTGCTCTTCACCTTGGAAAAAGATTGCATGAAGAGATGCTTTTTACTTATAGAAAAATAAGATTATTGTAATAAGGTTCATCTTATAATTATTGAAATATGAGACTTGGTGGAAATTGAAAAAAGTTTCTTGGTGAGTATACGTATGCAAGGCTTTTTTTTGTCGAACTAATATAAATTGGTTTGACTTTCTCTTTTCCTACAATTTTTAAATTAGTTTATGATTGTGTGATTTATTTACATTGAATTACCTACTTATACCAACATATAATGATATTTGTTAAATTTCATCCTTTAAATAAAAAATAGTTAATAAAATTCATGAATATCCAATTAAATTGCACCCCCCCCCCCTGAAATGCCATATATTGGTATTTGTTAAATTGTATCCTTTAAATAGAAAATAGTTAATAAAATTCACTAATACCTAGTTGATCTCCCTAATAAGTGCAAATCGGGAATAATAAGTGGTATTATAGTGGGTCTTTTAAGTTACTATTTCAAACAAAATTCTATAGTAAAGATTAAAATGGTATAATTATTTCATCTTCATCCTTATAAAAGAAGGAAAAGACATTAGTAAAGCCCCTTTATCTAATACTAGGATAAAATTTTTCTTAATGGCTAAGAGTGTTGAATTATGTGAAAAAGTCTCAAATGGCCCTTTCACTCTTATGAAATTCATTAATGATAAAAATGTGCCTAAACTAAAGAAAGACTATGAACCTTAAGAAACTTATTTCTTTAAATAGAAAAATCATTCACGTATTATTTTGTGGACTTAGTGTGAATTAATTTTATAAGGTATCCATATATGAAACTTCTCATAGTATTTGGTACACACTTGAAGTCACACTCAGGGTACCAATAAATTCAAAGAAATTAAAGTATGATAATTCATTGATATGAATTATTCCAAATGAAATAATGAAAGTATATTATTAATTCTCTTAAATGTCTTTAAAAGACCTACACTAATTTTAAAATTTTGAGAAAGATTTTAAGGACACTTCCAAAAACTTGGGAAGTCAAAATGATAGTCATTGATCTTCCTATACTAGTAGGATGCCCTTAGCACCATTAACAACACTTATGAGATAGATAGATTATAACATCTACACTTCCATATATGTTCCATTTTTTAGAAAAGAGAATCAGTTATCTATTTCTTTCTCTAAATTATAGATAAAAGAAAATTCTCTAATGTTATAAACTTTAATCTGGGTTAATTCTCCATGAAGCAATAACCTCTGTTTGACACCTTTTTCCTTTTCATTCAATGACAATTTCTCTCTAATCCATTGAATGATTCCATTTTGAACCTTAAAACACCTTGAGTTTCTCCCTCCCAGATCTTGTATATGCTTAAAGCAAGGCTTAGTACATAACCTACAAAGTTCCTATTAGAAATGTGTCTTTTTTTATACAACCATGGAATAATCTTAGCACAATTGAGGTTTAAATTTTGAAAATGGCATAGGTCTAGGATGGTACTCCAAATTCCTAAATAGAAATTACACACGAAGAAGAATGTGTTATATTTTCATAACCAACTTACATAAAGGGATATATTAAGATAACTCATTCTATCCATTATTGCCATTTTATTTATAACAGATAACCACATAAGAAAGGATATTTAAGGCATCAAGTATCTATCCTATGTAACCTTATGTCAAGCCATAGTTTCTCCTATTAAACTTATCATATCCTTATACAATTTATTTATGAACGTTATAGTTGAGTGTCCCAATCATTGTCTTCCTTTACAAAGTTAGGTTTATAATTTTGAATTACACAAGCCAATTCACTAAAGAAGTTGGTCCATTGTTTAGAATTGATCCATGCATATACCTTAGTGTTTCTTAAAAGGTTATCTATATATAAAACACTACATTTGTGCGTATTAAAGGTGCTACATTGCACTATTTATCAAAGAATAATGAAGCCCTTTCACCATTTATAATGAATTTGATGTTTCTTCTTATAATTGGCCTTAAATACAATAATTGAGACGGGAACAATGATAAAAAGGGACTTATTATTATCTTCTCTAAGGGTTTTCCCTTAAAAAGTAAATTTGAATCCATCTAACCTATAGAGAGTCTATATTATACTCTAATCTCCACAAGCTCTTTCATATAATACCTTGTTGATTAAGTTGATTGATGTTATTACCAAACCTCCATTTTCCATAGGTCTGCTCACTTCACTCCAATAAACCTTAGCATTAAATCTCCCATTAAGTCTACCATCCTAAAGAAAACTTCTCATTTTCCTTTCCAATGATTGGATTAAGCTCTTAAAAAGGAAAATGCAGGATGAAACAATATATTTGAAGAGAATTAAGAACTAATTTTATTATATATAACTTCTTGTATACTACAAATCCTTATTTTGCCAACTCCTTCGTCTTCTCTATATTATCTCTGTAACACCCACATACCCCCTGGGAGGATATGCAAATGCCATACATAACAGCACCTAAAACATATGATACCAACAATTTCAAGCATCATACATTTCATTACATTGCACTAAGTTTTAAACATACTATACATAATGTAATGACATATCACAAAACATATTACATGCCTTGAAATCCAAATTTCCTCTTGTTTACAAATATTACAAACCATATATGCAAAGTACAAACTGTCTCATCATACTGAGTACAAGTCAGTAACAACAACAAACTGAACATTATTCACAACAAAACATAGTCTTCATTGGCCACTGTAGTTGTCTTTGTCCTATTCTTTATACCCTTCTATTTGAACCTACACGGGGCAAATCCTCCATGTTAAGCATATAGCTTAGTGGGAAATAGCTAAATAGGATACATAATGGCAACTGTCTCTAGCAGTCATATGATATTCACATATACAAATCAGATCACATTTCGAGCAATATGCATCTCATATTAAAATAAATCATATCAAAGTAGAATATAACTGCTTCAGGGTAAAACTCACAAGTTTCATAATAGAATAACATAATATGAAAAGCAAAATTTTAAATTATCAGAACAGAACTTGTCTGTATCAAAATAGAATTTGTTTATATTAGAACAGAGCTTAGTTATTTCAGAACATAGCTTAATTATATCGGATCTGAGCAAATAATAAAATACAAAACAAGTTAGACTACTAATCTTTTTCACAGAAGTAAGTAACGGGACCAGAACAAAAGATACCATGATTGTATCTAAAATAGAACAGACTTAAGTCTCTGAAACAGAAGACACAAAAGTGTCTAGAATCAGAAGACACCAAAGTTTCTGATCACAGAAGACACCTTAGTGTTTAATTACAGAAGCAGCTGCTAACCCTTATAGGTAGGCTTATTTACCCACGACTAGGACTCAGCAGTTTTAAAACAAATCATTTCAGATTTCAGAATTTTGTGCAAAAGATGAAGTACAATACATGTCTTTATTCTATTTTTCTCCAAATGAACTTATTCATTGACATTTGATCAAACATAGCATACCTTATAAATACAAATATGTGCAATTATGCATTAATCGGATTGTTGAGTCATCACACATTATGTATATGCACACAATTAGAAAGCACTACCAATACAACCTTAACTATCAAACTCCTCAAACAACTAATCGTCCAGAATTATCACAATATTATCGCAGAAATTCCCAATTCACAAACATCCATATTGAATTCATAATACATAAGCCTTTGGAACTCATTCATTCATAATCACACTAAGAAATTCAACATTGTATTCATAATTATTAAACCATACATCCTTTATATTGTCATCTCCATTAATAATGCATAATTAAGCTAACTATTACTCAATTACATCGACTACCAATATAAGTTCAAACACACCTTAAACAAGTCTATTTAAGTTCTATTGTACCAAATAAATTAATTTAACCTTATATAGTTCTTCAATTGCACAAAACCTAATTTTTTTCACCTTCCTAATCATTTCCCAAAATTGTGGGGTAAGTGACCCGAAACCTTCAAACAATTGTTTTCATAGTACAGGTTTTTGGATAAGTTTTGTATGACTATTCTGACCTAGAAACTGAGTTTTTAAACAGTATGTTCTTCTAAACAAATGTTCCTATGTGTATTAAGTTTCAAACGAAATAAAGTTAATTAAATTTGGTTCATTATTCTAAGAGTTATAACTAAAGTACTACAAAGTGTTCTCAACCGTGGACAACAATTAGAACTTAACTTTAAGCCAAATTTCAAAACCCTTATGATAGAAATAAAATTATATTCCTCTATGAAAGTTGTAGATATATGTATCTAGTTTGATTTGAGTTTAAAATCATCATATTTCTATGTTTACAGGTTAAGATATGGCTAAAATACCAATGCCTGTTCAGTGGAACCACTCCTAATGAGTACCCAGCATGTATCAAGTTTCTAACCACAATTCTTCATTAATTTAGTACACATTTTATCCAATTCAAATATAAAACAATACATGTTCTATCATGATACCAATTTTAGTACTCCCTTACCTTTTTAAACTTCAAAAAATAACTCTAAAGATTAAGCCAAACCAATCCTTTCAAGCAATCAGCACATATCTAGGTTTAATCTGCAAATTTCATCATTAATATAACAATAGTACAGAAAATTAGTACAACATTTTTCTAAATTTAGTAGCTTACCAAAATTCAAGTGATGACAATCCAAAGTCCAGCAAAAATTTTAGAAGTTAGAGAGAAAATGGGAGTTTTGGTGGAGAGAAGGAAGTAAGGTGAATAATGGACAAAGCTGGATTTACTCCAACAAAAACTTGCTTCATCACCGACTAGGTGTCACTTGCTTAAAATGCCACTTAACACCAAGTCATGAAGCCCATTTGACCACCATTTAAGCTGCCATTTGTAACACGTCAATTAGGCCACATGTCCTCCTATTATGCTGCAAAATGTCAATGCATAAACTATGTCAAATGTCACTAATTCATAGGCTTAGTCATTCTAATTTTCATGTACTAACTTAACTTACCACTAGGCAATTTTCCTAGTCCAAATTGTATTTTTAAATACCTCAATTCTCTAATGGTGTCAATCCATTCCAAACCACTAAATATGATCCATTTGACCAAAAATTCAAGTCATATGTTTTTCATGTTCTAATCATAGCACAATTATAACTCCTATCACACATGTACTTTCATAAACATGTCATATTTCAACTAGGGTGTACTTTGAGGCCTTACAATCTTTATTAGTTAAAAACACTCTCTGAATTGGAGATTCTTGTTGTCTTAAAAACAAGTCATCTACAAAGGATAAACTAAACAAACTAAGTCTTTTCCATCTTCTGTGATATTTAAAATTAGGATCCAAAGACATATTATGCTTCACTGGCCTGATCAAAGCCTTAATAAATAGGTAAGGAGAGATTGAATCTCCTTACCTCAAACCCCTCCTACTTTTGATAGATTAGTTAGTTCTCCATTGATTAACACATTAAAAGTAGTTTTAATTATGTATAAACTTAAATAATTTTTAAACTTTGTAGGAAAACTAAATACCTCAAGCAAATGGAGAAACAAACTCCTAACTTTTTAAGTCATAAGATTTATGAAAGTCCACCTTAATATCATAATTCTTAGGGTAATTGTTTCTTGAATACCCATAAATTCCACCTTAATATCATAATTCTTATGGTAATTGTTTCTTGAATACCTTTGAATAGTTTTTAAGCAATTAACTCATTGTCCTCGATTTGTCTACCATCCAAGAAAGCACTTCGGGTTCCACTTATCAAAAATTCAGAACTCTCCTCAATCATGATCCCAATAGTTTAAAAATAATTTTATATAAAAGATTATAGCATAAGATAGGCTTATCCTCACTATGTGATCTAAGGTTAAGGCCTTTAGGAATCAAACAAATAAAAGTCTTATTGATCTTTTTCAGGAGCTTACCATTCTTAAAGAACTCTAATATTACTTATAATACAAAGTTCCCTACCAGAGGCTAGGCTTTTGGAAGAATGAAGCAATTAAGGGTCAGGGCCTTATTAGCATTCAATTCAAGCATTGCCCTTTCCACATCTTATACACTAAAGGACTATTGAAGCACTCTATATCACCTTCCTTCAACTAGTTATTAATGAAAGAGCTAAGGATTTACACTAAAGAGTTGTTACAAGCTTATATACCAAGAGAGTTTTTGAAGACGTTGAAAGCTTCCTCCTTTAGCACCATAAAAGAGGAGATAATTGCCCCATTTTTCTTAGTCAAAGAGCTTATTTTATTAGAGTTTCTTCTTGCCATTATGGAATTTTGGAAGAATTTAGAGTTTCTTTCCCCTTCTTTTATCTAACAAACTTTTACTCTCTACTTCAATAGGGAATTATAGATCACTATAGCCCTATAGTATGAATTAATAGCTAGCTTTCTTCCTTCATCAATATAAGGCCTCGAGCATAATGGTGAAGAAGCTCTTAAATTTTGAGCATATCAATCTTAGCATTGGAAACAATAACCCTAGTGTTCACAATTCTCTTATAATTAAGCTTCTTTAGCTTCAATTTAATCATTTCAAATTCTTATTACAAATATAATCTAAATGGAAACTATCTCCTGCACTTGGTGAATATATCTTGAATGATGATATGGGAGTGATATGAGAATGTTGAGTTGATAAAGAGTGCTACTCATGGAACTTTGACAACTACTCCTCATTAACAAGTGCCCTATCTAACTTCTTCCTTATGTGCCATTTAGAGCTTTGCTTATTGCTTTGAGATTAAAAAAAATCAAATCTCAAATTTGTTACTTTAATCTTCTCTACACATTCCCTAAAATCATTTGTAAGGTTCCTTAAACTCATATGCCCTCTACTTTAGACCCGTATATTATACTATATGAGTCCCTTAGAATTATCCAAATGTCTTAAAATGTTGAATGCTAGATAGTTTCTCCCAAAGCAATCTCCTGTAGCAAGTGAAGTTTAAACCATAAACAAAAGAAACATAAAATTTGGTATCCACCAGTTTAAACCAAATTGATAGATTAGTCAATTGATCACTTTTTTTAGCATGTTGATCCTTACTCTCATTAAATAAAAGGCTATAATTATGCGACCATAATGGAGGTGCTGTTGATTTAATAAAAAGGAAAATTTATTGCCCAAACACTTCATTTTAGTGAGAATCTTCTAACTAAGTTTTACCTAAAAAATTCTTATTATTGCCGGTTTCACATCATAAACAAAGTCTTTTAAAGAATGCTAGTTTTTTTGGCATTTTATACCCTTTAGATTTTATGAAGCGAATGATATAATGTTGGGTTCTTTTTTATCTTTTGAATTTGTTCTTCCTCTTAACTTCCTTCTACTATCACTTTTGAATTCCTTAATCTTTATTTCCAATGCTTCCTCATTTGAAGGAGGATTAGAGGGCCTTATATGTTCTTGTTGAGTCTTAACCACCACTTGTTTTACCTTATTTTGTCTTATTAAAATAGGGGTACTAATTTCCTCTTTATTTACTGATTGATTTTTTCTCTTCTCTATCCTAGTATCAACTTTATCTTTATATATAATCTCTTATTCACCCTTATTTATTATTGCTTCCTTAATTTTCTTTCTATATGAGCTTCCCTACCCTAATTTTGTTGCCCTTCCAACCCTACCAGGTCGATGAAATCATCTCTAGCAAACTTTCTACCAATTGCCTTCTATTGGTTGTGTTATTGCTTTAAAATAAGTTTTCATTAGTAAGAGACTAGTATAGAATCCTTAAACATTGTGCCATCTTCCTTAAGCCTCATCACAAAAATACAATAAGTTATGTCCTTCTCCAGCTCTATACTAACACATAACCTTGTATTACTTGATCCTCTTCCTCTTAGCTGTAGTCTAATCCATACAAATAGGTTTTCCTATGTGGTTGTTGACTTAATCCTTTGATTAACCAATATTTGAGGAGCAAATTGTGAATGTTTATCCAAATATGCACATTCTTATACCTAATCTTTCTAAGCTAATCCTTGGTCTTCAAACCTACAGAAATATAGGAAAGACATCTAAATGACAAGGCCTAGCTTTTATAACTCCTTTAGCTTCATATTCTGTTGTAAATCAAAACAATATAAGGTTTTAATCAAATAGAACAACTTGAGGTAACTCCAAGCTCAAGCTTGTCTTTCCTCTTGTTCATGCCTTGACTTTCTCGGTTCCCTTCAAACAAATACATTTTTCATTCAAATAACATATACGAATAGAACTTCCCTAAAGCTCTATTATCCAAAAATGAGCTTATACTTAATCTACTCTTAGTTTATCTAAGCTAGAAGAACTAAGATCTAGTTAAAAGTTCATAAAAATCTAAGAGAAATAGAATCTTGATTCTCTTCTTTCTCTCTTCATTTTTTTAGCACATAACCTATTTTCTCTACTTCCTTCTTCTATCAAAACAAGAAGAATAAATAAAGATTACCTATAAACTCAGCTGAATATTCTTCTTCCTCTTCTTATCTCCTTTATCTTTCTTTCCTTCTTCTTTTCTGTTTCGGTTTCTGCTTCTCTTCTTCTAGTTCTTCCTACATTTTTCTTCTCTCTTTCTTTCTGATTTTACACGAATGTCTCTTTTTCCCTAACCTCTCAAACACGTCTCTCCCCTACACGACTCTCTTCCTCTTTCTGTAGTTTCTTCTAGGTTCTTCTTTTCTTTCTTTCTTAACCTCACGAACACGTCTCTTTCTTTCTTATTATTATTATTTATTTATTTCCAGCACTTCACTCATGCACCCTTCATTTGTTCTTCTCTTATTAGTCTAAAACAAACTCTAATCTTCCAAACTTACCCTTCCATATTTACTCTAATACCTTCTAACTTCTTAACCTAATTCTAACACTTCCATTTAATCCATGCAACCATATGTAATTAAAAATATTCATAAATAAACTTCATGAATTTCTAATTTAAGAATTCTAATTTTTACTCATGACTAAACGCCAACAAATTCTCATTTGATAATTCTAACTTCCAAGAAAAGTTCTGGGTCTAACAGTTAAAGAAGGCAAAGTGGATCTGTAAGTTGATAAGGGAAGAAAAGTTGTTGCATTAGTTATATGAACTTGTAATTTAGCTTTGTCTTCTAACCTTCTACTAAATAATTGTTATTATGTTCTAATTGTTACAAGAAACAACATTTTCATTTCTTATTTATCTTTAAATGAACTTATCTATTTTGTTAAGAATAAAAATATTTTTATAAAGATAATGTCTATTATAGATATGGTTTACTTATAAATAGTTTATATTTATTGACAATCTTTAATATAAATGGTAAGAAAAAATAAATAACCAAAATCTATCATATTTATGATATTAAAGGTTAGGCCATAACAAAACTATTAAAAAAATTTAGATGAAGGATGTTTATAAAATTTAGACAAGATTGAGAAACAAAACTGGTAAAAGTAGGGAACTTGCATCTTTCTATCTTTCTCTCTCCAAAAATAAAAAACTTTCTACTTTCGGTGCGACACTAGTGAAGCTGCGAGTAACTTTCCAGATTGGGAAAGTTGTATGGAAACCTCCAAAGGAGGCAATAAGATGACTTCCTTAACCCCTTTTAAGGTCCTAGAGGAAAATCAGTTCCCATATTACAGGGGGATAGGGATTTCAGTCAGCAAAAAGTAATTAGGAAGCAGAACGTGGTAACTCCAAATGAGGGAAAAAATCTTGAAAAAATGTTGTTGCTACTGACATTCGGAGAGATACCTATGCACTACTAAGCCACTAATGTCAATAGCATTGTCACCCTCAACTCGAGTTACTGCAAGATGAAGTTAAACACTGAGGCAACACATTAGTGGATTACTTCAAAAGCAAAAAACCTAGATTTCCTCTGGTACAAACTTAGGCACGTAATAGATAGGAAGGTAAAGGATTGGATAAAGTCCTGCTCACTAAAGAAGATGCATACCTATTCAAATTCATAGAGGTAGATAATATAAATAAGGTAATGGAATCTGGTCCTTGGAACATTACAGGCCATCCAATGTTTGAACAAAAATGGTTCCCTGGAATGGAATTTGACTAAACTAAAATAGAAATAATTCCATAATGGATCAATTTTCATAACATTCCACTAGAGTATTGGACTCTAAATGGATTGAGCTTACTTGCTAGCTCTCTGCAAAAGCCACTTGCAATTGACTTAGCTACAGCTAAACTAAAGAAAATTTATTATGCATGGATTTGTGTGGAGGTTAACTTCGAAAAGGAACTTCCTGAAACATTGATAGTAATGGAATTGGATGTAGCTGGTGGTTTGGTTAAAACAAAAGTTCAACTTGCTTATAGCTGGAAACCTCAATTAGGGAATAAATTTTGGAGATCTATATGGAAAAGACTCAACTCAGGGGACTACTATAAGCTTATAGGACTTGAAGAGGATTCAATTCCTCAAACTTATGAAGAAAATTCACATACTGATAAGCTAGAAACTCTATCAGAACTAACAGATGCCTTAGAGGCTCAGATTATATAATAACATAAGTCTTTAGATCTTGAAAGAAAGAGGAATGCAATAGAATACAAAGAAGAAATATAATCAACTCCTACTAAAGAAAAGGACCAAATCCAAGAGCTACAAAATTCTAACACAGAAATGGAACTGGGTGAGCAAATGTCTCCTATTGCAAATAGAAGATCAGGGAGAAAAAAAAAACAAAACCCAAAGGGGTGGGTACTTAAATCCCTACCTCTTCTCTCATGTTTTTTGAAAAAACAAAAAGCAAGTTGTCAAGGATTTTATTTTGTAAAAAAGACCTATAATGTTGGGACTCTTAGAGACTAAAATCAAAGCTCACAAGTTGCAGGAAGTTATAAAGTTCAAAGAAGGATTGGTCATTTAGCTCCAACCATGAGCACCATTATAATGGTAGATTTGCCTTTGTTTTTAACAAGTATAAAGTGCAGGTTGTAATCCAAAGTAGCTCAGATCAATTTATACATCTTACCTATAAGTTGGAAAACTAAGATCAATCATTTGACATTACTATAATTTATGCTTCTAACTTTGGATTCAAAGAGCCAAAGGGTGGGAAGACCTTATTAGCACTAATTGTTCAATTAACAAACCTTGGTTTATAACAGGAGATTTTAGTTGTGTTCTGCATCCTTTAGGGGCCCAGGAGAAAGAGTGTACTTTTCCAACCTAGGCAAATGATTTGAATATAAATATCAATAAAAATATTAACATCCTATTCATACACTTATGGCACTTATAAGCATACATTTATTATTATTGATCAATTAAAAAGGCAAACTATCACTAAGTAACCTTTCAAGAAAATTCTTTTCATTTTTAAAAAATCAATAGGTTTTTTTATTGTACCACCATTTTTAAAAGATTTTCTTTAACAATAACATAGTATTTTGATGCGAAGGCACGTACCTTTTCATGAATGTCCCTCAGTTACTCAATTAGGTTATGCTTTTGTTATTTAACTTAATTGGAGTATCATTTTAGCCTTTGAATGTGAAGACAAACATTTTTTCGTGAATTCCCCCAATTAACTTTATCACAACTGTTAACTAGTTACCTACTTTTTTCTTAACCTAATTTTCTTAAAAAGGGCTAGTGGAATGAGAATTTAGCTTAACATTTTTTATCATATTCTTAGCCTACCTCATTTTTTCTTAGTTAATCATTCTCATGAAAGGGTACTAATGACGCCTACCAATTTAATTAAATGTAATTATAAATGTATACAAAAGTTTTCATAAAATGAAATAATAGGTATCATATCCTAATTAACATGCATATCCATCTCAAAGATACTTAAAATACAAAGTTCATAAGTTAATATGCCTTTACAATTTAAAGGACCATGTTCAAAATAAGTCAATTCTATTTAATTTTTGCAATAAACATATTAACACATTGACACGTCATGCAACAAAATGTTCACATTATGCCTACCTAATTAAAAATTAACACAATGCAAATGTCAATTTCACACACAAATGGCACATTAATACATAAATATCGTCACACTTACCAACATATTATCCTCAATATGGAAACTAAAACAATACAGATAAAGAGAAATAACTATAAATAAAAAATAAGATCAAGAAAACTTATGTATATTTAGGTGGTGATTGTATAAGGTATGTAACTTAAAGACACTTCATACTATAAAGATCCATCAATTCAACTCCCTACAAAATAAAAATAACAAAACACCATCAAAATAAAATAAAAGTAAAAGTAAAATATATCCTAATTCTTGGGTTGCCTCCCAAATAGCACATCTTTAACGTCACTAGCTTAACATACCCTCCATATCTACCATCAACCTGGGTATATGATGAGTGGCTTGCTTCCACTCGTTTCTCCCCATGGAAATTTAGTAGCCTATAAATAGGCCAAAAATTGCGAGATAATAAGGACATAATTGATCAAATTAAGAAATCCAAGTAAGTTCAGTAATTCCCTTTTCTATAATAGGCTGTTAATAAAATAGGGAATGATGAAACTCCTTAAATCGTCAATTGAATCTAACAGTTTGTCCTATAAGATGGTGAACTTCTCTTCTTCTTCCACAATCACCCTCGTCTCTTTTTCTTCTTTCAATTCTTGAATAGAGACTTCCTTACTTCCTCAACCCTATTTCCTCTATCCTTTGTTCTTCATTCTCTGCTTGAACAACAACTTCATTTGTCAATTTGACCTTTGTCTCCTTGTTAGTTTGAGGCATTAATAGGCTCCAAAAACTTGTTGTATTTGCCTTAGTGTCTTCAGTTGAAGAAAAATTTTCTTTGAATACACGGTGGCTAGCTTCATCGCTAGAAAGATCTTGCATTAAAGATTCAGATGAAGTGTAAATGTTCAATACATTAATGTAATATTTGCTCCACTATAAATTACCAATATGCTTATATCTTATATTTTAAGTCTAGCTTCGCAAGCAATATAAATGGTCCAACATATAATCTGGTTCTTGACATTGATAATTGTAGTCATTACCCCCCTCCCCTAAATGTCACCACACAAGATGGATGTCGGTCGTGCTTTCTTGTTACTTGGAAGACTCCCCTAATTCCTTTTTAACAATGCATTGGAAGGTTGCTCAACTTGAACCTCCAAGTTATGAATGGAAGAGGAGAGGTTCTTCATTAGTTAATCAAGTTTTGCTTCAATCCTCCTCTGACTTTCATCTAGTCTATCGTTAGAGCTTAGCATCTATATTAACTTGTCCAACTTTGACTCAAAGGATCCAAGCCTATTCTATTAGAAACTTGGTGGACCTTATGTTCTCATATGATCTCTTACATTATTAATATATAAATAATTTGGGTGGTACTACCAATCAAGACTATATATGTTATAATAACTTCTATCTATGTTATAATGCCTTCACTAGGTTGGAAGAAAAAGTTTGCAAGTAACTCAGTTTGAGGTTCTATTTTTTCTTTTTTACTCTTGTGTTTAGGCCCCTACACTCGAACGAGAAAAGTACTACAATCCTTAAATTAAAGGAATTCAAATGGCATAAGATGCTAAATCAGGCCCTGATAACTGTGCAAAAAAATTGGTTGTAAGTTTTGTATAGAAAACTTTCAATATTGCAAGCCTATGAATCCTAACTTGTAGTGCAAAAGGTATCATTCCCACGAGGACTAATTAGACTCCTAATAACTTGAATAAAACTTTGTCTAAGGTACTAAAAGATTGATTGATTTAAAATAAATTACTAGATTGAAATAAATAAAAAATAAAATGAAACAGTTGAATAATTGAGCTATTAATAAGATTAAAGTTAATAAAAACTGGAAACTTAGAAGTTATTTTATCCTTGTTTTGTCTTTCTTTTATCTTGTTAATTAAAATATGCTTGATCCTAGATATCTTAAGATATTTGTTATTCTCTCTCTCGAGATCTAATCAAGTAATCCCAATTAAAATAGAAAATAATAGAATTACAACCTCTCGATTCATAAGACTACTCCTAACTAGTCAATTGGATTTGAAGCAATCCCAAGGATAGTTAATTAACAATTAAAATCTCTCTTCAACTGTTCATCAATCTGATAATTGAAGATCTATTAAGCTGCCAACTCTCTTTATGAACCTTAACATATGTAACTTGATTCACTCTCTCAATTTATTACCAAGTATAAGCGTAACAATTATCACAAAGCATTCATAGATGTATTGAATTCAATAAGAATAAAGTTTAACAAATCAGATAAGAACAATCCCTAATATGGATTTAAAAAGTCATAATCATGTTAGTATTATAATAATTCAAATAAGCATCCAAGATAATGAAATAAATAAAGGGGAAAGAAAGAAAAACAAGTTTATGTCTTGATTTGGAAATTAGGAATTTTTGAAGCATCTCTTGATGTCTCCTGTTGATCTTCTTTGAATTGGGTGGTTGCTACCTTTTTTGGTGTTTTCATTTTCCTTAAATACTTCTTAAGGCTACTAAGGTTATTTTAAGGATTTTTGGGCTTAATTTGGTTCAAAAAATAGCATTGAAACATCAAAAATACAAAAAAAACTCGCGAGCTAGAAAAGCTAAAATTTGTTGGAATTTGCTCTCGCCGCGATCGTGGCCTATTTCTATGCTTCCAATTCTTCTCTTTTCTTTAATTTCCTATTTCCATTCACTCACAGATACATCAAACACCCTTTGAAACCAAAAATTAAGATGAACTTCTTGCTCTAAACCACTCAAACAATTAAAACACATAAAAACATAAACCAAAACACATTTCTAAGTCTTAAACATATGATTATCATCTAAGAAAACACTTAAAAATACAGTCAAACACCTAAAAACTTACTATAATCTGTAGCTATCAGCAAAGAGCTTGAAAAAGCAGTTGTAAAGTTGGAATTTACTGGTTTGAAATACTTAAGGAATCTATTTACATGGAGTAACAAGCAAATGGGTAGATCCTTAATTAGGAAAAAAATAAATAGAATTCTAGTCAGGTAACTAATGTATTAGGCAAGTTGGACTTACTCCACACCAATTCTAGTCAGGTAACTAATGTATTAGGCTCCATAAAGATACCATTACATGTTTTGTTATTGAATTGACTTAAGTTATGACTCAAAATCTAAACATTATATTGGCAACACATGGAAGGAGATGTAGGGAGCCCAAGGGTGCTAATAGCCATATGAAAGTTAGATGTCTTCACCATTTCCAATTTTAAACTTGATTTTAGTAGCTAGCTTATCCCTTAGTTTAAGCATATGTTTTAGTGTCTAAGACATACTTAAGTTACTAGCGAATTTCAAAAGACTAAGGTCTTTTATAAATTGGATGGCTACCTATTTTATCCACAATGAATCTTAATCTATTAATAGTTTCCATATTATTTTTGCAAGGAGGACCTTCTTTATGATTCTGGCTGCTTTCAACCCTAATCCACCCTGATTCTTAGGCAAACACACTTCTATCTACTTCATTTTTTCCTTAAAGAAGTTCCACACTTTCCTACTCTATAAATAGTTCTTTAGGAGTCTTACAATGTCCTTTGGCTGTGTTTGCTTGGGTGGTTAATAATGGAATGGAATGGAATTGTCAGACCCCGATTCCGGAGTCTGACTCTTGCTTGCTCTGATACCACATCTGTCAGACCCCGTTATCGGAGTTCGAATCTTGCTCTTCATGCATGCTTGCTCTAATACCATATCTGTCAGATCCCGTTTCCGGAGTCTAACGCTTTCATGCATCCTTGCTCTGATGCTAACTCTGTTACTTTCATGCATGCAGACTATCGTAATACGTAAGTTATCACCCAACGATAACACCTTGATCACTTTTGGATTTTCTTCTCAAAACTCCCCTTTATTAGTC
>JAOQMS010000006.1:21310130-21322398 GCA_027563885.1 Erythroxylum longipes
CTGTACAATATATCAGTGGACTATTTTGCAAATTTTCAAAATTTCAGGGACTATTTCATAAATATAAAAAATTGCCCAAAACGGTACCCGGTATTGACCGGTACCGGTACACCGGGTATCGGTACATTACCGTTCCAGAACTCAATCCGGTACCAAGTCCGATACGGTATTCGCAACATTGATCTCAACCCAATTTCATGTGCATTATAGAGGAAACTTGGTCCTGTCGAGTTCAGGGCACTCCTATGTTCTGTGTAGTGACTAAACTAAAGGTGGTTAAAAAAAGCCCTCAAGATCATGAATGTTGGTCAGATAGGGGATGTGAATGCTAGAGTAGAGACCTATCAAGCTAATCTTAATCACATCCAAGATCAACTGAGACTTTTGCCTAGTTCTTCTTAGTTGTATGCCCAAGAATCAGAAGCTATTAATGCGTTATTTTGAGCTGTAGAGGATCAGGAATCCTTTTTTAGACAATCTTCTAGGATTAAATGGCTCATAGAAGGGGATTGCAATACCAAATTTTTCCACAATTCTCTCATTGCCAATAGGAACCGAAATTCCATTCACTCCCTCGAGGTGGGCAATGGGCACAAGATAGTAGGGCTCATAGAAATTCAAGATCAATTCCTTGATCATTTTCAAGGTACTATAGGTACTTGAAAGGATCTTCATTCTTCCAAAGAGTTTGTGGGGAACCTTTTTCCTAACCCTTTGTCTGACCATCTTACCAACCCTCTGGTTGCTGAATTTTCTACTCAAGAAATTAGTGAAGCCTTTAACTCGCTTAACCCTAAGAAGGCCCTTAGCCCAGATGGGTTTAATGGTTTCTTTTTCAAGACAACTTGGCCTATCATTGGGGAGGAAGTGACCAAAGCCATCCAAAAAAATTTTCACTCCGGCAAACTCCTCAAAGAATCAATTCCACATTTATCTCTCTCATTCCCAAAAACGCTCACCCATCCTCAGTTTTAGACTATCGACCAATTTCTTGTTGCAACATGATTTACAAGGTGATTGCAAAAATCATAGCAAATAGGATCCGAACCATTCTTCCTCATATAGTTAGTCCCAATCAAAGTGCCTTTGTTAAGGATCGACGTATAGGGGACAATATTTTGCTGGCCCAGGAAATTTTCAAGAACTATCAACTGTCTAATAATCATAAGAGGTGCGCTTTTAAATTGGATCTCCGGAAAGCCTATGATTCTATTCAATGGGATTTCCTTATGAATGCTCTGGAAGCAGTGGGCCTTCCTTTGAAGTTCCTTACATGGGTCAAAGAATGCATTTCCACTCCTTCTTACTCTGTCTTGATCAATGGTACTCCATCTAGGTTTTTCAAGGGTAAGTCAGGCTTAAGACAAGGTGATCCCTTATCTCTCTTTCTTTTCATTATTTGTATGGAAGTTTTGTCTAGGAATCTTAAGGTCTGTACAGAGAATTCCCCTTCCTTTAAATATCATTGGAGGTGCCAAAGCCTTAAACTCAACCATCTCCTCTTTGCTGATGACATATTGATGTTTTTTCATGCAGATTTATTCTCTGCTCAAACACTGCTTGACTCCTTATGCTCTTTCTCTATGTTTTCGGGTATGGATATGAATACTTCCAAGAGTCAATTTTTTAATCCCCGGATGTAAACCAGTTAGCCCACCGAATGAAACTTATCTCCGGTCTCCAGCAAGGCTCTCTCCCTATTAGGTATTTAAGGATTCCTCTCATTACAGGTCGTTTATCTAGAAGGGATTGCCTTCCTCTTCTTGACAAAATAGATAATAGGATCAATAACTGGACTCATAAAAGTCTTTCATATGCCGGCAGAATCCAATTGGTAATCTCAGTTCTCTCTTCCTTCCAAGTATACTGGTCTTCTCATTTCATCCTTCCTTCATCCATTCTGAAGGACATAAAGAAGAAGCTTAGGAACTTTCTATGGGCTGGGAGTGTAGCCTCAAAACATCATGCCAAGGTTAAGTGGAATGACATTAGTAGATCTAAAAAGGAGGGTGGCTTAGGAGTGAAACACTTGACCACTTGGAACCATGCTTTAATAGGGAACCGGATTTGGATTCTATTTGAAGATAGTGAGGCTTTGTGGGTAAAGTGGGTGCACACCATTATTCTGAGAAGAAGTAACTTTTGGAGTGTCCAACCCACCTATAATAGTTCTTGGAGTTGGAGAAAAATGTTATTTGTGAGGGATAGGATGAGGAATCAATTCAGATTTAGGATTGGCAATGGCATATCTACTCTTTTATGGCAGGACCCCTGGCACCCGAGAGGCATCTTGCAGAACTTTTCGTCCCCAAGGGAGATAAATGGTTCGGAACTTCCAATGACAGCCCGAGTTTATGAAGTCATCAACCAGGATGAGTGGTGTTGGCAAGCCGTGTCCTTAGAGCTCTTCAGGAACCTTAAAGTACTTCGGTATCTCCCAAATAGCTCTAGCCTTGATAGGGCTAGCAGGAACTACTAGACAGTACACAACTGCTTCTGCCTATAACTTCTTGCGTCCCCCTATCCAGGAAGTTCCATGATTTAAGCTAGTATGGGATAAAAGCAGTCGGCCTCGGTGCTCCTTTATCCTTTGGCTTGCCTTCCATCAAAAACTTCAAACCCGTGACAAACTTCCCTACCTCTACACTCCTAACCATTGTTCATTGTGCCTTTCGGCTAATGAAACCTTGGACCATTTGTTTTTTGAATTCTCCTTTTCTAAATCAGTTTGGGACCAAAGCCTCACTCATTTCCACTTACAATGCCCAAGTCAGCCTAACCTCCCGTCCCTTCTCACTTGGTTTCAACGAACCTCCGGCACCCGTATAACAAACCTATTTCCTCTGTTGCTTTCTATTGTTGTGTACCACATTTGGTCTGAAAGGAATGCTAGAGCATTTAAAGATGAAGCCAAGGATATTGGAAGTGTCTGTCTTAGAGCAATCTCCCAAGTTAAGGAGAATCTAGCCCAAAAACTGAGAGGAGGTAATTAACTGAGTTTATTAGTCTTTTCTTGTAGGTCTGACAACACATGGACTGCTATTGGTCTGCTCAAGAGTGTCTACAGTTGGTAGCGGACAGGCGTCAGTAGCGGCACCCTCTTGGTTGTGGTGGCGGTTTCCCATTTTGCCAAATGCTTATGTGCCGTAAGGAAAAGCTGGTTTTTTCACTCAATCCATTTTAATTCTTATTGCTGGTCTTGTCATTATTCATAGAATGCTTAGATTGTTACAGTCTGTTACCTTGGTTATTCTTTGAATTCTGGTGATGTGCGTATAGTTGGTAATGATGTTCTTCAACATCTTGGGTGGTACATATGTATTGGTTGATTGTGTAGCTATTTAGTATATAAGGTACAATGGTACCTAGTACTCTTAGAAGAAAATTTTGCCAAAGAAGAGATGTGCACCTTGGCAATCTCTTGAATTGTATATAACTCTTATTTCTTATTTTATAACATTATCTGATTTACCAAAAAAAAAAACTTTATCCAGCTTTGTTTCTTATCATTAAGCTCCCGCTTGCTTATTACACTAGTTAAATTGATGTACATATCTCAAGTCTTCCAAACCAAGGAGACAATTTTTGAAGTTATACATTTGGGGAATTTGTTAAGCATCAACCTCATGTGAGTAAAGCACATTGTTGAGATCTCCTACAATAATCTAACGTTGCTGCATGGATATGGCTAGTTCTTGAATATCCTTCCATAAGGGGTGCCTTTGAGGAGCCAAGTTTTAAGTATACAAAAAATTAACTTCTACAAAGTTGTTAGTTTGCAGAAGTATAGATAAAATGTGGAGAAAATGATTAAAAATCTTACTAATATCAACCCTTATGAAGAAGGGATCAAAAGGTACAACGACTCCGTCATTTTACAAACGGTGGTAGTTAAACGAGGAGATTCTCTCACAATGGAACTACATACAGAACTCCATAACAACATGAAGTATCTAAAACATGAAACAATGCTTTGTTAGATATTGTACGATCTATGATTAGTCATAAAAACCTCCTTGCTTTTTTCAAATTATGCCCTTGAAACTACTGTTTACCTTCTAAATAACGTTCCATATAAATTGATCGGTAAGATTTCACAAAAGATATGTACCGGTAGTACACCAAAATTATCATACATAAAAATTTCGGGAATGTGATGCATATATGATGTTTGCGATACTTGACAAATTTTAAGTTAAATTCGGGAATGTGATGCATATGTGATGTTTGCAATACTTGACAACTTTCAAGTTAAATCAATTAAATACAAATTTGTTAAATATCCACAAAAATGTCTAGGATGTCAATTTTACTATCTTGTTAAGAAAAAGATGTTTGTCTAAATACATATTACGTTCATAGAAAAAAAAAACGTTTTCTAGGAAACTAATGGAAACTTTAAAAAGTTCAAGACCCACAAATTCATACATATATATATAAGAACCTTAAATTGATACATATAATAACCAAAGGTTTAAGAAGCACATGGTTTATGATGCATTAGTGCGATACATTGTGCACCAACTAGATTTGATCTACATATTGAAAAGAAAAAAGACATCGCATTGATCATAGAAGATTAACCTACTATTTTTTATGAAGCATTAGCTTACATTGATTCTTCAAAAAGGTATGAAACCATTATTTATGAAATGGAATCATTGTTACTAAGTATAAACTTTGGTGAATACACCTGACGAGATAAAAACCTACTAGATGTAAATGAGCTTTACAAAGGAAAAACGACAAGGATATTAATGTACATACATACAAGACAAGGCTAGTGACTAAAGATTACAAACAAAAATAAGAAAAACGTTAGAATAAACCTTTTTACCAATAACAATGCTTAAAATCTATAAGAATCTCATTAACTATAATTGTATACCATAATTACATCATTTAAAAAATTGATGTCAAAACAACATTCTTTAATGGAATTTTATTTTGAGGTGTGTACTTGACACAATCACAAGGTTTTAAATCCATAGAATATCCTAACCATGTACGTAAGTTACAAAACACCATTTATGAACATCATCAAACATCAAAATTGTAACATCCATTTTTATGAGAGAATCAAAAAAAATTTATATTATAAAAAATTGTGGATAAACCTTGTGTCTATAAAAGAGTTAGTAGGCAAAAATTTTTAATATTATAAAAAATTGTGGATAAACCTTGTGTCTATAAAAGAGTTAGTAGGCAAATAGTCATTTTCTTTGTACTATATGTAGATAACATATCGGTAATCAAACACAACATATTAATGCTCCAATTTGTAAAAAATTGATTGTCTAAGAAATTCTCCATAGAAGATATGTGAGAAGTAGCATATATTATAAAAAATCAAGTCCTATAAAGATAGATCAATGAATTTTTTTTTATTGGAGAGAAATAAATTAATGCATCACGAGATGGAAAACTAGTTTAAACAAGTATAACCAAATATTAAAGCAAGAGGTAAAGAAACAAGGTGCTACAAAGTTATTAAATCTAAAGGATACAAGAAAGCAAAGAAGCAGACTAATGATATAACCAAATATCCCAATCATGTATGTAAGTCGCAAAATAACATTTATGAATGAACATCCATTTTTATGAGACAATTAAAGAATTTAATTTTATAAAAAATGTGGATAAACCTTATGTCTATAAAAGGGTTAGTAGGAGAATGGTCATTTTCTTGGTGCTATATGTAAATAACATATTGATAATCAAACACAACATTAATTCTCCAATTTATAAAAATTTAATTGTCTAAGAAATTCTCTGTTGTAGATGACACATTTGTGGAACAAGCTTATGAAAAAAAGAGGCATTAATTTAGGGTTTCTTATTCTTATTTTTATTATTTCTTTTAAATCAGTTTGTTATCTCTATTTTATCGTTGTTCTTTTATTTAGAAGCTTTCAAAATAAGTCTTCTACTGCTGTTAGGAGACTAGCCTATTTAAAAGGCAATTATCGTGAATAATAAGATAGGTCAGAATTCAACTTAATCAAGAGATCGGAGTTCTCTCTTTCCCTGAACTCTTAAGGTTTCAGCTTCCCTTCTAACGAGCTGAATTATTACTCAAAAATAGGTCGACACAAGAACTTAAGCGGGAAGAGAAGGAAAAGGGCAGAAAATTAGAGACAGATTTTCCTGTTAATCGCCCTGTGACTCGATCCTTCTCTAGGAATCATAACATTCTCCATAGACGACATGAGAGAAGTAGCATTTATTGTAAAAATCAACATCTATAGAGATAGATCAATGAATTTTTTTTTAATGAAGAGAAATAAATCAATGTATCACAACAAGGAAAACTAGTTTAAACAAGTATAACAAATATTAAAGCAAGAGGTAAAGAAACAAGGTGCTGCAAAGTGACAGAATCTAGAGGATACAAGAAAGAAAAGCAATAAACTAAGGGAGAAGCTGCAAAGGAGCAACTTATAGGAAATTCCTACTTAAGAGTTCTTTTAAGGCTTTAGGTTCCGTAAAAGCCAAGTTTGAGTAGTAGTTAATAAGATGCAAAGCAGCAACTTATAGGAAATTCCTACTTAAGAGTTCTTTTAAGGCTTTAGGCTCCGTAAAAGCCAAGTTTGAGTAGTAGTTAATCTCTTTATCTAAAGGGATAGATCAATGAAATTGCTTAGTCTATCTCAACTCCATGTAAGTAAAGAAAGTGCTCAAGAGGTCTAACCTAACGAATTTTAAGAGGAGATTGTTGTGTAAATCGCTTGAAATTTTTCTATAAAAGGATCTCTGCCCAAAGAGAGAGAGAAAATGAAATTTATTCCATATATTTCAACTATTGGATATATAAAATGCTATGTGCAAAAACCAAATGTAAATATAAAAAACAAAATATCAAGCTAATATTGGTAGTAATTACATGAGTGCAAATAAAATTTTAAAGTACCTTATAAAAATTATAGATGTTCTCTTGATTTATGGAGTCGAACTAAGAATTTAGGATTATTAAGATACTAGTTTTCAACTTTTTTGACTGTTTAATTTCATGTTAGTAGTTGCTATGTCACAATATGTTAAGATTTTGGTACTAGATAATTGTTGATAAGTCACTTGAAACTTTCTTGTAAGATTAATATAATGAAGAAAACGGGGGAAAAAAAGAAAAAAAGAAAAGATAGAAGTTGTCAAATTCATTCCTGCAACAAAATGCCACCGGATTAACTAGTACCTAAATATAGAGCAAACAAAAGGCAATTCAAGGAAGTTAACAGTAGAACGACAGCAGGGAAGGTTGCTCTAAGATGGACGTTAAAGCAAAAGAGAAAATCAATAGCCACATGTACTCTGTGCTCTTATTTTATAAACATAAACGCAAGACCTGCATGGATTAAGTTTATGAAACTTGAGTCAACTATAACAAGAATAAACCACCACCTCTTAGGGCAAGCACGAGGTGAAGCACAGAGCCACCCTCAATATTGTAGTCACGAGCTGTCTTATCATCTGCAAGCTGCTTGCCAGCATAAATTAGCCTGTAAATAGTTGCACAATTAAATTACGATATCTTCATTTGATGATTAAAATAACACACCACTAGTTTGGCCAAAACTTAGATGAAATTAACAATACACATTAGGCATGTTAACTATGTTCTATAACCACCAAAACATAGATTTCCATAGTTCATAGATGTTGCGGCTGTATTTTTCATAAGCAAACCAAAAACATTTTATAGATGTTGTCGTTGTATTCTTCATGAGCAAACCAAAAACATGCAGTACTCTTAAATTATAAAAAGTATCCTACCTTTAGAGAAATAGAAATCAAGCAACAAGAAAATGTTAAGGGTATTACGTGATATTTTTAGCCACCATGGCAATAAGAGCATATATAACATAGTTTGCTGCTTCTCATAAATAGTTGTGCTACATCAAAGATGGTAAACAGCTGGGGAATGAATATATCAAATAATTGAAGTATATAAAATATTCAGAATTATGTATGTTGACCATTGAAAAAGAATCAAATCAAAACTATACCTTTGTTGCACAGGGGGGATTCCTTCTTTCTCCTCAACCCGTTCCTTTATCCGATCAATGGTATCAGTTGGCTCAATGTCAATCTCAATCTCCTTTCCAGTAAGGGTCTTCACTTTAATCATGGTTCCACCCCTAAGCCTCAAGACTAGGTGAAGAGTTGACTCCTTCAGGATGTTGTAATCAGCAAGGGTTCGACCATCTTCCAATTGTTTACCTGCAAAAATTAACCTTTGCTGATCTGGAGGGATTCCTTCCTTGTCCTAGAAGAGGTCAATCGAATTGTTTGTGAATGGGTTACTAAACTAACTATAATAAAAATCAAATACTCAACCTCCAAATATCTAAGAGGCAACAATAGTAACTGTTTGCAGTCAAACAGAAAAGATTTACACAATGGTGCTTATAATGGACAATATAATTTGGATCCTTTATGGGTGGTTCAATAGTTCACTTTGTGCAAACAAAGTCAAAAGTCAATGTACCTAGTGGGCAAGGCTCCCTGCTTTGAGGGAGTCTAGAAAGGGTCATAATGTATGCAACCTTTCCTTTGTATTTTTATAAAAAGGTTATTTCTATGACTTAAACCCGTGACCTTATGGTCACAAAGGAGCAACTGGTAAGGCTCACCCTCTTTGTGCAAATAAAGTGACAGAGATAAAGATATATAGCTCTAAAATTATAGGCTACTAGAGTTGTGGGTGTAAATAACTTTAGGATTGATGTTTATTTTCGAATTTTAGAATTAAGAATTTGAGGAAAAAGTTGGAGGAACTGTCCGCATACCTAATTACTTCCCTACGTTATTCATACATCCAATAGTGGAGCCACTTTTCAAATACACATATGTTGTACTCAACATGGCAGAACAATTCATATTGCGGCACCACAAGTAAAATATTGAAAGGAACTTTGCAAAGAAGGAGTATATATATATATATATATATATACCTAAAGGATACTTTTTTCATCATAAAAGTTTACAACTTCGCACCCAACGGAGGGCAAAACACTATCTTTCTCTTAATAAAGCGAAGAACGTGAATTTGCAATTGATGATAAAGAAAAAGATTCTGACTTCTTTTTCATTTAGGATTTAGATTTTAAATTGGAACTGAAATAAAATTTTACTAATTGAAAAAGCATATTGTCTGGTGTTATAGATCTCTATTCATTCAATTAAAGTCCAGTTATAACACGTTTTACTGTTAATTCTACATTCCGTACACTCAACCACATAGAAATTTTCAGTCATAACATCAATCATGGATGTCCAAACGCCGCATGGCAAAAGCTACACGATTCACTTTTTCAAGCAGCAGTGATAAGTTACGCAGCTCTAAAGAACCACCAAGAGCTATGTTGTTTACGAAATCATATTGAACATAAACAAAAATAGAGAAGAACCCACATAACAGAATCCGTCAAATTACAAGATTGAGGGATTATGTGGGTGCAAACTCAAAGACACAGAAAAAGCTGATTAAGCTAATTGAAACGAGAAGTAAACGGAGAGCGAAGAAAAAGAAATTTACCTGAATCTTAGCTTTGATGTTGTCGATGGTGTCGCTGCTCTCAACATCCAAAGTTATGGTCTTTCCGGTAAGGGTTTTCACGAAGATCTGCATCTTCACCTCCTCAACAGATTTCTTCTTCTTTCCCTCTCTCTTAATTTTAACCTAATTTTGTGCAGAAGAGAATGTGGTCTCCTACTGCCAGTTCGGGAGAGACATTGGTACTTCTTTCTTATTTCTTGATAGGGAATATATTTGTTAAAAGTGACAACCCTTTTGAATATTTACTACACAAAGTTTGATTTATAACTCAAGCCTTATCTCTAAATTAAAAACTTACCCATTACTAACTCCGATTATAAATTTTATTAATCTCTAAATTCTTTTTTATTTCAATTACAATCTCAATATCCCTTTTCAAAAAAAAAATTACAATCTCAATATCCTACACCATTCTCAAAGATTCTCTTACAATTTCAATTGTTTTCTACCATAAGTAAATTAAATTGTAAAAAATATTATGATATTCATTTAGTAAATTCGCATATCGTTACGTATATCAAAAAAGAACTTAAGGGTATTCAAAAGTTCAAAAAAATGAATAGATCATGTGGTAATAGAGCTTATGTCTTGGTTAAAAGTGTAGTTCCTAATACACAGTATAGTCCTTAGTTTATGACTACTGTATATGGATCAACGACGACGAGTACACGTATATCTCTACTAATCCTCTCAACGATTTCCATAATGTTGTCGATTCTTCCGCATTTAGTGACCCCCCAAGGACGGGCAAGCTAATTACTATTATAGTCATAATCCCATGGTTAGTATTGGTTTAATCCTCTCTTAACCATTTGTAACTCCCATTACAGATCCTTATTCAATATCATTTTTCTTTTAAAAACTATAAATAAGTATTTTATAAATGTTATCAATAGTTAATAATATATTATATTTCGTTGATAATTGACAACATTAATCTTTTTTAAATAATATTAAATTGAGTATTTTATCATATTTTTATTTATATTATAATACTAATAAATAAGATTATTAGTATTAATAATAAATAAATGACATTATTCTTCTTTTTAGCTTGATAATGAATTTCATCTCTAATGAAGCCTATAAATAATATCTAATAGCATAAGTATTTTAATAAATGTTTTGAAATTTGGACTTGACTATTTAATAAGTCACCCGATTTTTCCTCGTCGTCTCCTTTTTTAGTCAATGTTGCAACAAATGTGTTATACTTTTATATTTCATTTAATTCCTCTTTTAACGACTTCAGTACATTTTTGTTGCCAGTGATCAAAAGAGAGGTGGCTGAAAGTGAGCACCTTCCCTTTTTTACCTCAGGTCTTGGTCATCTGGGGTTGATGAAGAGACTTTTGAAGAAAGCCATTTCTCAATCCATGTAGATGAGGTTAATGTTCGGAAGCGAGATTTCCCTCTTTGTTAGATGATGATAAAATTTAGATTTTGTTTTCAACTTTTCAAGCTTGAATCCACTTTTTCTCCTATTGAAGAGGGACTAACACCATTCATATTGCACTTAGTTGGAAAGGTAGGTGTGCGTTATACCTATTGCTTGCAAATTTCGTAAAGTGAGTAGCTTTAGAGATCTCATTCCTCATGTTTACCTTTGCTCTGAACTTTACTTTATAACCAGACCGAATAAAATACTTTTTCAAATGAGCTCTTTATTATAAAAGGAAGGGTTTTTCAAATTTTCAACTATTGTTAAGATACTAATCATTCTCCCTCTACTTCTATTACTACCTATCACCTAGTTACTCCCATTAAGCTTCACTCACCCATACCCTAAACCCTCCTCAATGTTTCAACTCCTCTTTTAGATAACAAAAGCCTCTTTATTGGCTATAATTATCCCAACGTTTTAATTGCAAAATCCACTTGGTGCCAAGTTGTAGATGACATGTTACAAATTGATAAGCTTAATTTTATCCCTCCTTCAAAGGCCTATTGTATCATAATAATTTCTCCTCCAATAGAAGTCTAAAATCTAGTGCTTTTAAGTGGTCAACTTCCACAGTTTGTTTCTTTGTCGATAAAAGATCTATATAACTTGTTATAAATGCTTAGACTCAAAATGAGTGGAAGAAGATGAGACTATAAGAATTCTTAATCAAAGCAAAAGGGCTACCCATCTTAAAATCTGACTCAAAAGCTTATATCTAAATAATTCTTTAAGTTGGTCCTTAGTATATAAACAATAAACATTTCTTCTTTTAAAAATAGAGATATGGTCTGATATGGAAAAACTAAAGATGAAGCATATTTCAATTTAGATCAATATACAAAATACACCTTTAGAATATTCCTTAACAATCAGGTTAAGTTATTTAACAGGTTTTATTGGTTAACACATCTACGTGGATGAAGTTACGTCATTGAAGGAGAGAATTGGATATGTAAGAGAATGTGTGGAGACTAAGATGGATCGAGAGTTACCTTATATTGAGAGGTTGAAGGACCTAAAGACTCTACACTGATAAACAATCGTTATAAGTGTAATAGATTCATGCACATTACTTAGAAGGCAGGAGCTTCTAGAAAATTAAAACTACGTCTGACTCTTTTTAGACAATGACTCGATTATTAAAGTTAAAGGACTACTTATATAAATTAGGAATGCCTGTTTGGCCTCGAATTTTTTTATTATTTTAGTAAGCATGAATTGAATGAATTTGGTGATCTTGTGGATAAATCATTTTAATTGGAGATTAA
>JAOQMS010000006.1:21322498-21337920 GCA_027563885.1 Erythroxylum longipes
GACCACTGTTAAGTTTCATGTTGCATGTGTTGATCAAATGAATTTGAGGCTTTGAGAAGCAGTTGATGTTTATGTTTATGTATTCTGACCTTGGATTTGAACAAATAAGAGTGGTTGAGAAGATTTATGTTTGCATTAAGTAAGGTAGATGCAAAGGAAAAACACAGATGAAGTGTATCGTCTGTGCTAACGTCATACACAGAGGCAAAGGAAAACACAGACGAAGTGTATCGTCTGTGCTGACGTCATGCACAGAGGCAAAGGAAAAACAGACGAAGTGTATCGTCTGTGCTGACGTCACGCACAGAGGCAAAGGAAAACACAGACGAAGTGTATCATCTGTGCTGACGTCACACACAAACGACACGTCAGCACACAGACGACACGTCAGCACACAGATGACACATCAGAACACAGATACAAGGAATCGTCTGTGATGACACGTCTTAAGGCAGACAATAGAAAGTCAGACGATAAAAAGATAGACGATAAGTGGTCAACCCAGACAATAGAAAGACAACTACAGACGATAAAACACAGACGATAGATCACAGACCATAAGCAAATTCAGATGATGGGCCAACCATAAATGATACAAAGAAAAAGTTAAGGCCAATACATTGGACAGTTGTTTAGCTGAAGTTAGTTACAGAATTCAATTAAATAAAGGTTTTTCAGCAAGAAGTAGTTATCAAGGATCAAGAAACAGTTAAGGACTTAGACTAAGTATAAGTCAAGGGACAAGATGTTAAGAAGACGTCAAGATGAAGTTTCAATTTGAGGATTGTCCTGGTGAGGGCACTCCCCTTGTGGGACGCGCGTCCAGATGTCACTTAGGACGTTGGCCACGTGTCTCGCAAGGGGTGGGGTCCCAACACTTATGATATCAGAACACGAGTTGGACTCCGAAAATGAGGTCCAACACTTGTGGTATCAGAGAATGAAGATGAATAAAAAATGGTTAAGGTGTTTCTCATTGGATTAAGCTCTCGTTTTATGATATTCTGGATAGTTGGGCTCCGAAAACGGGGTCCAACACTTGTGGTATCAGAGAATGAAGATGAATTAAAAATGGTTAAGGTTTTTCTCATTGGATTAAACTCACGTTTTGTGATATTCTGGATAGTTGGGCTCCGAAAACAGGGTCCAACAATGCCAATAACACATAACTATGGTATGAAAATTGAAATGAGTTGGGATCTCTAAAAAAAATCCCTGAACTAAATAGTCTAAAGCATATGTTACCGAATAATGCTATGGTTAAGGAAGTGATTTTATGGAATGAATGGTATTGTAATATGATGAGTTTCTCTATTATATTGGATAAGATACCTAACTGTAATCCAAAGCAGAACCTAGAAGATTCTGTTATATGGATGAGACATTCTTTAGGAGTTTCCACAAAGAAAACATGTCAGATGATATTCGTGACACCATCATCAAATTTTACTTTATTTAGGTTGGAGTGGATCAAACATAGTCTTCTTAAGATCTCCTTTATACTATGGCTAGCTATCAAGAACACATTAAGCATTATTGACAGGTTGAAGGGCTCCATTGACGTACCCCATCTATAAGTTATGTAATCAAGATCCTAAGACCGCCACTTAATCTTCAAATGTTATTATGATCTATTCCTTTGAGTGAAAATTCAATAGATGTTGCAACCACCACTATCAAATGCTTGAATGGTAGGACATTATTCCATAGGCAAGATAACTTTATCATATGTGCAAGGGAAATTGCATAATTTTTAAAATTACTTTTGGGTGTATAGTGTATGCAATATAGAGAGAAAATAATGTTAAAAGTTTCAAAGGCACAAATTAGTCTTCTAAAACTTGACTCAAGTCACCATATTTTCAATAAGGGGATAACTGAATCTTATGTCTATTGAAAACAACCTCTACTAGTTAGGGGTAAGATTGCGTACTTTTAGACCTCCTTAAACCTTGCATTCAGTGGGATTTCTACTGATATGTTCTTGTAGTAGTAGTTGTTTTTATTATAGAATAATTGTATCTTGCAACTGAAATCTTGACAATAGTGATGTAATGATCATGATATAGAGTATTTATCTCCTTAAGGAATTTATATTGCTCAAATTATGGAATGGTTAGGGCCACCCGATATGACTTTGGTTTTTGGCACGACTTATTTCCTTTTATCCATGGTTGTGTCTCTCTCTTGGCATGCCTATGTTTTCTCCATTGACATGACTATATCTCCCCCCATGACACGACTGTGTTTCCTTCTTAAAAAACACTTACAGGTGCTCTATTGACATGTATATTGACATGTATGTGTCTCCCTTTGACACAAATGAGTCTTATCATTAACATGCTCGTGTTGCCTTATAATATAAATGCATTACAACTTTAAGAAACAAAGTTATTTCCTCTCTAGTTTAGGCTTTTCTAAATTTCTATTTAGAATTTTGTCTCATATATACTACAAACAATATTAATGCTTCCCTTGTGACGTAATTAACTATGCCTTTTATACATTGTACTCAGCTATTGGTGGCCTTTATTAATTCATTTTAATTTCTAAATAATTAAAATGTCTTTGATATCCAAACTTATTCTTAAAGTTCTTATCCTACTAAAGGTGATATTAATTGTGATTACGGTTATCTTACATTGAATGGTGATGCTTTTGTTTTAATAGCTTGATTTAATCATGAATTATTTAGAAACGATAATTAATATAAATTTATAACTAATTAATAGGACAAGTAGCATGCTTTCTTTGTCTAATGGTGATCATTACTTATATGTGGTTAATAAACACCTTTTAAAATTTTGTCTATGAAAATGACAATAAGTTTGTACTCATCAAACTCCAAAACTACATCCTTCATAATTAATTATGTCTAAATTGATATATAACCTACATTAAGAATAATGATAACATTTTGCAGTAGACTTGCCTCCATATTGGGGTAGAGTTTTTAAAATAATAAAACTCCAAATGATATTAAAATATGACTTAATAACTAATAAGATATTATAATTGAGCTTGAATAGCCTAAATAAATAGATAACACTCAAGGATTTTTTATGCCTAAAGAAACCTCATTTTGTTGGTTTAGTAGAAACCAAAATAAGCTAGTTGACTTATGCTACACATATAACGAATTTACCTAGAATAATAGACAATATAGGAACTAGTTCTTATAGAAAAAAACTTGATAGATGCATGGTGAATTACGCTTGAATATCAAGCTCTCATCTTTGCCAACTTTGTC
This sequence comes from Erythroxylum longipes, assembly GCA_027563885.1. NCBI lineage: Eukaryota > Viridiplantae > Streptophyta > Magnoliopsida > Malpighiales > Erythroxylaceae > Erythroxylum > Erythroxylum longipes. The sequence goes on from JAOQMS010000006.1 coordinate 21,325,749, forward strand.
AATTACTTTGCCTTGGGTCATATACCGATTGTAATTCAAACTAAGGATGCAAATGGAAAAAATAAAATCTCCATATAGATTCTTTAACTCCTTATTGAAGTATATGAGTTTCAAGGAGGCAATTATCAAAGGCCTAAGTGTTGAAGTGAGAGGCTCGTAAACTTACAAATGTATTCAAAAGCTAAAAGTTATCAAGTCAGAATTATTAACATTTAATAGAATAATGTTGATTTAATGCTCTTGGAGAACACATAGGCACTTAATTCATTTAATAATTAACAAGAGAAGCTTCTCTTAAATCCTTCTAATTCATCACTTAAAAAACATAATACTACAGAGATGAGGAGTATGTTTCTACACTCGAAACTTATAATTGAAAAAATCTAGAATCTTGTGGTTGAAAAAGGGTGACAAGAACTCAAAGTACTTATACAATGTTATATAAGCTAACAGACACAGAAACAAGATAGTTTCACTATGTAGTTTTAAAGGGAAGGAGACATATGAGAAGGAAAGCTTTAAGGTGCTTGCCTATAAGCACTTTAAAAATTTGTTAGGACCCACAATGATGCACCACTCTTATCTGATGAACTTAGAAACGTACTTGTTGGCTCTTTTCTTAATCATATTTCTATTGGGATGATTAAGGAAGTAACAAATTAATAAATTAAGGATATCTTTATTTTTCACCCACAAAAGCCCATTAATCTAATTGGTTTAATACAAGGTTTTTCTAAAGTAACAAATTAGGTACATACATATTGATTTAAGTAAATTAAATTATAATTTATCATTTAACTATAACTTATATACTCTAAATTAAACATATGATTGACGTATTGACAAAAATGATCACTTTTTAGCCTTAAGGAGTGACTCAGAAAGTAAAATTACTAAATTAATCAATTTAAGAATCTTTTAATTTAATAGGGTGTTTGGTTCACCTACATAAATAGATAAAGAATGAAATGATGATTATTTACGAATATAATAAATAAAGAATATATAGAATATGTATTATTTAGTGTGGTTTATTCATAAGAATTTTTAATGATGAAGTAATGCCGATATTTGGTTTGAAAACATAAATTTAGAATAACAAAAGAATAACTAACAAAAAAGACTAAAATATCAATAATTATTGTAGGTTAAAACTAAAAAAAATTCTTAAGAGAATAAAACCAAAAGATTATCTGTTCTACTTCTACAGTAAAATGGAGAAATTGGATGTAAGAAGTGTTATACTATATTTGGCTTATAAGCTTTTTTTCAAAGATTTAGTAACGTATAAAAACATAGAGCTAAAAAGACTATGGGCACCAAGATTACTCAAATGAGTCATGATATGATAATATGTTGTTAAATCCATGTGTAGCTTCAACTAATTATTTTAGTTTCTTTACTTCAGCGTTTAAAACTTGGGTGCTAATGTAAGTTGGTTGACATGCATTTTATTCAGTCATTCAATTTGCTTTGACGTTCTGCCATTGTGAGAAATATGGTTCCTGAGGTTCCATCTACTTTTCACTTTTTAAATAGGGGACGAGACTTTATAAACTTTGCTATGTGTTGTACATTGAATATATATAGTCTCAATTACAATATAAAATAACATTTGAACGATTATTTATTTCTACAAATCTTTCTAATTCATTCAGATTGCTAACTTTAAATCCAATATCAGCATTGTATGTTTTCACATTATACAAATCAACAATGCAAGGAAACTAGCACAACATCATCTTGCCTAAAAATCAAGAAAATAACATATAACTCTTGGCCTATAACTATATCAAGATGTCTCTGGTGACAATAAACTCAATAATCAACTAATAACATTACGTATCTCCAACCATACAGTCAAGACAGCCATAAGCCTTTTTCTTTTTTTGATATTTTTTACTCAAACTTAAATGAGCCATGATTGTAAGAATAAAATCTTTAATGTATTTACATAAATTTGTTAAAATAAGGTACGATGTAAGAGAACAATCTTGAAATAATTTAAAATAGTTGATGATATAAAGTAGAGGAAGAGAGAAAAAAGAGGAAGCAATACTTTGATAGATAATGCCCAAATATAAAATACTTTTGTTGTTGATTAAAAGTACCTAATTTTTTAAGATAATATTTCCACAGTTAAAAAGAGGCAATTATAAATCATAAAAAGCAAAACCCAAACAAACCCATGTTTGATTTTTGCTTCTTATAAATCACTTTAAACAGTTTAAATGAAATATTGACTCAAATAATCCAACACCAATAGTAGAGAGACAGAGGAAGACAATCTTGAAGTTCGGAAACAGTGATCATTACAAACTAGAGAGAATACGTTTATTGCAAACAATCTTTTATTCTTTTCTCCACAATATTTCCTTTCCTTTCCCTTACGCAAGTAAGGATCCAAACAAAGGCTTAAACTCAAAAAGTAAAGTTGCAATTTGAATTATATATTATATATAATTATTTCAACAAAAGAGAATAATCTTTTACAAATAATACATCTGCGATGCAAAAACCGGTTCAGTCAGCCAAATACTGAAATACTCCGTAAGAGATTAAAAATTCTGAGTAGCTTCCGTTAGAGTTCAAGAAAATAATTGATTGAAAATGGATAGTTACGTAATTTACTATATAGGTTAAGTTCGTTCCCCAGTTTGTACCCACAGGTCTATGTTCTTACCAGTTTGAGGGACTCGAAACGATAGTGCGAGGGGCAAAACCCACTTCTGTTACACTTTTGAGAGATATGGTCAGAATTGAAAATCCCTTTTCTCCAAATTTACTCTCAAGCCAGCGTTTAGGGCTTACATCGCAATTTTGAGTTTTGAGTTTCTATATATTCATCACAATTTCATCGATGGCTCAAAACAATGTAATTACCTCTATGTTTTCTCCTTTTGCTTAATATTGCTATTATGATTAGCTCACCAAATCTTCCTCCTCCTCCTCCTTATTCTTTTTCCCATTTTATGAAGTGCAGGTTGTTGGCGTTGATAACACGTTTAGAAGGAAATTCGACAAAGAAGAATATTTGGAACGCGCTCGTGAACGCGAAAAACAGGTTCTATATAATTATTTCTTTGTTTTTCTTCATATTTTTTTTTCTTTTGTTGATCATTCTGAAAATTTTTGAGTTATTTCTTTAGGAGGCGGATGCGAAGTTCAAATCTAAGTGTAAGAGTTCTACTTTTCCCTACTTCAGTCTCTCTTCTTTTTTCTTTTTGGAAATTGAAGAATTTAATTAATTTCCAAAAGAAATGGCCAAGTTCTTACAAAGGCTTCTTGACAAGAGAGCCTTACGAATGTGATAATCTAGCGTTACATGAAATGAACAAAAATTATTATTTACCTTTCCAATTGGATTCTTTCTTGCTTTTTGTGCAAGTTAATTATTTAAAATTAACTAGAATTCTAAGTACTCTCGTGTAGTGTATTTGTGATTTGATGATTGCGTTCATGTCCAGCAAAAGTTCCTCCAGTCCAAAGGAAGCCTTTGAAGCATAGGGATTATGAAGTTGATCTTGAATCTCGATTAGGCAAAACTCAGGTTAGTTTATTGATTTTATGGGGATAATAAGAATTTATCTTCTGTGGAAAGAAGCTCACTGCAGCTTCTATGGGGCTTAGTTTTCTATTCACGGTGTAGAACAATTTCTGGATTTTTAAAACAAAATCACTCATTATTTTGCTTATTCTTGGAATGTTGACTGATTTTTTATTTTTTTACGGATATAATTAGTTTTGTATAGCAAGCTGACAGCTAGGCTAAGAGTCCCATTTGTTCCTTATTTACTTGTCAACTATGACAAATTGCATTTGTGCATATCTTTTCAGGTTGTTACTCCAATTGCGCCTCTAAGCCAACAGGTTTGTACTTGTATTATTGTAGTCCGTTTCTTCCTGATTTTTCATTTCATGGACACTTGATGGTTTCTTAGAGACCAAAAGTGATACCCTTGGGTAAATCCATTTTTTCTGCACCTCTTCAAGAATTGGTCCTCAACTCGGATCATTCCTTTCTTATCTTGTTTTGTTTGTTATTCCTTGTGAAGAAAAGCATTGTTCTTTACTACATGATGTCCAATGTTTGGGTAGTTGATGGATTCTTAAAGATTTTTGTTGTGCTAAGTGGTTAGTCTTGGCCAGACATTTGATATAGGTTACTAACACTTCGAGATGGAACTTTCTAACTTGGACGCAGATTGTGATTCTATTTAAGTAAACTACTGTTTACTGATCAAGTTGTTGGCTAGAGTCTTAAATGTAGGTTGTTCACTGAGTGGTAAGAGTTTTGTTGGTTATGATTAGGCTAGGTGTCTAATTGTTGGTTTCTACTGTTTTGGTGAGATCTGCCTTGGGCAAAATGGATAACCAGTCCCATCTTATGCAATATTAGTGGCAATTACTCATACTATATCTGGTTAGAAGGGAAGGATATTTGGTTACTGGGGATGCTACTCAATTTGTGCTTCGCTAACATATTACGATGCCTATCATTTTAGGCTGGTTACTACTGTTCCGTTTGTGAGTGTGTTGTAAAGGATTCAGCAAACTACCTGGATCACATCAATGGAAAGAAGCGTAAGTTGTTTGCAATTTAATTTCTGCCTACTTGTAGTATGGTCAAACTTTTAGGCTTTTCACTCATGTTGTTGTACATTTCTTCTTCAGATCAAAGAGCATTGGGAATGTCTATGCGTGTTGAACGAGCATCTCTTGAACAAGTACATACACTAAGCACTAATTCGCTTTTCTTTTTCTTGTATTCAACTTTGAACTTCAATGCTCTTGAGAGTTCGAATAAGAGAAATGGGAGGTCAACATAAAGCTAATTTCCACTGACTGACTAATGTACGACTAGTAGAAGAGATATCAAACTAAGAACTAGAACACTCTATACTTATAAAATCTGGTTGTTGAATTTGAATTTCAGGTTTGGGATTTCAGCTTAGGTTGTTGGAATTTCAGATTTAGAATAACTGGAATTTATGATTTGGTTGATGAAAACTTAGGCTAGCATTTTAAGGGTTCTGGTTGCTGAAAATTCAGGTTAGAAGTGCTAGAATTTTAGTGAGTTCAACAAGCAATGGAGGATAAAGAATTAGGCATCACTTCCTAAAGTTTAAGAGTCACTCTTTTTAGAAGAAAGCATCACACCTAATTTAAAACTAAATTTTATTGAGAAAATTCATGTTATTAATATTGAAGGCTGTGTGTGTGTGTATATATAAACCTTTATTATAGCAGTAAAGAGATTCCTAACTAAATATCCTAAATATAATTGAATCTTACACTAATAACAATTATTTATTTTAAAATAGTTTTATTTCTGAAACACCTAGTATAATATTCAACTTATTACTAGTTCCAATTTAACAGGAAAACTTAGTATCAAGTAAATTTTTGCTCTTGTTGTCTTTGCTATTACTTCAATTCTCGGCCTTTATCTTCCCAAATTAAAGCTGTGGTTAAATGATTTGCTCTCTTATATTTCTTTTATAAATTCTAAGCTTTTTTGCACCAATCCTCCTCTGTTTGTTTGAAGTCGACCCTGACACAAAATGTGGTAAATACTTATCATACAAGTCTGGATTTAACTTTTAAAATCCATATTCTAAAATTCAAATGCTATCAAAAATTGATTTTCCTCTTCTTTTTTTTTTCAGCTGTTGTCCTTGCTTTGAAAAGAATGTAATTCCTCTATAGTTGTTCCAATATGCCACCTCATTCCTTTTGTTGATATTCCAAACATGTAGTTTTTCAACTTCTGAACTTGACATATTTGTCAGTTAAGGTAAAGTTTGTCTATGTTTTTTCCAAGAGTGATTCGTAGACTAAGAGTGATTTCTAGTTCCCTATCCTCCATTGCTTGTTTATCTCATTAAAATTACAGCATTTTTAGCCTGAATTTCCAGGAACCAAGAGCCAAATTCTAGCATAAATATCTGGCAACTAAATCCTAAAATTCTAGTTACTCCAAACCTGAAATTCCAAGAACCTAAACTGAAATCTCAAACTTGAAATTGAAATTCCAACAGCCAGATTTTACAAGTTTTGAGCTACTAGTTTGATGTCTTCTGCTTGTCCTACATCATCAAGTCTGGTGCATTTTATTAAAAGTTCTTGTTTTGTTAGCATTCCATATTATAGGCGCTGGTAACATTGTAAAGATGCACATTCAAAACAATCTATAGAATATTTAGCTCAGGCCAATTAGCACCCTTGTATTAGTAAGAAGCTGCATTTTTCTGTTTTTGTTAAATTTTCAATCTGTGCAGGTCCAACAACGTTTTGAAATTCTCAAGAAACGCAAAGATCCAAGCAGCTTTACAGTGGAGGGTAAGACATCAAGGCAGATAAGAAAATAAATGATGAAGTACTTTGTTTATGATGATCTTGACGGTGCTTCCATTTTGTTTCACTTAGAGTAATAAGTTGACTGTACTCTTGACGCACAGATCTTGATGAACGGGTGTTGAAACAGCAACAAGAAGAGGAAGAGAGGAAGCGTCAACGCCGAGAAAGAAAGAAAGAGAAAAAAGTTAGTGCTATTGAACTTCTACGCATAAGGAAGTATTGTTAAATGCCACACACAATCTTCTTTTGCTGAGATACCAGCTTTCCACTTCTGTTTCATTCTATCATTCTGTTTTTTTTTTTGGTGCGAAAATCAGATTTTATACTTCTTGATTTTCTTCTTTTTTTTGTGATCCATTCACAGGTACAGAAAGAGAAGGAAGCAGAAGAAGAAGCTGACATTGATCCTGACATTGCAGCTACAATGGGTTTTGGTGGTTTTCGATCATCCAAAAAATGAATGCTGGGTGTTTTATTTGTGCAGTGTCGTTAGAGTGCAATCTTTGGAGATTGTCAGGTTCTGCTAGGTGTGAAGCTAGCTTATAAATTGGAGTTGCCATTGCAGGACTTGTATGCTTTCATGTTCTCCTCATGTTCAAGCTAATTAAGGTTTTTGCCCATTTCTCCCCTGCTGGAATGCATGTTATGTTTTCATGGTAAGAAATTGCTTTACTGTCTGCTTAAAGATGCTGATGAGTTAAAAACTGGTTAAGGCAATGAGAAAGATTTTTATGTTTATCTATAAATCTTGCTGCTGTGCAAAAAGTTGAAAATGGATAAAATTTGTCTAAATTCTAAATAAAAAATTGCTTTTATTTTTTTGAAATGTAAAAGAATTTATTAAGCCATGAAAGGCAATTTGTGTTTTTGCAAAGCTTGATGAAGCAAAAGAAGTACAATGCTCATGTATACAGCCTTAGTGAAAAGCTACGAAGATAGAGATTTCACTGGCTTCTTGAGAAAGAGCTCAGATGTTCTTCAATATGATGAGCTACTAGTGTATTCCTTATCCAATAATGAAACCTGGGAATTAGGATGTACTTACCGATTATAACTTGTTAAACAGTCTTTGGTTTCTTTATCTCCAAATGGCGTACATTGTACAATTGAGGCATATACCAAGATAAACTATTTTTCCCTATTGAGTTGAATTTATGATCAGCTTATACTAAAACCTAATCAAATTTGATTCTTGATAGTATAAATTCAGGGGAGAATGCTTGTCCAAGTAGAAAAGGTGAAATTGCATTTGAAGTATAAATGGTCTATACTTCCGAATTAAGTCTCATATAATTCACATAGCTTGTCATTTGAGCCTCTTATCTTATCCTTTATATTCAATCTATCTCTAGCTGTAAGCTAAGTAATGAAAGGGGCTTTAGGCATGAAGGACCATTTACACACACTATTGTACCAAGGAATTAGAGGATTATAAGGTTTAAGAGCTTTGATACATGAAGAGTTTGAGGACTCTCCATTGTTGCTTAAAGGCCAGACATGTTGTCTGGGGTTCGTGAATTAGGCTGATAGTTAGGAAAGTGACTCCTTAGCCTATTAGCACCTTTACATTGAAAGTGTCAAGAATAATGATTAATTAAACTGTTAACTCTTGCTTGAAGCGAGATTCTTGGAAGAAGAGGAAGAACATCTTCCCTAAGGTTAAGAGGATTTTGTGAAGTCCAATTGTCAAACTAGAACTATGCTCTTTCTCCATTCCTTATTTGCATTTTGATGAAAGGGTAGAGAATGAGCTTATTTCTCAAAAGCTGAATAAAAGGCTAGGAAAACTCTTTTCCTTAAAAAATTTGCCATAAGTTGGTTTCACTAAGGTAGTACTCATTGATCAATTCACTTTAAAGATATTCTTTATCATTGAACAATATCCAAATTCTTCTGGGTACTTTCATTGTTTGAAAAGTGTGAATTTGTGTGAGGTTATGCTCCCCTTCTTGCTTTTTCTAACAAAGTTTTTCCCATTTGATTTTAGAACCTTTAGTATTGTCAAATTTGTTTGACCTGAGAAAGTTTTTGATGCATTTCTCTCTCTCCTTAATAATTCCCTTGGGAAGAAGAAGATGAGTACTCCAACATGTATGAAGGTTGTTCAAAACAGAAATGATTAGCTGAACTCTACCTGCTTGAGACAGCTTTATTCTGCCAACACTTGATAGTTTTCTTATATTTTTCCAGAATCTTCAAACAATCCTAGTATCTCTTTTTTTTTTTTTTATAAATTGAAATGGGGACTCCCAGATTAGTGAAAGGCATTTTCTGGATGTTGAGATAAAAAATCTGCTAAAGTTTCTCAATGTTTAGTAACATATGATGAGAAATATATCCCACTCTTGCAATGAACAATTTTTAATCTGGTGATCCTGCATAAGCTCATGATAAATTGATGTAGGATAGAAATGGATTCCTGATGAGCTCCAGAAAGCCAGATCAGATAATCTGCAAAAGAAAGATGAGAAAGAGACAATTCTTTGCATTTATGATGAATTTTAAAATCAGGTCTGTTAGCTAAGTTGAAGCAAATGATTCTGTTTAAGATTTCCATAGCAATTACAAAGGGATAAGGGAAAAGTGGATCCCCTTATCTAATGCTATTAGAACCTCTGAATTGGTTGGTTGGAGCACCATTGGTAAGGATGCTATAAGAAGGGGTTGAAATGCAAGCCTGTATTCATTTAATAAAGAAGATTGCAAATCCAAACCATTCCAAACAAATGAGGACAAAGCTCCATTGCATTGTATCAAAGGCTTTGGAGAGGTCAATTTTGATAGAGCAACTTTTAATTGATCTGCCTAAGCTATTAGCTCTCATAAACTCTTGCACCAAAAGTATATTGTCAGAAATAGATCTGCCAAGGATAAAGGCTCCTTGTGCATGATGAATGATCTGACTCAAATTCTCCTTAAGCCTATTAGAAAAAAGCTGTGAAATTACCTTGTAAATAGTATTACAACAAGAGATTGGACGAAAATCCTTAAGGCAACTTGCATTGGGAAGTTTAGGGATCAAAAAAATGTGAGTAGCATTGATTTCCCTCAAAATCTTCCTTAAATTCATAAATTTCAGCACTGTTTCCTCTAGTATCTTGCCAGTAATAAGCCATGTTTTTTTGAAAAAAGTAGGCATTGAAGCCATAATGGTCTATTGCTTTCAATGGATTAAGATTGAACAAAACATCTTTAATCTCCTACATGGTAAAAGGCTGCTGAAGCTTTATTACTGTCCCATGAGATAGGGAAGAGGGAAGGCCAGTAAGATCTGTCAACCCCTGAACATTAGTCAGACCAGGAGAGTTTGGAGCACCAAGCAATGATGCTAAGTAGCTGACTATTAAATTCTTTAAAGAATTGTTGTTTGAAATCATCTAGCCGTTTGAATCCTGCAGACAATTTATCTTGTTTATGTTTCTCGCTAGGATAGTATTGTGATAAAATTTAGTGTTGAAGTCTCCCTCTCTCAACCAAATAATTCTAGCCTTCTGCATAAGAAGTGAATCATGCTCTCGAAGAGCAATTTTGTACATCTCCACCTTAATAGCCTCTCTATTTCTGTAAGTAGGATTGTTTGGAGGAGTGTAACAAGCCTCTTGAGCACTTTTCAACTCTCTCTTGGCTTCTTGTAGCTTGATAAAGGAGGTGAACTGATTTGCTTTGTAGAAAATTTTCAGTCTGTTTCCAAGTAAATGGAGCTTCCTCATCAGTTGAAAGGCTTTAAATGTTGCAATTTTGACATTCCAGACCTCTTTTAATAACTCCATAAAACCATCACTGCTTGTTAGAATGTTGAAAAATTTGAAAGGAGAATTGTAAGAAGCTGGGGAATTGAGATTAAGTACCTCCATAGTAGAGTGATCAGAACATAGAAGGGCACCAAATGAGCATATGTATTGGGAAATTTGCTCATCCATAGTTTGTTAGCCAATATTCTATCCAATTTCTTCATGATAAGATAGCTTTCATGTTGCTTATTACTCCAGGTGAAGAAACAACCAGAAAATCTGAGATTAGTCATTTGTAATTTGGTAACAGCACCATCTAGTTTCTCTGCCAAGATTTAAAGGGTTGATTCTGCCTCCCTGAGCTTTAACAAGATTTAGTATGCAGTTCATGTCTCCTGTAATAAGCCAAGGCAAATTTATAGAAGAATGAATAGAGTAGTTCCTCCCGTAACTTGGCTCCTTGAAATTCGAAGTTAGCTATATAGATGATTGTGATTTCCATCTCATTACCTGTCTCATAGAATTTGCACCTGAGGTGAATAAACTGATCTGAAGTTCTGCTCACTGAATCTTGCAATTTGTATGTGTTATTAACAATTAAAATTCTACCATTGCAATGATGCTTGTGGCTTGATTCATATTTCTAGCTTTTCCTACTTGCTCTCCTACTAGATGCTGGAGCAAATTGATAATTCAGCTTAAGAATTTCATCAGGAAGTTCTTGTTGAGAAGCCGCCTCCTCCTGCCCATCTTCAGTATGTTCAATGCTAGCTTTACCTGTATCCTTGGTAGAGGCATTTACAAGATTTTCAGATTGTTCCTCGCTTCTATAATAACATTTTGGAATACTGTATTCGATTCATTATCTGTACCTAGAGTACTATATTTTTATCTTTAAAAAAAGGTATAGGCAAATTTTCAACTATAGGTGAATTTAAAAAATTCTTTTTATGGGATTAATATAATTAAAGATAAACATTTGTGACTTTGAAAATTTATAAATTATAATAAAAAATTATTTCTAAGAATTCCTTGAGAAAGATTTGCCAACTTTAAAATGATATAAGATCAAAAATAAAGTTTAATTATTGAATTTGGAACTTTGAAAATCATCTACTTCAAGGTCTGAAATTAAAAATAAGGTGTGATAAACAAATTATATACACGGGTAATCGAAGATTTGGGAAACCGTAGGGGAATTTGGACTACTTGGCGGAACTTCACAGAGCATGAAATCCATATTGGGAGTCTGTATGTCAATCCAAACAAAGACTAATATGACAACATGCTGATTGGTTGCTTAGGTTCTACATGGTCTGAGACTCCCTTTATTTAATTTGTGTAGCAGTTTGAGTTCATCTGGCCGTCTAAAATCAAAATAGTTTGGATGGTTTGTCCTCGCATGTAATTTGATATTCATGCAAACTGAGTCAGACATGCACCATCTTAAGGTTAAATATCAAAACTTCTAAAAGGAACTTTTGTGTTAATCGTTTTCTTTTTCCTATCAATTTAAAAAATATTTTGTCATCTCTAAGACTGTCCTCCTTTAAGCATGAAGAAATTATGCCCTTGAACTTTATAGTTACTGCATATTATGTATATATGTATATATCTCGGTTTAATTGATATCGTGAACACAAGTAGATAAACTAGGAAAACCTTTTAAATCTACGAATTGTTTAATGTATAAATGTTAATCAGTGTGTATATTTCAATTTATTTATCAAGATCTATTAGTTTCACGATAGTAATAAGAAAAATCTTAATCTATCATTTTTACGGGTCATATGGCTCTTAAAGTGAACTTGGAAACATAATACCTTTCAATTTGAAAATAGAATGGTATGTAAAATCTTTCGCTCGTAATAAATATTTCATATTAAATAAAATTTTTTGAAAATTTTGTCACGCTTTTGGGAACTCTTAATTTAAGAGGTGTCAAATAATTGAAATTTGTTGATTTATACCCTTGGATGTAGTTTAGTGACAAAATATTTAAAGTGTAACACCCCACTCCCGTTGGATCCGAACCCGATATCGATGGTGATATCCGAATCCGTGCCCCGCGAGGGTGGCGT
>JAOQMS010000006.1:21338020-21375906 GCA_027563885.1 Erythroxylum longipes
GCTCAATTCAAAAATTCTTAATTCCATATGCCTAAGTTTCCAGTGCCATTGGACAGTCAATTTCACTACCGGTAGACGCCTATTCTGTCACTTGACAGTTTTCCGGGTCCGAAAATGACTCCGAAAAATTCCCAGAAAATTTCTAAAATTCTCTAAAAATCTCCAAACCCCAATGATCCTCTCCAATTCAATTTTTCACACACAAAGCCTATTTTTTCAAAAATCACATTTTATTCTCAATTATACCGGGAAAATGTCATAAATACATGTACATCTATTTTCATGTGCAAAAGTCACTGTTCACAAATGCATGAGCGTGAGACGCGTTTTTCTAATTTCTCACGTGTAACCGTTTCTATAATTCAACCCGTTATTTGGAAACGTGGAAACGGGATGTTACATAAAGACATTCTTTATTTTAAAGTACATGAGATAATTATACATTGCAAATGAAATTATAATGAGATTATAATTATGAAATTCATATTGCATTTATGTATTATTCCTAAATTGCTCCTAGTCATTATTTTATTAAGACTGAGCATTAATAGAACGTAAAAGACTAGCAAATATTTTGTTTTTCTATGTAGTGGGTCTCATGGGCTAAGTATAGATATATATAAACAAACTTATGAGTAGAGAATAAGTTTACTAAACTGACTCGGTATGAGGGATCCATTTGAAAAATTACTTGTATGTCTATGGAATTTTTATTGTGATGATTGTATAAGTGATCCTTTAACTTGAGGTCTTCAAAGTTATTTTGTATAAGAATTGTTATATTTTGATACTACTTATGATCTGTTTAATTATGATTTGTTCAATCGGTAGTCATTGGATGTAATATAAATTATATGAAGATAGTTATCTGATCAAAATAGGATTTATCGTTAAATAGAATATTCCATTATTCTCGATTAGAATTAATTTGAAAAATCCTTGTCTAAGGTAAAATGATGCTTTATAAATAGTTAACAAATGTCATTAATTGAATTGATAGCTAATGACGGATAACGAATATGATTGGACTAAACAAGAGTAGACATTAATTCTATGCTTTGTCTAATCGGAACATTGTGTGATGAAATAATTGAATTATACGGAAAAATCATACACCGAAATGTTAGTTAAAACCACTTTGATATTTCTAAATATTTGGATGGTCATGATGCTTTGCTAAATGCCAATCTTGATATATAATTATAAATTGTTTAATTAAAAAATTAAAGATAAATTAAAAGAATATTTAGGAATGTCGAAATGGTTTTTATAATCATTGCTAATATTGCTAACATATTTGAGAACCTAATGAGTTTCAAATATATAATGAGTTGTAGAGAGCAAAGTTATTTTAATCAAGTTGGACTTGATTATAAAGTTTGAGAAACTTTATGATTAAATATAAGATATTTAATAAGTAAAGATCAATATAAGATATTGGATCTTATTTGGACATAATTGATATTTAATTATAATTATTGGTAATTATAATTAAAGTTTAATTGAAATTAGAATTTAATTTTAATCAAATTACTAAAATGTACAAAACTTATTATAAATAAGCTTAAGCTCTAATGAAACTAACTCTTCTTGCTTAACCTTTTTTTTTAAAAAAGTTACAGAGTTCTTTCAATATGTTATAATTAATGACATTTACAAACTATTTACAAAAGCGTCATTTCACTTTGGTCAAGGATTTCTCGAATCAATACTAATCAAGAACAACAGAACATTTTTCCTAGTTACTTTGGGGTGATGAATCCTATTTTGATACACAAATACCTCTATATAATTCATGCTACATCCAATAATTACGATTGAATGAACTATAATTAGAATAGGTCATAAGTAGCATCAAAACATAGCAATTCCTATGCAAGGTAACTTTGAAGGACTCAAGTCAAGGATTACTTGTACAATCATCACTATGAGAATTTTCATAGATATACAAGTAATATCTCAAATAAATTTTTTTATGTCAGGTTAGTTCAATGAACTTGTTAGAGAGATACATTTGAAACATTACTTGTATGTCATTGAAAATTTTCATTGTAACACTTTTAAGTTTCTCCATACTTTAGCCTATAAGATCGACTACTTCGTTTGTAAGGGAAAAAAAGTGCGCTAATTTTTTGAAGTTTTATTAATATCTAGTTTCAATAGAACAATGACTAGAAACAATTTAGGGATAATACAAAAATACAATATGAATATTATAATTATAGTCTCATTATAATTTCATTTGTAATGTATAATTATCTCGTGAACTTTATTATATACATCTAAAAATATACAAGATAAAAAATGCCTTAAAATAATTGTCACTAAACAACAATGAAACCGATTAAATGTAGGGCACAAATCAACGCAAACAACTACGTTAGCACATATAGCTTCTTCTAATGCAGCAGCTGCTCTTTCTTTCCGTATTCGAAGCTTGGACTTGGTTACTTTTATGTTTCTAATGATTTTAGTACTCGAGGGCTAAGATATTAATTTGCTTGTTGATGCAAAAGATTGAGTGACCCACGACTTTTTCTGTTCCTCCACATTTAAAGGCGAATACCCGGTTTGTGTTGGCATAGACTGGCCAATCAAACCGAGAAGTCACTAACAGGAGGGACTTAATTGTTCTGAAAATTTGGGACTGAAAGGTGCTGACAATGTCGAAGGATTTCTAATCATAAAGCAGCTTCTGTAATTAGTTTACTCTTCCAAGGATGATATCCATGACATACGAATTATTGTTTTCCCTGTCATTTCCTTGAAACCACTTCTTTCTTATTAATTATGGGTTAAGGCTTTATCTTGACTGACCGATTATGCAATTATTTATTTCTTGTGATTCGGGGGGTTGCACAGCATTCGGACAATGATTAAGATTATTTAAAAAAAACGTTAGCCCAAAATTCTGAAAATGGAGAAGGTTTTGCAGTGTAACAAGTTGCTTTGTCCAGAGTCCACTTGTTTTAATGCGGACAATCGACAACTACCTCTAATAGAATGGTTTGAAGCCAGAAACTGCTAAAACAAAAACCAGTGAGCTCGTGGCACGTCTGGGTTTTAAGAGGAAGAAGCAGTTCGGGTTCTTGCAAAATTAGCATAGAAGTTGGGTCATGGGGAATTTTGCTTCATGTGTCACAGCAATTTATGCTCAACAACCTATATATCTAAGCTACCATTGAGTTGTCCATTAAAGGAAATTAGAAGTCAATTAGAAGCTAGTTCCACAATTTTCGTTGTTTAAAAGTGTCTCTTCGTTGTTAAATCATATACTACGTACATAACTGCTTAAAATGAAGGATTAATCTTAAATCCATTTCAAGAATATTTTCCATAAAAATGGTAACATCGGCAACATGCTATGCTGCTAAATAACTAGACCATGACATGGAAATTGTACCCAAGCTAGTTCGTGTGTGATATTCTACCAACTAGGGAATCTTGCCGTTCAGAATTAGAGCAATTGGAACAAGAACATAAACAAAAGCAATCCGATGATCAGTGGAAGAATGCCGAGTCCAAGTAGATTGAAAGATCCGATTACACTGCTTCCATTTCCAATGTAGTTTGCCACATCAAAGTTCCCTGTAAAACACAAAATACGTAAATATTTTACTAATTTATTCTCGTCGCGAGACATCATTCTGGACATTCAAAATAATGGGATTTGTACCTCTCTGGCTGGTATAACTGCAGCCAGCGTTAAGGGCATATCTTACATCTCTGACACTGGCTTTGTTGTAGAACGAAAAACCTGAGAATATGTTATCTATGCAATGAAGCACTGCCTGAGTTTCACCTTGGCAAGGTCCATCACAGAACAGGTCAGTTGCTTCAGGAGGGATGTTGATGTTCCCACTCATCGTTAGCCTGTATGCCTCATTGCATTCAGCATAAATCTGTCATAGATGCGGATATTTGCACAATTTATGAAGAAAAAATATGACCTTGAGTAGGACCTAAATGATTAATAATTATGAGTAGATCACAAACAAGAGTACAGCTTAGGACACAACCTTATTGTTGAAACAAATCAATGCCTTCTCGACCGTTTCAAACGGAGCATCCTGTGCATGTCCTGGTCACAATGGAGTATCCTACGAATCAACTGGTCGAGAAAAGAAAAGTGAACGAGGAAGAAGTGAAATGTGTATACTTACCCCTGTGGAACAACAGATTGGCAATGATGAGTATAATCATAGGGAAGTTGACGGCAGCCTCTTTCGACCAAATCGACAACTTGACAGCCATTGTAAGAGGTACAAATTAATAACAGAAACGTAATAGCGGAGAAACACAGGTGAAAACATGTAATGAGAAACAAGCCGAAAAGGGGACATTTGGTTGGTGGTTTGCTGCACCAATCCACCTTGGGAAACTATGAATAAGGACATGTGTATCGGAAACACAGAGTGTGTAGGTGTTCAGCCTACCAACTTGTACTAGCTTGTGTCAAACTGAATTTAGACTAAAGTCGTGTATCTTCTAGAAATTAGGAAGAGTAAGAAGGAATTGCTCTCAGTTTAAAAATTTAAATTCCAAATATAAAAAAACCATAATCCAAGAGGTTATTATTTTTAGTTTTTGTTTCTTGCTTTTAGTTTTTTTAAATTAAAAATTGTTTAGTTGTTAATTTTTAATAATTATATATTATATAAAAATTAATTAATTGAATTTGAAAAAAAAAAACTATAAACATAAATAGAAACAAAGAGAGCACTCTACCATTCGAGCCATGTCCCGTTTTGTTTCAAACATATGCATAATTGAACACATCAAAGGAGGAATACGTTCGAACATGAAGTAAGGAGTGACAACATTTAAAGAAAAGTGGAGCCCATCCGAGCAAGGGATCAAGACATGTAAGAATTTTGATAGTAGTGTTTACTTAATTTACGTAGTAATTAGTTGATTACAGATTAAAGCTAGATTTTATTGGCAACAACTTCTACCACTTTGATGTCAAAACAGGACTTGGTCTTTGTTTAGTACTCTCTCTCTCTCTCTCTCAACTTGCCAAATCTTTCTAGATATAGTATTAGACTATTAGTGATGCCTACGTTGTCTGTCACTATCCTATAAGATCAAATCAAGTTTAAGATATGATTTGAAATGCTTCTTTAGTTTGTCTTTTTGATTTGGACTGCTCCTCTTCACTACTTTTTAAGCATGTAGCCACCAAGCACACTTCTTCCTTATTTCTTTCTCTAAATTGCTGCCCTCTCTCCTAAGTTCATCTAAATCATAATCTGCTGAATCAACATCAACATCAACATCAACATCCTAATCTTCCATATTCATCCCTAATTGGTCCCCTTATATCTCTTGATTTGTACATCAGAGCTGTTATATATATTTGGTGTAAAAATAACCTTCCCTTTTGGTGCTAAAACAACTATGATATCATAGCTTCTTCAACTACAAAAGCTGCTCCTTCTTTCCATATTTGAGGCTTGGACTATATTATTTCTATGTTTTAATGAATTTAGTGTGGAAATACTAAGATATTTATTTATTTATTTATTATTGTCAAATAAATTCAAATATAAAACATATTTTAACAAACCTATTTAATTTTTTAGTTGTAATAAGATGTGTATTATAGATAGTAGAGAAAAAAATTGACAACTCACTTATTATTTGTTATTTGTTTGATTTTATTTAATTGCTTTTATTTCTATTATTATTTTCACTCATATTATATTCTACTGCCCTAGATAAAGTTAAGTTCAATTCATTTTAGCTAGTTCCTCATAGGATCGATACCTTTCAATACTACAAGTTACGATCTGTATACTTGTAGGTAATGGGAGTTTTATTATATATAAAGCTTGCTCAACAAAGATCATATTCATTGATTACGGTTTTAGTCATTTCTTGTCAGGTCCTATTTTTCCTTTTAATAACTCCATCTTTTTAGGGGTTCTGGTTGAAGAAAAATTATGAAAGATACTGTTATCCTTATAAAAGGTTTCAAATGTTTCATTTTCAAATTCCCTATCATGCACTCCTAATAGAAGAAATAAAAAGTTCCTTTCCATTTTGTACCCTTCTGAAAAATTTGAAAGATGCTCCACAGCATTCATACTTATTTTCTAAGAATAGGAACCAGGTAAATATACTAAAATAATAAATTATAACGAAATCATAAAATTTATCAATTAACTAGCAACCTTAATTAGTCTAAACAAAATTTTATGAAGCAATTGTAAAAGTATAATGGAAGTTATGAATTTTTACTTTTAAATGAACTTTTGTTTTTTGTTTTTCATTTGTGAAGATCCACAAATCTCTTCTTTCTCAAATTTGACCTTGAGGAGCACATTTACAAGTTCTTTGGAGTTATGGATGGAAATGAAGTCCATGCTTGCATGTCCAATTCTCCTATGCCAAATCTATACATCTTTGTTAATAGACATTAGACACTTCACATCTTCATTAGAGAAATCATTAAGTTCAATTGTATATATGTTTCCTTCTCTTTCTCCTAAAAATGCAGTACTATTATTAACTACTCTAGATTAAAAGAATGTTCTCCCTTCGAGCATAATTTGTGGCCTTTGTCACTTAGTTGGCTCACACTTAACAAGTTATGCTTCAATCCATCAACTAAAAGTACATTATCAATAATTGTGTGATCTTTCTTACCAAATTTATTGATACCAATTATCTTACCCTTACTATTATCTTTAAAAGGGATGCATCCTCCATCTTTTGGCTTAAAAGTTGAAAATTGGGATACATCTCTAGCCATATACCTCGCGAACACATTATCCATGTACCATTTATTTCTCTTTTTCTTAGAGACCTATAAATTAACCCTATTAATGTGTTTTAAGTACCTAATTGAGCTTGGGTCCTTGGTTGTTATTTTCTTTCTTCCTTTCAACCCACTTGATTGAGGGTTTATTTAGTTTTTTTTTAGAAGAAAAATTTGTCAATGTGCCTATATTTACCATAAAAGTAACATACCATGTCATATGATTTGATAGTATAACAATGACCATTATAACTTTAATGTATGAATGCATTCCTTATTCTTCTATGTGTATATGATTCCTGGAAAATTCATCTTTGTGTAGTGATTTGAATGCTCTCTTTGGATAATGAAAAGTGCTAACATACTTATATGTCTGAGGTATGTTTCTTCCATTATAATTATGCTTGTGTGAACACCTGTCACAAAATTATGCATGCTATAAGGCATAATGTGGTATGAATGATGAATTCTCAATCTAGATTGTAAATGATACATGAAAACATAAGGTTTGCTCTTAACATTAGCATTGGTGGATTGATCGCGATTTTCTGATATGTGTAAGTTTTAATATTTAACCTCAATAATTCGCAAGCATAAGGGTTGTTCACGTAGTACCTAAAGTGTCGATCCCACAAGGAAGGTTAATCTAATCCTAAAATTCAAAATATAACAAAAATAAGGCAAGAATTTAATTTAATCACGCAATTCAAATCCAAGAATCAATTACGAAAATATTAACAAAATAGCAGTTGCAATGCACTCATTCAAGAATAGACCTAAAGAACTACCAATTGAGAGAAAGGAAAATTTTATCTATCTTTAATGCTAACCTAATTAATTATGAATTGCTAGATTATTGGTTCTAGAAAACCATTAACCCTAATTTATAAACCCTAATCAGATTATGGGAATTGAAATCTCTCGATTAAAAATCTATCCAAAACCCTAATTAGATATAAAGTTATCCAAAAACTATCGGGAACCTACACAAGATCTCTTTTCTCACAATTTACCGATTTGATTTAATTCTCGTTCTATTAAATTACCTAACTCTCATTAACCTAATTTAATTATTTTTTACTTGATTCACCCTCTTAGTTTATCACTGAGTTATGCAATTACAGAAATTAAATCACAATAAATCCAGTAAAACACAAACAATCAAATTTCATTAAATCAAAGATAAAACAACCCGAAAATGAGTTTAGACATCCGCAACATTCACACAATCCTATCATCAATAACTATTCCAATTCTATTCATTAATAAAATTGAAAATAAACCAAAAACAAGATCTGAACGGATGATGGAGACAGCAACATCGCCAGGAAGTACTTCACGTCGGCTTCTTCTCCACATCTCTCTTCCTTCTTCTTTTTCTCAATCTCTCGATGAACTCACTCTAGGCTTTCTCAATGGTGGCTGATGCAAAAGCTCCTTCATTTTCTTTGTCTCATTCTTTATATACCTTTTGTGTTCTGGGCAGCCCTAGGATTTTTCTGGGGTCCGAAAGGTCCAAAAATTCCCTCGAAACTTGAATTTTCTGAGTGTTTGCGTGTCTGCGGACGCAGGACACAATTGTGGCCCTGCAAGCCAATATCGTGGGCCATATCTGAGCCTTCTGTCACGATTATGGCAAGGGCCATATTCTGAGCTTCTATCACGATCGTGGCATATGGGTCATGATTATGGGCTGACTCCAATGCTTCTGTCACGATCATAGCCTATTGTACTAAGATCGTGGGCCATTATTTTGATCTAAGTGTCTCCGAAACTTCTCCATTCTTCGATGTTGACCATGAAAGGCTAATAAACATATCAAGGTACCTCAAAGATATAATAATTAAGCTCAAAGACTTGACTAACCCATAAAAAAACTTAAACATAATTGATTAACAAATTAACACAATTTAAACCTAAACACGTGCTAAACGATTAAGTTAACACTTAAATACATAACAAACTAAGCCCTAAAACATGATGCAATTCATACTTATCAACATCCCCACACTTAAATGTTTGCTTGTCCTTAAGTAAACAAAATAACAAACAAACAACACACAATGTAGTAATGAGACAATGGCTTCAACTTTTTAAAACCAACTTAATTTTAAACACAATCATTCGAGTCATTTCAATCATTAACATGCCAAATCCGCGTCTTGGGCCTTTGAACTACATATACATATTAATCCGGAATCAAGTGTTAAATTGTTTACCCTTTTCAATTGAACACATCCATTAATAATTCTTTGGTCGTTTAGACTCTGTATCTACTCTTAAGTATATTTTCATAAAAAGTCAACTATTACAAGTTCAGTAGGTTTTTATTCAAAAACACTTTAGTTTTTACTTTTTGAGAATATGGACTTAGTCTTTTTACGCGGAGGAAAACATTGGTAATGAATATTGATCCAGTCACTAAACTAAGTTATGTTTTTTATTAAGTTACTTAGTTTGAACGTCATTATAACCTTTTTACTCAAAGGCACACATTATTTGCGTTAAAAATTTATTTGAAGACTATTAGTATTATTTCAGAAATTTTGGTGAATAAAAAAATATTGGTAAATGGACCAATTCTAGTGTAACACGTGGACTGATTAAATTGTGACAAATGGCTTACATATATGGTGACATGTGGCTATGAATTATGGAGCACACGTAGATCATGTTTTGGTTAGGAAGAAATATTGTAGCTTTTGTTCTTCACTGAAAGCATTCAACAGAGAACTCTTTCTTTGTTCCTTGTCCATTAACGAATATTGACTTGTTATTCTTATTGGGTGTCATTGTCTCATTGATTCACTCTTACTGCTGGGAAGGATAGCTGAATCAAGTAAGTGATTTTTGATGATGTTTGAATTTGATTGAATTGGTTATGAGAAATGGAGTAACTAGAAATAAGTGTAGAAATAACTATATACGCTCTGTTTTGTTTACTGTTGATATGTGGGAATAGTTGTGAGTATTTTTGAAATGATCTGAAGTGAGTTTAAAGATAAGGAAAATGAGTTGGGTGAGTTCGTGGTATAGAACTGATAAAATGAGAAGTTTATGATGAAATGAGGTTGTTGTTGGATATTACAAAACAAACATGCAGAAATATAAATGCAGAAAAAAAGGAATGTGTATGAAGGATATATGGATTTTTGATGTTTATGTGAATTTTGAATTTTTGAGTTGTTTAGTGTTAATAAGCTGAAAAGGGGAGTAGTATAGATGATGTTTTCATGCTTGAGGGTGAATGCTTATGTAAGTGGTTCTAAATTCTGTTCTAGCTTGTAATTGTTACTGTTCATGAAAACAAAAGTTACAGAAGGGAGAAGAAGAAGAACTATACGTGTATGATGTTAGTGTTTAAGTCTATATATGAGCAACTTGATATAAGCAACTTGATTCTTTTTGTGATAACTTTTTCTGTTACACTCTAAATGACTTGCTAGTTGAACCAATACACTTTTAAGACATTGTTTTTCCTCCCTATGACAAATTAGAATAATCTAAACTGATTTTTTAAAAAAAGTGATTGTATCAAAGTGAGGAATTGTGCTGAAATCTTGAACTGGAGAAATTTCATGAATCATGCTTCTGTATTTTGATATTATCTTGAGATATAGATTTTCAAATGAGTTGATTTTTAGTTCATATGAAACTAGAAACATATGTTTATAACTTTGTTGAAGAAGTCAAATTGAAATTATATCCATAAGAGCTCTAAAAGTTAGCTAGAATTTAAGAGTAGAAATCTGTAGAGATATAAGGAGCAGTATGGAGTATTATGATCATAACTTGCACGATTTTATTCGAAGGCAGTATTGTCTGAAAATGGATGGTTGTGGGTCAAAAATGGCATGAATAGAAGAAAATAAAATAAGAAGAAGATCAGTGCAGTTCGGTGTAGAAGATGAAGGTTTAAGTTTTAGAGAGAGAAAAGGTGGTGGTTGTATGTATGAATTATGAACTGGAGTATTTCATTGAAACAACTCTAAGGCTTTTGACTATAACTTTTGAATCCAAACTCCAAATGACTTGAAACTTAGATAAATGGATTCCTAAGACATTTTTATTTCCCTCCATAAAAATTTAGAGCTACCTGAAATGATTGTAAAGGGATTGATAAGATGAAAGTGTGGAAGTCTGCTGGAATGTTATGAACTGGAGTATGTTTATGAATATGCTTCCGTATTTTGATTATATCTTGATCTGTAGATTTCCAAATGAGTTAATTATTAATTTAGATTAAACTTGACACTTATGTCTATAACTTTCTTGAAGAAGTAGAATTTTAATTCTATCTTTAATACTTTCAAAACTGGCATGACATTGAATCTTGGCTTAGGATGTAACACTACCAGGGACAGAAATCATGTCCTATAGTTATTGAATAAACTGTATTAATGTAGGCCAAATTAGACTAAGGTGTCTTCACCAAAGTTGTAGTATTATTTTTTAGCTTTAAATTGGTATAAATTTTGTAATTTTTTGAGATGGGAATTGAGAGATATGGGTTCTACAACTTGAATGCATAATCATACATTAGCCAAAATTTCAAAAGTGCACAGTTTGTGATATTTTGAAGATAACTCATAGAATAATGAACCAAATTGAATGATCTTAGTATCAATAGAGACTTAAAACATAGGAGAATAATTTTTTAGAAGTAAGTGTTACCAAATGCTTTCGTTCTCCTGATGAAATTAATTGTGCAAAATAGACCCGAAAGTGTATCTTTAAACAAATATGAATTAATAATTGAATGTGGATATCTGAATGATTATTATGACTAGATTGATGATAAGAAACCTAGAATTGTCATGAACATGCATTGTACATATTCAATATACATGAATGTGCATTAATGAATACATAATTGCACAATATTGTGATATGTGAATGTATTGTTTGTATAGAGGAACGCATTGACATCAGCATCCAAACATTGCCGGTACTTTAAGGCAATAGCTGTTTAGAGCATACAGTGAGTAACCTAAGATGGTCTCACCTTATTGTTTTGTACATTATTGAACTATGTTGCTATATTATTGAACTGCACTGAATGGTGCTGATTGTGTACTGAATTCCAGACAATATTTGTCTGAGGCGTTTTGATGCATGAGAATGATATTGGAAGTGCTGATTGAATGTGAATGCGTTTGTCTAAATGATTCTTTTGATTCTTAACTGAAAAGTTGAATGCCGGACCACTGCTGCTGTGACTGTTACTGTAATTGATACTAGGACTGTTATACTATTATATTACATGCAAATAAAAGTGATTGAAATTGATGAATAAATTGTGGCATGCACTTCATTCCGATGCATGTAATATAAAGGAGTTGTGACTGGTGTTGCTACTGATATTGTTACTGATAAGAGCTTTAAGCTCTCGCATATGTGGGTCGAGCCTATGGCTCATTGCGATCATTGAAGCATAGACTGACTGGCTGAGCCTGATAATTCAGGATACTGTAAAAGCACACAGTCACAACAATATACAAATGAATGTGAGTCTCATACATATCGCATCCACATATAATTTGAATTCATTGAAGGATTTGCAATGTTGTGTGAATGTCATATATGATTGAACTGTTTAACTGAGAAATGCTTTATCTGTGATAGTATTTGTTACTTGTCAACTAGATTTGAACTGTATGATTAAATGTTATAATTGATTTTGTTTTATGACATGAGTGAACCATCGAGGATGGTTACTCTGTTAAGTTCGCAAAACTCATCAAAAGTACACCATTGCTTTTCAAGTTCGTGAGTAAGATGACCTAGCTTCTAAGACTCTGTAGAAGCATATTTTATGCAACTGTCATAGTCAGATTTGGCTCAAAGGTCGGTCAGCTGGGTTTGAGGACATAGTTGTTTCTTTTGAGTTTATAGTATTCGGTGTGTAGTGAGTTGCTTATGTTCATAGGACAATGTTGTATAAACATGGTTGATATTGTACTATATGAAACAATGTAACCATTTTGGGTTTAGAAAATGTGTGATTGATGGTTTAGTATATGATGCCATGTTATGTATAGTGAAGGTGAGATAGTTAACACGTTATTTCTGACAGGCATGTACATGTGTATCCGATGGCTACACGTGCATATGCCAGTTGGGAATGGGGTGTTACAGTAAGTGAATGTGGTTTTCTCCTGATCGTCAGGGTAGATAAAAATTTGATTATAGCCTGAATATCCATCTAAGAAACAGTAAAATAAATGGCCAACTACACTTTCTATCATCTGGTCTATGAATGGAAGAGGAAAGTGATCCTTTTTAGTCACTGAGTTAAGCTTCTGATAACCTATGCATACTCTCTATCCTGTGACTGTTCTTATAGAAATTACTTCTCCATTTTCGCTTTCTATCACTATTATTCCTCCCTTTTTAGGCATGCATTACACTCGGTTGACCCACTCACTATCAGAGATGGGATAAATTATCCCTGCAGCGAGGAGTTTAATGATTTCCTTCTTGACTACCACCTTCATATTATGATTCAACCTCCGTTGACGCTCCTGCATTGTTTTACAGCTATCCTCCAAATTTATCCAGTGCATGCAAACATTCAGACTTATTCCTCGAATGTCAGCAATCTGCCATCTGATAGCTTTCATCCATTTCTTGACGACCTCTACCACTTTACTTTCCTGTTTTTCACTTAATTGGTTGGAGATAACCTTACCTTTACCAAGAAAGGTATCACTGAGGTGTACAGGTAAAGGCTTAAGTTCGAATATCGGAGGCTTCTCTAAGGATGGTGGAGTGGGCGCTTCGGTCCGAACCAATTTATCTTGATGCACTGGAACATCTGTTCCCTTTATCTCATCATCTTTTGCAGATTTAGGATTTTGGTGTTCATTGTCAATCTTTGCTTCCAAAGACTTCACTTCTGTAATGCAACTCTCAATTTGTTCTTGCAATTGGTGATCTAGTATTTCGACCTTCATGCATGCGCTACCCGTTATTAGATTCTTTAAAGCCTTATTCATATTGAATTCAACCTGATCTTCTCCTATTCGAAGTGTCAATTTATCTTCATGAACATAAATTATGGCCTTTCTTGTATTCATAAAAGGTTGACCCAAGATCAATGGGCAGTTCTTATCTTCTTCAAAATCCAAAGCCACAAAATCTACTGGAATAATGAACTTATCCACTCGCATTAGTACATCTTCCACTATTCCCAATAGCCTTTTAATGGACTGGCCTGCCAATTGAATTAGCATCGAGGTAGGCTTGACCTCTCCCAATCCTAACTTTCTGAATATCGACAAGGGCATAAGATTGATGCTAGCTCCCAGATCGCACAAGTACTTAGCGAATTCCAGTTCACCAACCATATAAGGTATTGTGAAACTTCCTAGATCTTTCAATTTGGAAGGCATTTGACTGGTGACTATTAAAATGCAAGTGCTATCAGGGATACCGTTTGATTTTCCTCCCAGATACACTTCTTAGACAATATATCCTTTAAAAATTTTATGTATTCCGACATATGTTCTAACGCTTTAACAAATGAGAGATTTATCTGTAGCGTCCTTAGCTTCTCAACAAACTTTGTAAATTGTTCATCTAACTTCTTCTTTTGCAGTCGTTGAGGGAAAGGTACCTTGGGCTGATATGGTGGAGGTGCAACATATGGAGGGTATTCGCTCATATCCACTTCTTTCTCCTTTTCTTGATTCTTCTCTATTGGCTGGGCAGGCTCCTCTCTTGTCCTTGTGAGTGGTTCAATTTCCTTCCCACTCTAAAGTGTGATAGCTTTTAGCTGCTCCTTTAATTTGTTTCCTGAAGTGTTAGGGACATTTCCAAACTTGTGCATAGAAAAGGCATTTGTCAGTTGACCCACTTGGGCTTCTAAATTATGAATGGAAGATGCATGTCTCTTAATGACTTGCTCAAATTTATCTTCCAACTTCTTGTGTGCATTATCTAAAGTCCCAAGCTTATCTAAATGTGGGGATGTTGATAGTAGTGTTTGAAAGTTGGAATTCTAGAGAGATAAAGTAAAAATTAAAGTGAAGGTGAAAGTTAAGTAAGAATTGAATAAATAGGAGGTAAAAAGGGTAAAATGGTAAAATTGTCACTTAAAATTTGTGTCCTCCCCTTTTTTTACATAGTCGTAGGCCACGATCGTGTCATGCTACGTACCACCGAAGGAAATCTCAATCGAAGGCCACGATCGTGACCTGAAAGGTCACGGTCGTGGATAGTGCCTATATCCTAACACCAATACCTTCTTCCAATTCTTTTCTTCTCTCATTTCCTAATTCTTCTTCATTTCTATTCATACACTTGCGTACTCCTCCCCATAATTTCAAAATCCTATTCCTCTTTTTGCTTTTATTGAACCAAAACAAGTATGAACCTAAATACGAAATTCAACTCATCTAACAATATTGAACAACAAACTAATTTTTCCATGGATTGCCTCCCATATAGCGCTCCTTTTTAATGTTAGTAGCTCGATGCTCCTTTTAAAGCTCACAGTGGTTGGAATGATTGATTTGATGGTAGCATCGTTATTAATCTCAAAGTCTGAATATTTACTACCATATTGCAACTACCACCTTCCTTAGAATTTTCTTTGCCTCGCCTTCTCCTTCTCGAGCGCTTCTTACATAAAGCATTTACAGGATTCTCAATGTCTTCCCATTCTCCTTGAGGTTCGGGTTTGTTGCGATCCACTAGAGTTGAAGGAGCTCCGTACTCTCTAATAGTCACCTTGAAGGTCAGTTTCTCCTTCCCTACTCATAGAGTTAGTTCGCCTCCATCCACATCAATAATTGAGCCTGCAGTGGCTAAGAATGGTCAACCAAGAATCATCGGAGTATCCTCATCTTCATTGATATAAAAATATAGAAATCTATAGGAAAGATAAAATTACCGACCTTGACCGGCACATCTTGTATGATTCTCATCGGTATCAGTGAAGTCCTATCAGCCGTCTTAACTAAAAACTTTGTGGGTACTAACTCTCGTAACCCCAATTTAAGACTGAGAGTATAGGGCATTGCATTTATACTTGCACCTACGTCTACGAATGCCCTATCTATGATGATCTTGTTGATATTGCAGGGGATGAAAAAGTCCCCCGGATCATCCTTTTTCACTATGTTAGGGGTGTCTTCCAGTATTTGCTCCTTCCTCTTCTCTGTGACGGACTCTTGTAATTTCAGTTTAGATTGTATTCGTTCCGTCACTTCCTCGACTTTGTTTGGCTCAATTTATTGTAACGTTCCTGCTCCCCTCCTAGCATATAATTCCTTCTGAGCAAAAAATTGGTGCGGCAATACTCGTTGGGTTACTTGCTCCGATTTGCTCACAGTCTCACTTGGAAGGTCGTCTTTGACTACTTGACCTTCTCCTTTGTCCACCTCTTCCAACTTCCGTCCTGAGTCTAGCTTACAACCATGATACTCTCCTTCGGGTTCGACTCAGTGTTGCTTGGAAGAGTTTCGGCATTTTGAGTTGACATTGCTTCCGTAAGTTGCCCCACTTGGACTTTTAAATTGTGGATGGATGAAGCATAATTCTTTGTGACGTGCTCAAATTTACTTTCGAGCCTCCTATGTGCTTCCTCCATTCCTCCTATCTTATCTAAAATTTTGTCCAATTTCGAATCCATCGAGCTTGTTTTGTCCTGTTGGAAGCTCGATTGTCCTTGGGGTCTGAATTGCCCTCCATTGTTGTTATTTGACCAGGAGAAGTTTGGGTGATTCTTCCACCCAGGTTTATATGTGTGGGAGTAGGGATTATTACCCCTTCCACGTCCAAATTGAGCTCCCATGTAATGAACTTGCTCCGGGTTGTCTTCTCTCATCAAAAAGCAGTCCACCATATCATGTTCCAATTGGCCGCATAGCTCGCACTTCAATTACGCAGCCTTTATCGTAGTTGAGGATGATGCCTTCATATTATTGAGTTGTCGTGTCAAGTTGTTGATCTTAGCTTGCATCTCCGTCATCTGATCGACATCGACAACTCCCTTCTGCTCCCTAAAGTTAGTAGGTTGCCTACTATGTTCACTAGCCTATAAACAACTATTGTTGGCCATCTCCTCTATTAAGTCCTCTGCTTCATCGACCGTCTTTCTCATCAATGATCCTCCCAACGTCGCATCAATGGTGCCTCTAGTATGTGGGTTCACTCTGTTGTAAAATGTCTGCAGCAGGAACTCCTTGGGTAAATTTTAGTATGGGAATCTCCTCTGTGGGTCCTTATAACACTCCCACACTTTATAAATAGACTCCCCATCACCTTATTGGAAGTTTGTAATTTCCTTAATAATTTTGGTGGTCTTTGTTAGTGGGAAGCATTTATCTAGGAAGGCATGCACTAGCTGGTCCCATGTCTTAATGTTAGCGGGGCTCAGTGAATGATACCAAGCCTTCGCTTTATCCCTAAGCGTGAAGGGAAACATCCTAATTCTCACTGCGTCTTTCGACATCTAGTGATACCAAAAAGTATCACAGATCTCGAGAAAACTCACGATGTGAGCATTCAGGTCTTCATTTGCAAGTCCATAGAATTGGACATTTTGTTAAAGCATGTTTAGGAGGGCTGGTTTAATTTCAAAGGAGACCGCTTGAACAGGGGGTCTAGCCACTCCTTGGTTCGAAGGATAGAACCCTGGCCTTATAAAACCTATAAGGGTCTTCTGTTGTTGCCTACTAGGGTTGAATTCTCAATCCATGTTTCTTTGGAACTCCTCGTCCATTTACGTTTTCTTGAACTCTGCTTTTTCTTTTCATTGAGCTTTCCTAAGGGTTCGTTCTAAACGTGTTATGTTAAATCTGATGTCTTAATAGCGCGACTCAAACCCTTCATGACTCTTGTGTTCATACAAGAGCAAGATTCTTAAGTAAAACTAACAAAAATAAAAACTTTCCTAACGCCTTAAACTATAGAACTAATTGCCTTCCCCTGCAGTAGCGCCAAAAACTTGTTCGCCTGACTTTACACATGCTAAGTTTTACTATTTATAACCTCGGTAAATTTTGCAAGCACACGGGTCGTTCGCGTAGTACCTAAGGTGTGGATCCCATGAGGATCAGAATGGATATCAGAGGTCATGACTGCGAGAAACTACTTGTTCTGGGAAATACGTCACGTCAAACGTGTCATTGTGCCTCTCTTCCTTCGTCTCCTTCCTCGATCGCCTGATCTCTATCTAGGTCTCTCTTAGATTTTTGACAGAATCTCTCTTTTACACAGCTCTCTCGGCTCCCTAATGTCTGCTGGTGGCTGTCACATTATGTTCTATTTATTTTGTGGAGTCCTAGGTCAAACTCGGAGTCGAAACGGTATAAAAAACACTCAAAATTTGAGTTTTCGTGTCAGCCCGATGCAGGCCACGATCGTGGCTAGCCCTTTTTCCTTTCTATCATGACCATGGCCTGAAGTACACCATCGTGGCCTGAATTGATGCTCTCTGTCACGATCGTGGCTCCTGGTGCACGCTTGTGGCCTATGTCTTTTAGCCCAAAACTCTTTAAATCTTCACCGTTCTTCCCTGTTTACCCTGCAACACTAGCAGACACATCAAGGTACCTCAAAAATATACATTTGAAGCTTAAAGATTCAAACTAACCCATAAAAACACTTAAACACAAAAACTAACCTAATTAAACCCTAAATGCATACTCAACACTCAATTTAACAAAAAATGCAAAATAAATTAAACCCTAAATCATCATACAAAACACAAAAGTAGTTTTGGTGTTGGAAGCATTCTTATGATTATACCCAATTCCATGAGTATTATTTAAACTCTTTTAAGCTTCTAACATGTTTTCTAGTTTCTCATTTCCTTTAGTGAACTTGGACAATGATTATCCATTATGGAAACACCTTTAGAAGCTTTGATGCTATGCATTGCACTCTTTATCTTTTTATTTTTGCTCATTTATGCATTTAGATTCTTTTAAACTTTTGTGAGTTTAGAATATAGATTTTTCTTTTTCATGCTCATAATTTCAAAACTCTCAATAAGTTCATCATATGTTAAGTCCTTGTTACTATTATCATCATCATATGATTTAGAGCTAGTGAGTATCTTCTTTTTCTGTGAAACATAATTAGCTACTGCTCCTTCTAAATGTTCACTTTTGGAGTCACTTGTGTCATCCCAAATGGAGGCTTTGAGTGCCTTCTTTTTGCCTTTGTCCCTCTTCTCCTTCTTGTCATTTCTTTTATGTTTTTCAATTTCTTTAAGAGGGAATTAAGACTTAGACTTCATATATCTGGGTTTCCTACATTCAAAGTAAATAACATTATTTGATTTACATTTTGAATATATCTTACCACCTTTGTAGTCCTTTCTTGTAAGGAGTTCTTCTTCAAGAATTTCTTGAATTTTCTAGTGATTAAAGCAATTTCTTCTTAATCACTTTCATTAAATGATATCTCTTCCTCATCATTTGATTCTTCCTTGGAGTCTTTGAATGTTAAATTCAATTTTTCCATAACTATCATTTCTTCTTACTTCTCTTAAGGCCTTATTTCATATATGAGAAGAGAAACAATAAGCTCTTCTAATAATAGAGTTGTTAGGTTTTTAGCTTCTTGTTAGCCATCACTTTAGCTTCCTATGTTTATAGTAAGGATCTAAAAAACTTTCTCACTAATTCAACATTAATTTAGGACTTTCCAAGACCTTTGAGAGCATTGATATTATTAACAAATCTAGAATACATGCTAAAAATGCTTTCACCATGTTTCATTTGGATCAATTCATATTGGTGAGTTATCATGCTAACTTCGCTTTACTTAATTTATTTTGTTCCTTCATGAATAACTTCTAGTGTATGCCAAATTCCATAAGGTGTTTCATATACAGATACTCTATTGAACTCATTTCTTCCTAAAGCACAAAAGAAAATATAGATAATTTTACTATTTAAGGAGATTAATATTTTGTCTTGGGGATCCCATTTTTGTTTCAACTTAGGAACTTTTCTATCATCTATAACTTTATAAGGAATTTATGGACTGTTTGAGACAATTTCTCATAAATTGACATTTTTGCCCACAAAGAAAATTTTCATTCTTGCTTTCCAATGAAGGTAGTCATTTTTTGTGCTCTACTAAACACTACTTAAACGTGTCACCTTTAAGTATACAAGATTACCGTAGTATATGGTGAATGCCCTAAGGTCATCTCACAAGTTGTTAATTGTAATAACTTGATTAAAAATAAGAAATTAAAAAATCAAATTCAAGAAGGTATAGAGGTTGTGAAATTATTAAATCAAACAAAAAGAATGAATTGTACAGAATTGATATAAACCTTTTAAAGAAAACCTAGGGTTTGCACTATGATCCAAATTCAAACTTAAATTCTTAAACATCCCATTAGTATAATCTGTAACTATATTCTCTCTTCAATAAAATTAGCACCTATCAATTTAATAGTTCGCACATTCATAAACTAACAATTACCAACCGTTCGAAGTTATCAATTAAGCAATCCTAGAACTTATATTTCTAATTCATGATTAGGTTAATTGATTTTTTAGTTCCAATATCAAGTCTCATCTTTCAATTCTTCACTAAATATCTTAAGACTCATAGGTGGCCAATCTATTAACCTGGCATTCAACATGATAACTATAATTTATATCTTATTTTAGTAGGTGTTTTAATGTGCTTTTAGGTGTTGATTAGATGAATTGTGCATGTTTAGGATTAGAATTGGGTAATATGATGATGTGTTTATGTTTTTAATTATTATGTGGTTGAGAGCATGTTGTTGGACTTTAATTTTATGCGCTTGAGATATTTTGATGTGTTTGTTAGTGTGTAAAATTAGATGAAGAAGATCGAGTGAAGTTGGAGAAAGTTTGGAGAAAGAGTCAGGCCACTCATGACATCCCTGTCATGATCGTGATAGAAGTGATCTAGTCATGGGTCACGATCATGACTGAATGGGCCACGATTGTGACAAAAGCTATTTTCAATACGATCATGACAAAAGCTCATTTTCAAGGGTCACAATTGTGAAAGGCACGAGACAGGCACAGAGATCTACTGTATTTTTCATTTTTTGAGGGTTGTTTTAGACTTTTTGACCTAGTTTTACCCTAAAAAGGCAAAAGAACTATAAAAGGAAATAGGATGACCCTAATGAGCTAAGCCTCCATCTTACCAATTAGAGAAAGAAGCCAAGGAAGAGAGAAGAGGAGAGAAGAAAAACAAGAGTTGTCAGCCACTCTAGCCATCCTTCTAAGTTAATTTTCTTGATTATTCTTTGTGTTTATTTCATTTGATGTAAAAGATGAATATGAGGATGATGAATAATTATTTAAGGATGTTTTAAACTCATTTAGGATTGATTCTTGAATCAATTGTGATTTGATTGCTTTTGATCTAATGTGTTTGGGTATTATAATTGTTTATCTTTTTTGTATACTTCAGTAACATATTGAGAGATTGAACCGATGGTAACATGATTAGGTTGGGTAATGAGAAGTAACAACCTAATAGACATAAGAATCAAATCGGTAATTACACGAAGAGAGATCTTATATAAGGTCCTAATTGTCTATTAAATTGCTTAAAAATTAATTAAAACATGGGCTATTTTGTTAATAGACAAATTGTAAAATTAGAAATTCGGATTCAATTAGGGACTATGATTTAGGGTTTAATGATTAGGTCTCAAGAGAGAATAATCAACCTTTCAAAATTCTAGGACCGATACCAACTAACTCAAAAGTAATTAAGTTAGCAACTGATAATAGAATGAATCCCCTCTTCTCATAATTGGTTAATCTTGTCTTCTGCAATTTCTTGATTGTTAAGTGGTTATGCTCTATTTTGATTTCCTTGTGTTAATTTTAGAACTTCAATTTCAATCAATTCATAATCAATTATTTAATTTGCTGTTTTAGTTTTTATTTTCATTTTTATCACATTTTTTGTAATCTTATATAACATTAGGATTTAATTTTTCATTTTTATCACATTTGTTGTAATCTTATATAACATTAGGATTCAATTAGTTCACTAATTCCTCAAGGTATCGACACCTCAATTACTAAGCTTTACGACCTATTTACTTATGGATTATTGAGGGTTAAAACTTGCTCAGTAAGTTTTTGGCGCCGTTGTTGGAGAATTAGTTTAGGAATTTTTGAATTCCTTTATTTTAAGGAATTATTTCCCTTTCTTGTGATTGTGGAGTCCAATAATAAGAAATTAAAAAATTAAAAAAAGAAAGTTTTGGCGCAAAGTAGAAGACACATTAATTTGGACATCGCAAGTCAACAATAAAGAATCTAAAAAGTTAAATGTTAAGAAGATATAAGAAAAAATGATAGAGGAAATACATAATGTAAAGCAAAGGATTTCTATGGACTTTATGAGCCCAAGGTTCAATGCTTATCATCAAGGAATTTCACGACCACTAATGCAAGTGAATCATAATTTGTTTAAAAAGATGGCAAATAATAGTTATCTTTTGACATAGGAACAAAGTAGACAATAGTTAACCTTCTCGGATCTAGAAGGAATGATTGTGGTAGATTCAATGACAACATTGCTGGCGAAAATTGACAACCTCACCAAGGAATTAAATAGCCTGATAGCCACCTCGTTCTCTCCATTCAAAGCAATTCAAAAAGGATGCAAACTATATGGACGAGAGAGTTATATCACTGCTGATTGCGTCCTAGTGGAAAACAGAATTGTGGAGCAATTGAACTTTAGTGAAGCATAATTTGGTCAGGGAAGTAATCATCCTTATTTTAACACGTACCAACTGGGGTGACAGAACCACCTAGATTTCTTTTGGTCTAACAGTGTAAGGACTTAAATGGGAAATTAAGACCTACTAAGATTTCAGTAAGATGAGTCTAATTCATGGGATTTTAAATTGGACAAGATCATGGGCAAGCTCATGAACATGGAAGAGGCCCAGAGGAGGATGAAAGAGTGATTTGATCAAATAGCAAAAAATCATGCTTCTTCTAGTCACAACTTAGAGGTTCAATTAGGCCAACTACTCAATGCATTGTTTACAAGAAGTGTGGGGAGCCTTTCGAGCAATATTGAAGCAAATACAGGACAACAATTTAAGGATATCACACTTAGGAGTGGCAAAGAACTAGAAGAACCAATGGAAAGACAAGTTGAAGCCTACCTTGTAGAAGACTAAGAGAATAAGAAAAAGGATGAAGAAAAGAATAAAGATCATCCCTATACACCTCCTCCACCTTAGTCACTAAAAATATCATTCCCACAAAGACTTTAGAAGAACGAATTGGATGTACCATTTGCAAAGTTTCTAGAAAAGCTAAAGAAATGACAAATTTACTTGTCTTTTGTGGATGTGTTGAAACGTAGGTCCAAGTACGCAAAGTTCCTTAAAGACATTATTTTACAAGCGGACTTGGGAAGATAACCAAACGGTAGCCATGACAAAAACTTGTAACTACTTAATTACCAACCATATGCCCTCAAAGTTGAAAGATCTAATTAGCTTTTCGATACCTTATGTAGTTTGGTAATTTAGAGATTTCAAAATGTTTATGCGACTTAGGCACAAGTATAAAACTTATGCCTTCGTCGATTTTTAGGAAACTAGGGCTAAATGTTGAACAAGTTTCAATTTTATAAAACCCGCAATGTTCCACAAGTGCACCAGTCATAAGCGTAGTATATGAGTTATCGATCCCACGAGGAGTTAGTGAAATAATCAAATCCTAATTTGTCTAAGGCCTAAGATTGTAATTAAAATGAAAATAAAAATGGCGAGGAAATTAAACAATTGAATATAGATTTATTGAAAATGAAATTGTAAAATTAACACAAAGAAATCAAAATTGAGCACAACCAACAACAATTGAAAATTCACATATGGAAGATTAACCAATTATGAGAGAAGGGGATTTATCCTATCATCTAAAGCTAACTTAATCACTTTTAAGTTGATTCTGTATTGATCCTAGAATTTCAAAGGGTGGATTACTCTCTCTCTCTCTCTCTCAATTTATAATCATTTAACCCTAAATTATAAAACCTAATTAAATTGAATTAAGGGATTTGCAATTTTTCGATTAGCAAACAACCCATACATCTAATCAGATCTTAAACACTCTAATAGATAATCGAGTCCTCACACGAGATCTCTCTTTGTATAAATTACCGATTTGATTATTTGTGTGATCTATTAGATTGTTTAACTCTCATTACCCAATCTAATCATTTTACTATTAGTTCGCTCCTTATTTTATTACCGAACCATGCAAATATAACAAGCAATCACAATACTTAACTTATTAACATCAAAAGCAATCAAATTAACATTGATTCAAGAGAAAATCCCTAAAAGAGTTGAGAACATCATTAAACCCAATTCATCATCATCAAATCCATCTTATTCATCAAAATGAAAGAAATAACAAGATGGAGAGAGAAATAACTTAGAGTGGACTGGGAATGGCAGTAGCAACAATAACTCCCTCTTCCACTCTCCTCTTCTGTCTTCTTTTCCTTTCTTCCTTAGCTCCTTTCCAAATGTAGCAAAATGGAGGCTCTATTTAGGGTTTCTTTCTTTTCCTTTTTATATGTTTTTTCCATTTAGGGTAAAAACTAGGTTTTACCCAAGGCCCAAATGTCTGAAATGGCCTTCAAAAAGTTAAGTTTGTAAGCAGTCTCCAAGTTTTGTTATCGCGCCTGCCAAGATCATGGCCAATGAGTCATGATTATGACACTTAAAATTTGGCTTTTGTCACAATCATAGCTAATGAGTCACGATTGTGGCCTAGTCCTATTCCTTAGCTCCTCCTCCAAGCTTTCTCTAAATCTTCTCTGGTCTTCTTTACTTGTTCTCAATCACTAACAAACTCATCAAAACACCTCAAATACACAAAATTAAAGCTCGATATCATGCTCTAAACTATATAACACTAAAAAATATAAACACACAATCACACTAACATAATTATAAACCTAAACATGTACAAATAATCTAATTGAAAACTAAAAACATACTAAATTACCCACTAAAACATAATGAAACATATGACCATCAACATCCTCATAATTAAACTTTTGCCTGTCTTCAAAAAAAAAACACAAACACATATAAGCATAAATATGCAATAATGGTACAATGATATTAAACTTCATGAAACTAATTTAACTTCAAACACAAACCTTCAACTTGTCTAACTTATTAACTTATGAAATTTGTAGTTAAACACTTCAGATTAAATATAAAAAACATACTAACCAAGAACTTAATGTCAAATTCATTCACCCCCATCACTTGCACACACTAATAATTATTTAGTCAATCAAATTTGTAACTATCCCTTAGTAGCTTTTCATGAAAATTCAAGCTGTTCATAAAGATCGGTAGGTTTTATTTGTCAAAACACTATTCTTGTTAATTTTCATTAACATTGACCTAGTCTTTTTATGTGAAGGCAAACATTTATGATGAATGTCCCTCGGTTACTCAACTAGGTCATGTTTTTATTCATACGTTTGGTTGGAATGTCATTCTAGCCTTTTGATGCGAAAGAAAATATTTGTGATGAATGTCCCCCGATTACTCAGCTAAATCTCATTTTCATCTGGCTATTAGCTCTATTCATAACCCAAAGGCTAGCGGAATAGTTATTTATTTAAAAAATACAACATTTTTTTCATATTTTATTGCCTACCTCATTTCTTTAGCTAATCATTCTCATGAAAGGATACTAACAATGCTACTTATTTGATTAACCTAAAATTATAAAGGCATGTGGAAAATTCCTAAGGTGAATGAACTAATATTACATCCTAATTAACATGCATATTTAACCAAAGCAACCTAGGACACTAATTTCAGAAGCTAATAAATCTTTATAACCTAGAAGACTATGTTTAAAGCTGAACTGATTCCATTAAGTCCTAACCATTGACACATTCTCACGAGTCACATCATGAAATCCTAAACAAGAATAATATACAGCATGCAAGATTCACACTCAAAATAAAAACATACAATGCATACAACCCTCCCCACACTTGGACAACATATTGTCCTTAATATGAGAAGAATAAATAACACATAAGGTGGGAATAAAACAAAATGACAAGAAAACATAAGAACAAAACATTTTGTGTTCATATCTTGAAGTTTCATATTGTGGGGACTTCAAGATCATAGCTCTCATCAAGTGACAAATGTTAAGGAACTGAGGAAGATGTACAGTTAGTCCATCACAATTGACATTATAATACTCCCCAATAGCTGTAACCAAGTACCCTATGCCCAGATTATTGATTCTCTTTTTCAGAGTAGCAATAACAATGTTAAAGATGTGGGTGGAGGTGCAAACTTGGATGTTATGGTCCACGCACCATAATATGAAAAGTTCCTTAACCGAACTCTTGTTGGTTTTGGTTTATCAAACACTATTTGACATGTAAACTTGTGTAATAAGAAGTACTCGGGACTACATATTATGTTATTGTGCGCATTTTTAGAGTTAAAATTCTCCATCTCAGTCAGTTCAGTCTAATAATGTATGGCACGAAAGTCATCGTGCTGGTCCACTATGGTTGACTTTGGGAATCCACCGTTTTCACACAACGTCTCATAGTTTAACTCATATGGTTGACCTCGTAACTGAAACTATAGATCCTTAAGGTTACTATGCTCAAATTGGAGGGAGGCGAAGTGTAGCACCCCACTCTTATAGGGGCATATTCCTGAACACACCGACGGTATTCGAGAACATACGCTACAAGGGTGGCATGCTAGAACAATCAGTCAATCATACTAATTGAAAAAATTTTCGAACATCACACGCTATTTCAGAAAATCAATGATCATTTTTCAGCCCATTTTATTCATAAACATTTTTAGTCGCAAGTGTTATAAACAATTAACACATCATCATATATTCTAGTAATTACCTGTGCCCAATACAAAACATTTCCAGTCATAAAGTCATTACACTTTTCAATTCGCATAAATGCTGTAGAATATTTACGGAATAAAATTTTAAAAATACAAAAGAAAGACTATAAACATATGTAGGTATAACTGATCCCGATCTCTAACTCTTAATCGAATGCAGTGGTTAGACTCCAGCTGTTCCAACTAGGTATCTCCTCTGAGCCTGAAAAATATGTTGTAAATTTTGGGATGATTATTGTGAACTCAGTGAGCGGACCATCCTCGATGGCTCACTCAATTCACGTAACACATCAATTCGTTTAATCATGTAATTCACATCATTTCACTAATCAAATTGTTGAATCACATACACTTCATATTCGCTTAATTCATATTTCACGTTCAGAAATCATTCAAACTATTTATTTCAATCATTTAATTCATACATTATCAATTATATATGCAATGCTCATGATACTCACTTTCAATTGTTATTGTTTTGACTGAGTACTTGTAACTGCCCTATATCTATTGTGGATACCGAGCTCATTAATAACTGTCTCTTATCTGTTGGGGATACATGGCTCATTATACATAGTGAGCCAGAGGCTCTTACCACATTATGGGCTTTAAGCACTTTTTCACTTTTTGAGCTTTAAGCTTTTTTTCGGTGGCTACTTCTGTCACAACTGCTTTTATGTTATCATGCATTTATGTAATGGAATGCTTCACATGTATTCAGTCAATCAATTGTACTCAATCTTACATATTTATATTCACGATCACGTTCACATTCTCATTTGCATTTATCATCAGACCTTGGTCCGGCATTCAACATTTAAGTTGAGAATCACTTATTCAGTCAAATTCAAATTCAAGGAGCACTTCTAATGATTTTTACATGCATCAAGTGCCTCGAGCATTTATTGTTTGGAATCTACACATTCACTTCATATAATTCAATACAGAATTTTAAAACAGAACAAACAATGAAAATGAGACCATCTAGGTCAACTCACAGTACGCTCCAGATTAGCATTAGATTCCATTACCGAAAACATCTGTATGCTGACTTTCAACCCTGTGTATTAACATCATATAATACACACATTGCACACACATTACTAATTGTATAATCATATAAACTTTCAATTATACACACATATATATATGTAATGCATAATGCATGCTCATATTGACTATTTTGGGTACATTCCTTAATTCACATCTCATAATCATTTATACTTCATAACTTATATATGCCTAATTTGAACTTAGGTTTACACCGCAATTATACAAAATTATTATAAGTTCATCACTCAATTATTCACTAAAGTTATTCTAGCATTATAAGATCATATAACATCCAATTTCTCATTCATTTTTACTTAATACTCATCATTCATCTCCTTTGAATCTCATTAGCATTCATAAGATCACTTTCATTCATTTCATATTGTCATTCTCACAATTTCATCGAACCTTATGTCTGTAGGGCGGACATATACCTATATATACTGTCTTTCGGAGCAATTTCAGTCTAAATGGCCAGTAAATGTCTATTAGGTGGACTTCATGTCCATTGGGCAGACATTCTCAGGTTTCCCAGCTTTCCAGCTCCGCTTATGTTCGTTTGGAGGGACATAATGTCCTCTGGGTGGACATTCACTGGACATTTACAAAAATGTAAAATTTTGGCCTTTTAAACAGCAAAATCTCTCCTCAGAGTCTTCACAAAATTTGTATAACTCGGAGTCCTCTTTGAAAGAATAGTAAAATGACCTTAATTTGATATCCACAGTGAAAGTTATGCCTCTTTTCCCAAAATCTATCCATTTACTTAATCCTATTAATCCCAATCTATTTCCTTAATTATAACCTCAATTATCACCCTAATCAATCACACATTTAATCACTTATTCAAGCATAATACTAGGTTCATTTCAAGCTTCATTCAAGCCCAAAATGAATCATAGGAAAGTATCTTATCAATTGTTGTCTCAAAAATGACATAAAAGAAACATATTTCATGTAAAAGTCATTCCCATTTTCCAGCTTTTCCAACTCTATTTTCAGGTCAGTTTTGTATGACCCTTATGACCTAGAACATGAGGTATTTATGCAGTTTAGTTCATTATTCTACGAGTTATGCCCAAAATACTAAAGGCTGTTCTCAAACTGCAATAGTACCCAGTGCTCAACTTCAAGCCAAATTTCAAAACCGTTAGAGATAGAATTAAAATTCAATTCCTTCATGAAAATTGTATCCATATGTCTCTAGTTTAATCTTAATTAAAAATCATCCCATTTGGATATCTATAGATCAATATATGTCCAAAATACAGATGCCTTTTTAGTGAAAACACTCCATCTAACATATTCCATCACACATTTAACTTCATTTTCATCCTAGTTCATGTCTTTTGCTTAGTCTATCATTTCTAGTTCATGTCATAATTATTTCCTCTTCATTCCTACTTCCATTTCAGCTTAATATCAGTCACAAACAAATCACATTCTATAATTGATCATTAACACCAAAAACAAAACATAAAAACCATCCATTCATCTATCAAATTTCTGCATAATTTCTATATCATTTCAATGATCATTCTAACTCAAATCATCTCAACAACAACTTATGACATATTGATCATCACATATGTAAAAGAAATACATGAACCTACCCACATTTCTCATTCAAGTTTCAGTATGTACACATCCTCATTTTATGATCATTTAACTCTTTAACTATCATAAAAAATGTTTCATTTAATAAATAAAGAAAAGTAATGCTTTATACTAACTTGTTTACTTTAAGATCTTCAAAATCTCACTTAACCCTGACTTTCCTTGAACTACACGATCATCACCATTGTAGGGAGAAAAAAAGGTTGTAAGGTTAGGTCTTTTAGTGACAATGAAGAAAACAAAGAAATCTTTGGAGTGCAAGGTGAAGGATTTTGGTAAAACTCAAGGTTGTGTAGGT
Source organism: Erythroxylum longipes (assembly GCA_027563885.1). Lineage (NCBI taxonomy): Eukaryota > Viridiplantae > Streptophyta > Magnoliopsida > Malpighiales > Erythroxylaceae > Erythroxylum > Erythroxylum longipes. The sequence goes on from JAOQMS010000006.1 coordinate 21,367,679, forward strand.
TGGGTGAGTGTGTCATGAATGAGAGAAAAGAAACAAGAATGAGAGAATAAAGAAAGCATGTAATGAAATAATGATGAAAGAACGTGAGATGGTCTTTCAATTAGGTAAGTATCATGAAAAGCAAGGTAACAATTGCTTGGTGAGTGTCATGGCATGTGTCATGACACTTACCACTTAAATAACCAATTTAATAAATCAATTTCTTAAGCTAACTAATGTCTCCCAAATTCTAATTCAATTGTCACCTAATTTTCAATGTCACATCTCAATAAATCTTAATGTCACTTATCAATAATTTCTACTGCCATTTATCAATTGTCTTGCCACTTGGCATTTTTCCTAGTTCAAAAATACCCATATTTTAAAAATTTCCCCTAATTTTCACTAAAAATTATAAATCAATAATTATAATAACCAAATCAATTTCCAAGACATATAATCCATAATTCACATCATAATCACATAAAAAAATAGATTATACCCATAAAATGTCAAGTGAGTGCATGAACAGTCATTGTAAGGTGTGCAATTTTCAACAATCACGTGTATGTGTATGCTAATATTATGCATGAACATGAAATGCATTTTCTATTTTTTTTTCTCATTTACAAAAATCTAGGGTTCTAACCTTTAGTATGAGAATGGTATGTTACAATTCTCCCCCTTTAATAAATTTGTCCTCGAAATTCTTATCTGATTGATCAAATTGATGGGGGTATTGTTTTCTTATATGCTCCTCCATTTTCCATTTAACTTCATCACTCAAATAATTTCTTCCAATTGACTATAGTCAATGGAATCACTTGATCTTTCAATTACTTATTCAGATATCCTTCTCTCTTAACTGATTCCTCAATATATCTCATATTACTCACAAATTTCACTTCCTGTGCTGACAATACATCTATCGGATTATAGTAATATCTCCTAAACATACTCATGTAACACAATGTGGGTTTGATATATCTTTGTTGGTAAGACTATCTTAAGTCAATGGGTCTATGCTCTCAATAACTTCATATGGGCCAATACAATTTAGGCTTAGTTATTTTTTTTAACGAACTTTAGCACACCTTGCCAAGGTGGTACTTTCAAAAACACTTTATCTATCTCTCTATATTCCATATCTTCGGTGTTGATCCACCTAACTTGTTTATCTTTCTTGAATCACTTAATTTATAATACAATTCAATTTCACTTATCAACATCATCTCAAATTAATTATGGCCTTTAACCATTTTTAGGCCCTCTCTATCTGAATATAAGGGTGGATGACTCATTTTGTCGTATGATGCCTTATACGGTGTCGTATCGATACCGTTGTGATAATGGTTCTAAGTATATCTCCAACATTTAAGACTGTTTGTAATTCAAACATTCATTCACTTGATTCTACATCCTTAGCCGTTAAATGCTGTTGTGGCGTATTCCTACTAGGATGTATATAATAGGTTATTATTTGCACTTTCTCTAATAATCTCTTTGCTCAATTATCTTATCGGGTACATATACTTTTTACTATAATCACAAAGTATCAATTTTCCTATTCAAACACAAATTCGGAATCATTTTCACTTTCTCAATAAGATTCACAATTTTTAAATCCTCACTTTTGGCTTTTCTAATCCTTCCCTACAAAACTAATCTTAATTTCAATGTAGCTAATGACACTTCATTTTACCCCAATTTCAACTCAACATTCTATGTTCTTTATTGCACTAGGTTTAGTAACCTCAATATCTGAATTTGTGCTATATTTCTATCAGATTATATCCTAATCTCTAGTGTGAAACATCATTATATACTACAGAATCTCCAAATCCGGATGATATAATTACATCGATGTTTTTAATTCCTCAAAAAATTTTTTACATTCATTAATCCATCTGAATAATACATTTTTCCTCAGAAGTTTTGTCAAAGGGCCGGATCAGCTTGAACCCTTTGACAACCTTTGGTAATACCCATTATCTAGCTAATTTTAGAAAACTTCGGATCTCACATCTATTCCTCAAAGTTTCTCACTTCATCATTTCCTTCACTTCCCTTTTTAGAGATACCTATATGCCCTGTCTAGATACTATATAACTCAAAATGTCATCTATGATCATGGTCACCAATTTATCCAAGTAAGGTCGAAACACTTTGTTCATTAATGCCATGTATACTATCGGGCATTTGTCATCCCAAATAGGTATCACTATTAACTCGAAGCACCCACAACTATTTCTTGAAATTCTTAAGTATCTAATTCCTCAAATGGGGTAACGATATCTCTTTTCTCTTTTTTTTTCAAATTGGCTTCTTTTCTGGAACGATTTTCTCCATTCATTCGGTTTCCTTTGATTTCTCATTGACTTATTCTAATATTTGTCCATTTGTACTAGTTTCTTCACACATTTCAATTTATTCACAAGCCTCAATTTTCTGAACATAACCGTCAAATCTAACTTGTACCTTCCAAATATACGAATATAGAGCACATTGTGGACCTAAGTTCCTTTAGCAATAACAATAATATCATCCCAATTTCATGAACTTAATAATGTAAATGGGTTTCCTTTCATCAACAACATATAAGTACTCTCTACAGGTAGTATTTTCATCAATTGTCTTGCCATTTGGCATTTTTCCTAGTGACATTTTTCCTAGTGACATTTTTCCTAGTCCAAAAATACCCATAATTTTAGAAATTTCACCTAATTTTCACCAAAATTTCTAAATCAATAACTATAATCACCAAATCAATTTCCAAGACATATAATCCACAATTCACATCATAATCACATAAAAAATGATTATACACGAAAAATGTCAAGTGAGTGCATGAACAGTCATTGTAAGGTGTGCAATTTGCAACAATCACGTGTGTGTGTATGATAATATTATGCATGAACATGAAATGTATTTTATAATTTTTTCTCATTGTTATTTCACATTTACAGAAATATAGGGTTCTAACCCTTAGTATGGAAACGGTATGTTACACTAAGAACTCCAGGGTGAGTTCTTTATAAATTATAAAGCTGAAGTGCAAGAATTTCTCCTACCTAAGTCTTCAAATGTTTCTCTCAAGCCTAATTAGTCTAACACATTAAATTCTAAGTATCTAGGCATAACAAATTGTTTCAAACTAAGGGTTTAAAACCAGTTACCTTCTTCTTCCAAGTAAATCAGAAAAGACGCTCCGTAATCTGTCGTTCAGTTTCTTTGTTCGTGGCCTGATACTTGAACTTTGCCCTTCGACTGTGCATGCTTGAATGTTTGCTTAATTCTCAGTCCCATTGCAATGAGAGGTATGAAGGATTTAGAGAGAGAAAGATTTTTGTAGAGAGAAGGGAGAGGATTTGAGAGTTTGGTTGCTAGAGACAGGTGGAGAGAGTGGTGTGGGTGAAAAAAATGAGGGTAAAGGTGAATATATTGGTTATGGAGGAGAAAGGAAGGGTAAAATTGGAAAAATGCATGAAAATCACATGTCCCATCTTGCCTCCATACAGGTCATGATTGTAGCCTTCAAGGCCACAATTGTGCAGAAGGTTGGAAAAGGCTCACAATTATGACAATACATTGGAAAATTTCATACTGCTTTCCTGTTTTTAATTCTTTCCTTTGTGTCACTCTCGAATTCCTTCCATATCTTATATTTACACCGTCACCTCATTGTTTTCCCTTCCACACCATTCCCATCTATTATTGAAAAGAATTAACTAATTCTAACATTTTAAAAAGAAATCTAACTACCAAACGTGCTAATTTATGGTCATTAGTTTGACCTTGCATCTTTGGACACACTTTTAATTTTTCGAAAGGAAAGAAATTTCTTCCTTTTCCTTTAAGACCACTCCGCTGAGATACAGTTTGCAGCGATGCCCATTCACCTTAAAGGTTTTTTTGTTTGCATTTTCCAATTTAAGGGCTTTATGGGAGAGGACTTGGGTGACTGTAAATGGTCCACTCCATCGCGAGTTAAGTTTTCCTAGGAATAGTCTCAGCCTTGAATTGTATAGGAAAACTATATGTCCCACTTTGAATTCCTTTTGCTTAATATAAGAGTCATGTGATAGTTTTAGTTTACATGATGTTTTAATAGGAATTTTAGTATGTTTTTAGTGGTTAATTAATTGATTCATGTATGTTTAGGTTTAGAAATGTGTTAATTGGTTAGATATTTGTGTTTTGAATTTTATATGGGTTAGAGCATGCTATTGAGTTTTAATTTTGTGTATTTGAGGTGCTTTGATGTGTTTGTTAGTATTTGAGATTAGATATCGAAGAATGAAGAAGATTTAGAGGAAGCCCAGTCACAATCGTGACAGAAGTAAAATGGACAGCTACAATCGTGGTAGAAGAAAAATCCTAAGTGCGATGATCTTGGCCTGTGTAGCAGCAGACACGAACCAGCTTCTAAACTCAACTTTTCAAAGGATATTTTGAACTTTTTGGGCCTGAGTAAAATCTAGTTTTGCCATAATTAAAAAAGACTACAACAAGGGAGTAATTTTTGTGCCTCCATTTGCCACTACGGGGAAAAGCTAAGGAAGAGGAAGAAGCAAGAGAGAGAAGAAGAGAAAGAAGAAGGTGGAGCTTTAGCTACTTCAACCTCCAATCCTCTAAGTTACTTTCTTTCTATCCATATTTTATTTCATGTATTTAATGTATGAGATGGGATTGATGATGATGAATCTTGGGTTAAGGGTTTTCTAACTTCTTTTCGGGATTTATACTTGATTTAATGTTAATCTAGTTGCTTTTGTTATGTATGATGATGGGTGTTGTGATTATTTGTTGTATGTGCATGCTTCGATAATAAATCGATAGAGTGAATCGATAGAAAAATGATTATATTGGGTAATGAGAGTTAGACAATCTGATAGATCACATAAATAATCAGGAATTTATACGAAAAGAGATCTTGTGTGAGGACCCAATAGTTTATTAGAGGACCTAAGATCTAATTGGATGCGTGGGTCTTTTGTTAATTGAGAGATTGCAAATTCCATAATTCAATTAAGGTTTATGATTTAGAGTTTAATGATTATAACTCGAGAGAGAGTAATCCACCTTTCAAAAGTTTAGGATCGACACCACATTAATACAAAAGTAACTAAGTTAACATTAATGATTGGAAAAATCCCTTTTCTCATAATTTTTTAATCTTCCTTGTTTAAATTCCCATTGTCATTTAGCTCGATTTTGATTCTTTATGTTAATTTTACGATTTCATTTTCAATTAATCCATATTCGATTGTTTACTTTTCTGTTTAGTTTTTAATTTCATTTTAATTATCCTTTTAGGCCTTAGACAGTTTAGAATTTAATTGGTTCACTAATTCCTCGAGGGATCGACACCTCATATACTACATTCATGACCCGTTCACTTATGGTATATTAAGGGTTAAGAATTTGTAAAACTTATGATTCAATTCAATCAACTTTATGTCATCTCTTCACCTTATCCTTATAAAGTTTAGCATTTTCATACAGATTGAAACAAAACTCTTCAAGTTCATTTCATTGCAGAAGTCGTTTCTCACCCGTTTGTTTCCAATTAAAATTTAAAACCTTCATTTCCAAATATGCTTGATGCTCTAGTTCCACAGGTAAATGAAAAGCTTTACCATATACAAGTCAGAAGGACGTGGTTTCTATTGGAGTTCTAAAAGTGGTTTGATAAGCCCATAAAGCATCATCTAGTTTTAATGCCTAGTCCTTCTTAGAACTATTCACCGTCTTTTCTAAAATTCGTTTAAGTTCCCAGTTCAAGACTTCCACTTGTCCCCTTGTTTGTTGGTGATAAGGAGTGGCAACTCGATGGTGGACTCTGTATCTTTTTAGGAGAGATTCAAAAGATCTATTACAAAAATGTGTTCCCACATCATTTATTATTGTTTATGGCACTCTAAATCGGTAGAATATTTGCTTGATGAATTTCTGTACAGTCATCCCATCATTAGTTGGAGATGCCACAACTTCATCCCGACAAGATACATAGTCGACTCCTACTAAAATGTATGTGTTCCCCATGGGGATGGGAAAGGACCCATTAAATTGATGCCCTACATATCGAAGACTTCGATTTCTAAGATGTTAGATAAAGGCATCTACTCTCTTTTGGAGAAGTTTCCCACTTTTTGACAACAATCACTTTGTTCCACGAAAGTTTGAGCGTCCTTAAACAAATGTGGACAATAGAATCCACATTTGAGTACTCAAGATACCGTCTTGTTTGCTCCATAATGCCAGCATGTTATGCTTCATGACATTATGCTAATATATTTGACATCTCATCCTTCAACACACATCATCTTATTATCCCATCAACACAAGTCTTATATAAGATTGGCTTGTCTTATAATTATTATGTGCACTCATACAAGAATCATTTTCTCTATTGATATGATAGGTTAGATGGGATCTTACCACTAACGATAAAATTTTCATTAACTGCAAACCATAGTGTTGCCATGTTATTGAGTAGTATCAGGGTTTCATTAGGGAATTTTTCGTTGATATCATCACTTATTTCACACTTCCCTCCTTCCAGATGTGATAAATGGTTTGCAATCATATTCTTTTATCTCTTCTTTTCTCTTACTTCTATGTCAAACTCTTGTAAGAGTATCACCCATAAAATAAGGCTCGTCTTCGCATCCTTTTTGGCAAACAAATATTTAAGTATAACATGATCAGTAAATACGATCACTTTAAAGTCCAAAGGTATGACCAAAACTTATCACATGCATACACCACTGTAAGTAATTCCTTTCTGTGGTGGTGTAGTTCAGTTGAGGTCCCATAAGTGTCTTACTTGGATAGTAAATCACATACAACTCTTTATCCTTTCTTTGACCCAACACGCAACCTACGACTTGGTCACTTACATCGCACATGACCTTAAATTGAAGTGTCCAATCAAGTGGCACTAAGATTGGGGTTGATGTTAGTGCCTCCTTTAATTGATTGAATGCAAATAAACAATTATTATCACAAAGGAAAGGCACATCCTTAACTAACAAGTTTGTTAAGGATCGTGCAATCTATGATAAATCCTTAATAAAGCGACGGTTGAACCTAACATGGCCTAGGAAAGCCTATACATCTTTGAAATTGATTGAAGGTTGGAGTTTCTCTATTACCTTCATTTTCGTTCTTTCCACTTTAAATCTTTGGTGCGAAATTTTGTGCCCAAACACTATCCCCTCCTACACCATAAATTGGCACTTCTTTGCATCTTAGGAGTACCTTGTCTTAATTGGTTAAACACTTCTTAAAAGAGTCTCCAAAGACAGAAAAAATCATCAATGAAAACTTCCATTATATCTTTAATTATGTCCATAAAGATTGATGTCATAGATCTTTAAAATGTAGCTGGGGCATTGCATAACCCGAAAGGCATCCTTCTATATATAAATATATTATAAGGACATATAAACGTGGTCTTTTCTTAGTCTTTGGGATAGATGAATATCTGATTATACCTCGAGTAACCATCTAAGAAGCTATAGAATTAGTGACTAGCCACTCTTTCTATCATTTGATCTACGAATGGGAGAGGAAAATGGTCTTTTTTAGTTACCTTGTTGAGTTTGAGATAGTCTATGCACACTTTCCATCCTGTGACTGTTCTCGTCGAAATTAACTTTCCACTTTCACTCTCCATTACGGTCATTCCACCCTTCTTTATTACACATTGTACCAAGCTGACTTATGCGCTATCGGATATGGGGTATATGATACCCGCATCTAAGATCTTTATTGTAGCATCCCACTCCTGCAGGACACGAACCCAACATCCTAAGGGATATCCGAGCCCTTGCACCGAGAAGGTGGCATGCTAGAGCACTTAATCACTCAGAAATTGGTATATAAAAATTTTCTTTTGTTTTAAACCATAACATGATACATAAAAATCCATAACCAAATCCGGCCCACTGTATTTCATAAACATTTCCAATCATAGCAATAGAATTATCAAAAAACTCAATAGCCATTTAGGCCCTTTTCACAAATACAAAATGCTTTAGTTGTTTCGGAAAACAATTTTATACAAAAAGTTGTGGAATAAACAATTCAATACAAATTAAGGAAATGAAATGCAAACGCGAACTGATCCCGACCTCTATCTTTCACTTGTATGCTGTAGGCATACTTCCGTTGGCCTAACGGGGTATTCTTCTGATCCTGAAAAATAATTGCAAATTTTGGGTGAGTTTTACGAACTCAATGAG
>JAOQMS010000006.1:21376006-21453637 GCA_027563885.1 Erythroxylum longipes
GATTGTGGTTCGTAATAACAGAATGCTAAGGTGTATGTTTTAAGATTAAAGTAACGACCCACTTTATTCTTTAAAACTTACTTAATTCCAGATTCATTTAATAGTTCCATTATTGATAGTCAATTATTGTCATGATATGAAACTCATCATTTCCTTGATGTAAACTCTTTTATTTACACAGAGATAAATCGCAACACTACAGTCTAAACCATAATCAAGTGACTAACTTGATTATTCAACTGTGAATTAAATAATTCAGATTCTAATAATATACATGTTTCCCATACATCTCCATGCATATGTATATTACTTACAAAGGAATCTTGGTACCTTATGACTAGATATATAATGCTCATACAAATAAAACCAAACTCTTTGGTTTTATTAATAATAAATATTTTCATTACAAAAGTAACTGGAAGAAAATGAAGTTATATGTAAACACACTTGCTTTCCAGGACACTATATTTACATAACTCCAACACTAATTCGCAACGTTAAACCTTAGTCTCATGAAATCCATAAAGGTTTAAGGTTGGTTTCCTTGACTTCCTTGTTGATTGAATTTTTCTGCCATTGGTTCTTCTATTTCCTCTTCGGGTCTTGCTTTCTGAATTACTTACTTTAAACGAGCAATGTCAAGTTTGAATGTTTTGGCGATCCGATTTGAACTTTAAGTAACTCTTCTATTCATGAAATTGCACTGACATAAGAGAGGCAAAATTTCCTTAAACTAAGAGAAATCAATTAATCCTAACTAATTCCGCGGTAACGACGTCAAAAAATTATTGAGCAATTTTTAATCTTATAAAATCCTCAATATTTCACTAGCATACTGGTCGTAAGCGTAGTACATGAGGTATCAATCCCACGAGGAGTTAGTGAACTAATTGAATCCTAATTTGTCTAAGGCCTAAATGTGTAATTGAAATGAAAATAAAAATGAGTAGGAAGTTAAGCAATTGAATATTGATTAATTGAAAATGAAATAGTAAAATTAACACAAAGAAATTAAAATTGAGCACAACCAATCAACAATTGAAAATTCATACAAGGTAGATTAGCCAATTATAAGAGAAAGGGATTTATCCTATCATCTAATGCTAACTTAATCACTTTTGAGTTAATTCGGTATTGATCCTAGAATTTCAAAGGGTGGATTACTCTCTCTCAGGTTATAATCATTCAGCCCTAAACTATAAACCTTAATTGAATTGAATTAAGGGATTTGCAATCTCTCAATTAGTAAATAGCCCACACATCCATTTAGAAATTAAGCACTATAATAGAGAATCGGTCCTCACACGAGATCTCTCTTCACATAAATTACTGATTTGATTATTTGTGTGATCTATTTAGATTGATTAACCCTCATTACCCAATGTAATTATTTTGCTATCAGTTCACTCTTTTTATTTATTACCAAAGCATGCAAATACAACAAGCAATCACAATACTCAACTCATTAAAATCAAAAGCAATCAAATTAACATTGACTCAAGAACAAATCCCTAAAAGAGTTTAGAACATCCTTAATGAAAGAAATAACCAGATGGAAAGAGAAATATAACTTAGAGTGGACTGGGAATGGTAGCAGCAGTAGTAGCAGCAATAGCCCCCTCTTCCTCTCTCCTCTTCTCTTTTCTTCTCCTTTCTTCCTTAGCTTCTTTCCAAATATAGCAAAATGAAGGCTCTCTTTAGGCCTTCTTTAATTTCCTTTTTATATGCCTTTTCCATTTAAGGTAAAACTAGGTTTTATAAGGCCCAAATGTCCAAAATGAACCTTGAAAAGTTGAGTTCAGAAGCAACCCCACATTGTTATCGTGCCTGCCATGATCATAGCCATTAAGTCACAATCATGGCCTGGTCCTATTTGGCTTTTATCATGATCGTGGCCTTGGCTCCTCCTCTGAGCTTTCTCTAAATATTCTTTGGTCTTCTTTACCTAATCTCAAACACTAACAATCTCATCAAAACACCTCAAACACATAAAATTAAAGCCCAATATCATGCTCTAAACCACATAACACTCAAAAACACAAACATATAAACACACTAACATAATTCTAAACTAAACATGCACAAGTAATCTAATTGAAAACTAAAAACATATTAAATTACCCACTAAAACATAATGCAACCTATAACTATCACTAAGAGATGTGAAGCCAACATCTTTGCTTATTCATTTGGGAAACCAATTGATAAAGAAACCGTTATGTGACCGAGTTGTTTTGATGTATGTAAGTTTTAATTAATTAACCTCGATAATCGGTAAGTGCATGGTTCATTCACATAGTCCTTAAGGCATCGATCCTACGAGGAGGAATAATCTAATCCTAAAATTTAAGGCTAGAACAATTCCCAAAAATTCAAAATGTAACTGAACTAAAATGAGAATTCAATTTAATCAAGCAAATCAATTCAAAAATAAATCACAAAAATATTAGTAATTTTGGCAGTTGCAACACACACTTGAGAATCAACCTAAGGAATTACCAATTGAGAGAAAGGGAATTTTATCTACCCATAATGCTAACCTAATTGATTATGAATTATAGGATTATTGATTTTAGACGATCCTAAAGTCGATTACTCTCTCCGAGTTATAGCTATTAAGCCTAAATTATAAACCCCAATCAGATTATGAAAGTTGCAATTTCTCAATTAACAACCTATCCAAAACCCTAATTAGATCTGAAATTGTCCAATAAACTATCAGAAACCTATGCAAGATCTCTTTTCGTACAGTTTACCGATTTTATTTAATTCTTTTTCTATTAAATCACATAACTCTCATTAGCCCAATTTAATTATTTTTTATTCAATTCACCTCTCAGATTATTATCGAATTATGCACATCCAGAATTAAATCACAATAAATCCAAATAACACATAAATAATCAGATTTCATTAAATCAAAGATAAAACCCAGAAGGTGAGTTTAGAACATCATCAACATCCAAAAATCCTATCATCAACTCTTATTCCAATTCTGTACAATAATAAAACTGAAAAAGTAGGAAGTACGAATTGAATGGACGATGGGATGTAGTGACATCGGGAAACTCCTTATATGAGAAGTACGTCGAGTCAGCTTCTTCTCCTTTTCTCTCATCCTTTTGCTCTTTCTCTATCTCTCAATAATTCTCTCTAAAAGTGGCTGATGCAAAAGCTCCTTCTACCTTTTTTTCTTATTCTTTAAATGTCGTTTATGTTTTGAGTAGCTCTATTGTTTTTCTAGGGTCCAAAAGGTCTTAAAAATTCCTCGAAACTTGATGTTTTTGAGTGTCTGCAAATCTGCCAGATGTAGGCCATGATCGTGGGCCACATCTAAGCCTTCTGTCACGATTGTGTCATATAGGCCACGATCATGGGCCAACTCCAGTGCTTCTGTCGTGATCATGGGCTGTTGTTTCAGCCCAAATGTCTCTGAATCTTTTCAGTTCTTCGATGTTGAACTTGAAATACTAACAAACAAATCAAGGTACCTTAAAAACATAATATTTAAGCTTAAAGACTTATACTAACCCATAAAAACACTTAAACACAAATAATTAACCAACTAACACAATTCTAACCTAAGCATATACTAAACGGTTGAATTGACAATCAAATACATATCAAACTAAGTTCTAAAACATGATGCAATTCAGACTTATCATTAGACATGGTGGAGGATGTGTCTATAAAAGTGGACAAGTTTATAATTCCTGTAGATTTTCGTACTAGACTTTGCATACAATCTTATCCTTCGAATTGATGATGAACAAGTGAAATTCAATATGAATAAGGTATTAAACTATCCAAAGGATTGTAGCTCTTTCATAAGAATTGGTGAAGTAAGATCTTTAAAGGAGCGAGAGGAAGAAGAGCATATGATAACGGAGATTGAGTTTGAAGAATATAAGGAAGTCTCTGTTTAAGAATTTGAAGAAGAAGAGAATGAAGAGCAGAGGATATAAGACATAGAGGTTGAAGAATATACAAAAGTCTCTATTTATAAAGTGAAAGAAGAAGAGGAGACAGGGTGACTGAGGAAGAACAAGAATAACTCACCCTCTTACAGGACAAATTACTGGATTCAATAGAAGATTGAGGGAGCTTTGTTATTCCTTATTTTATTGACAATTTGTTAGTAAAAATGACATTACTGAACTTAATTAGTTTTCTTAATTTTATTAATATTGTCCTAAAGCCCATTTTATGAAATATCTGAGGAATTAAAAAAAGTATGGCTGCTTTATTTATCACCAAATAGAGATGAATACTATATGGTAGCAGCAGGAATTCTTCGGCGCTTAATCAGGGTATTCAGGAGGAACAAGTTGTTCAAACTCGATACTAAACGGTTGAATTGACAATCAAATACATATCAAACTAAGTTCTAAAACATGATGCAATTCAGACTTATCATTAGACATGGTGGAGGATGTGTCTATAAAAGTGGACAAGTTTATAATTCCTGTAGATTTTCGTACTAGACTTTGCATACAATCTTATCCTTCGAATTGATGATGAACAAGTGAAATTCAATATGAATAAGGTATTAAACTATCCAAAGGATTGTAGCTCTTTCATAAGAATTGGTGAAGTAAGATCTTTAAAGGAGCGAGAGGAAGAAGAGCATATGATAACGGAGATTGAGTTTGAAGAATATAAGGAAGTCTCTGTTTAAGAATTTGAAGAAGAAGAGAATGAAGAGCAGAGGATATAAGACATAGAGGTTGAAGAATATACAAAAGTCTCTATTTATAAAGTGAAAGAAGAAGAGGAGACAGGGTGACTGAGGAAGAACAAGAATAACTCACCCTCTTACAGGACAAATTACTGGATTCAATAGAAGATTGAGGGAGCTTTGTTATTCCTTATTTTATTGACAATTTATTAGTAAAAATGACATTACTGAACTTAATTAGTTTTCTTAATTTTATTAATATTGTCCTTTTGATTATCTTGCAATTTGTAGCTTATTTATAGGCTATGAGATTGAAATTGGGAAACACGGTAGAAGCAAGCCACTCATAATTGACCCAAGTTGAGTGTGGAAGGAAGAGCAAGTTAATGATGTTAACTAAGTGCTACTTGGGAGGCAACCCAAGAATTAGGATAATTGTTATTTTTATTTTATTTTATTAGTATTTTGTTATGTTTTTTTTGTAGGGAGTGAATTGCTGGAACTTCATAGCTGGAAGTATCTCCAAATTCCTTCACCAACACCTTCATCATCTCAATCACCATGAAGGGCTTTAAGCTCTAACCTTGCTCTTTTCCTTTTGTTCTTATGTCTTTCTTGTCATGTTGTTTTACGCCCCCCCCCCCCTCTTACGTGTTGTTTTTTCTCCTAATATTGAGGACAATGTGTTGTCTATTTTTTTATGTTGAGTTTGAATTTGGCATGTTGTATGTCAATTTTTACGTTTTCATAGTGTGAATGTTTTAATGTTTAGGACTCAATGAAATTAGTTTAGTTTTGAACATAGTCTTTTAAGTTGTAAAGATTTATTAGCTTGTGCAATTTGTGTTCTAGGCATCTTTGGTTAAATATGCATGTTAATTAGGATATGACGTTATTTCATTCACCTTAGGAAATTTGCTACATACATTCATAATTTTAGGTCAATCGAATAAGTAGAATCATTAGAACCTTTTAATGAGGATGATTAGCTAAAGAAATGAGGTAATTGATATAAAATGTAAAAAAAAACTTGTGTATCATTAACAAATAACTATTATGCTAGCCTTCGAGTTATGAATAGAGCTAGTAGCCAGTTAAGAATGTGATTTAGCTAAGTAACCAAGGGTCATTCATCACAAATATTTGCCTTCACGTGAAAAGTCTAGAATGACATTCTAACCAAGCCAATTCATAAAACATAACCTAGTTGAGTAATAGGGGGACAATGTCAAAGAAAATTAACAAAAAATAGTGTTGTGATAAATAAACCCTATCGATCTTTGTAACTAGCATGATTTTTCATAAAACGCTACTTAAGGATAGTTATAATTTTAGTTGACTAATTAATTATCAATGTGTGTGTGCAAGTGTTGAGGGTGAGTGAATATGATTTTAAAGTTTTTATTAGTATGCATATTTAGTCCAAAGTGCTTAGCCACCATTAATAAGTTAGAACAACTTGAAGAATTGTGTTTGAAGTTAAATTAGTTTCATGAAGTTCAATGCCATTGTATCATTGCTACATATGTGTGTATATATATGTTATTGTTTGGTGTTTGGTGTTTGGTGTTTGGTGTTTTGTGTTTGTGTTTGTGTTTGTGTTTGTGTTTGTATTTGTAATTGTTTTGTTTTTGCTTAAGGACAAGAAAAAGTTTTAAGTGTGGGGATGTTGATAGCTGTAATTTATATCATGTTTTAGTAGGTGTTTTAGCATGATTTTAGGTGTTGATTAAATGAATTGTAAATGTTTAGGATTACAATTATGTAATGTGATGATGTGTTTATGTTTTTGAGTATTATGTAGTTTAAAGCATGTTATTGGACTTTAATTTTGTATGCTTGAGATATTTTAATATGTTTATTAGCGTGTGAAATCAGATGAAGAATATCGAGTGAAGTTGGAGAAAGTTTCGAGAAAGAGCCAAGCCATGATTGTGACATCTCTATCACGATTGTGACAGAAATGATTCCGCCAAGGGTCGTGATCATAACTGAATGGGTCACGATCATGATAGAAGCTATTTTTGAGGGTCACGATAGTGACTGGGTGTGTCACTATCATGACAGAAGCTCATTTTCAAGGGGTCATGATCATGACATACCTGTCATGATCATGATAGGCGCGAGACAAATGTGAGGATCTGCTTCATTTTTCATTTTTAGAAGGCCCCTTTTGAACTTTTAGCTTGGATAAAACCTAGTTTTTACCCTAAAAAGGCAAAAGAATTATAAAAGGAAATAAGATGACCCTAATGAGCTAAGCCTCTATCTTACCAATTAGAGAAAGAAGCCAAAGAAGAGAGAAGAGCTGCAAGCCACTCTAGCCATCCTTCTAAGTTAATTTTATTGATTCCTCTTTGTGTTTATTTCATTTCATGTATGAGATGAATATGAGGATAATGAATGCTTGTTTAAGGATGTTCTAAACTTAGTTGGGATTGATTCTTGAATCAATTGTGATTTGATTGCATTTGATGTTGATATGTTTGCGTATTATGATTGTTTATTGTTTTTGCATATTTCAGTAACATATTGAGAGATTGAATCGATAGTAACACGATTAGGTTGGGTAATGAGAATTGACAACCCAAACATTAAATGGGTAATTACATGAAGAGAGATCTTATGTGAGGTCTCAATTTTCTATTAGATTGCTTACGAACTAATTAGAAAATAGACTATTTTGTTAATTGATAAATTGAAAAATCAGAAATTCAGATTCAATTAGGGATTATGATTTAGGGTTAATGATTAGGTCTTGAGAGAGAATAATCAACCTTTCGAAATTCTAGGACCAATACCAATTAACTCAAAGGTAACTAAGTTAGCAATTGACGATATAATGAATCCCCTCTTCTCATAATTGGTTAATCTTATCTTCTGTGATTTCTTGATTGTTAAATGGTTTTGCTCTATTTTGATTTCTTTGTGTTAATTTTAGAACTTTAATTTCAATCAATTTATAATCAATTGTTTAATTTGCTGTTTTAGTTTTTATTTTCATTTTTATCACATTTGTTATAACCTTAGATAAAATTAGGATTCAGTTAGTTCATTAATTCTTTGAGGGATCAATACCTCAATTACTTCGCTTTATGACGCATGCACTTGTGGATATTGATGATTTTATAAAAGTAAAACTTTCTCAACACAACACAACACAATCAATCCAAGCAAGATATATATTAAAGTGAATTATCGAAGCAAGACATTCAATTAAATCTAGATGCAAACCCTAGGTAAGAATAATTTAGCTTATCATAAAAATGAAAAAATACTCATATCAATTGAATTCAAACTAGTAAATTCCATTTTATCAAGAAGTAATTGAAATAAGAAAAATCTGAAATCAATCCAAAAGAATATAGAACAAAAAAACCCTTGAAAGATGATTGGGAATGAAACTCTCGTTCCTCTCAATCAATGTTGATGACAAAACTAAATCGATTCTCCCTAAGTTGTTCACAAATTTCAGTGTTTTAAAGAAAAGTAAATTATAAAGAATGAAGAAATCTCTCCTATCTCGTGCATCCCTACGTCTGCTCTCCTAAACTATGTTTGGAACTCTATTTCCATCCTGCTACTTCCCCTATTTTTTTTGACCTTGATTTATTTGTATTTAGGTCATAATCTCTTAATATAAATTGTGGCTCCCCCTCTCATCTTTCCATCGGATCCTTTTCTGCTTAAAACAAATCCTTGTAGCTAAAGTTATGGGCCAAAAACCAAGGGAAGATCATAGTAGGCTGGGGACAAATTTTGTATCTCATTCTCAACCTTTTTAGCCCCTTAAAATAACACTTTGGGCCTCGAGTTGTAACATGGGAATCATAGTCCAAGATGTTGTCTTGAATTTGAGCTTTTGAATCACGTCATTTGGATCTCATAAGTCTCAAATATGTCAATGTAAATCTCAAGTGGTATGGCTACCAATTCTGTACAAATAAGTTTTATTTTGAACAAATGGTTGCTAGTCCAAACAAATTCACATAGCTACAAATCTGGGCTTCCTTAAAATCTTGGGATGTCCTCTAAATATTTTATGAAGACCACATTTAGATTCAGACTCTCTATCTTTTTTAAAAACTATAGATAGCCAAAATGCTCAGATTGTCGACATGGACATATTGTCATGCCGTGTCTTGGTCTGTCTTCTGTTCTTTCAATTACGTTCTCCAAAAAGAAGGCACAACCAAGTTTAGTCTAATTGGCCATGTACTTTGTCTGTCTCTCATCTTTTTAAAGTCTTCTCCCCAAGTCCTTAAAGCTTAACCTAAACAAAAAAACCTAACAATAATCTTAAACAAACATATTAGAAAAGAAAAAAAATTGAACAAAACTATCCAAAACCTAACACAAAATGCATTATAACAACTACCCCACATTTAATGGTTTGCTTGTCCCTAAGCAAAGTTAAAGGAAGAAAAGAAAGAATTTATCAGTTTCAAAAATGATCAGATAAAATAAAGATGAACCTTTAAATAATTTCCACAATTATTCTTAAATCAAACAACACTTATACTAACGCAATCCAATAACCCTTCCATGTATACCTAAAAATGTCACTTCCTCACAACATCTCTTAGGTGTGATTATGGAAGTGTTTACACTCTTTACATTCAATGAAAGTATATATCTATAAGCTTTCTTATTAATCAAATCTCCATCACTTAACCACAATCAAACATTAATCAAAAGGTCATTTCATTTAGTTGTAAAAGGTCTAAGGTAAAGGTATATCGTCTGGAAAAGTGAGTTATTAAGTATAACAAAAATGATAAGAATCAAGAAATTAATCATAACTACTACTTTACAAATCCCGAACACAAATTTTTTTAAACATATCCACCTTTTTACTATAGTACCCTTTAATTTAAAGATCAAGTCCCTCTTGCTTTACTTTCTTCATTGCTTTCATTTACTCATTTTTTTTAAAATATTATTGCAAAAACCATGGCTAAGCTCATTGTCACCTGGCCGTGTGGAACAACAACTAACTTTTCTTTGATACTTTTTTTCTTAATAAGAAAGGACTTACAATTGTAACAAAGGTACTCTATTCAAAAGAAATTTCAACCCTAAACAACATGGATAACCAAATTAAACACTTTAGTTTACACAATGACTCAATCAATAAATTCCTTAAATGCCTTTGTTCCTAATGGAAGGTCTAACAAATTAAGAGAAAATGATAAAACGGTTTATAGCTCAAAATATTATGTAAAAGAAATAATATGGGAAAAGGCTCAAATTTGGCTCACTAAAGTTGTTTAAAACATCAGGCTTTAAATTTAAGTGGCTAAACCTAGTTGCCTTAATCATTTTGATGCTCAATCGTAATTTTCATATGATCTTGAAATGCATACCTAAGCAATTTCTAGCAATATACCAATCAAGAATGTTCACTTAGAAGAATAACCATTTGAAATTCAATCTTAAAGGCTCAAATTCTCACTAATTGTTTTAGGTTATGCAAAAAAATGACCATCCAAATTGACAATGCTCAAACTCTTGCTTCAAAATTTTTTAAGGCCATCCATCAAGAATATGATTAAAAATGTTAAAGCATTAAATGATCTAAACATTAAACAACCTGAAAAACAAGAAAACAAAAACTTGTAAACATTAAATAAATCAGTAAACAAAACAATTTGAAAACAAAAACTATACCCCACACTCTCAAATCACATTGTCCATAATGTGATCGTGCATAGATAGAAAAGGAAATAGCGAGAGTTAAGTAGAGCCTAATTTCATTGTTGGGTTTTTTTATAAGGTACGAGACATTAATAAAGTGGGGCACAACCAAGGTTATGATCTTTGATCTTTTGTTTGGTTAAAGGAATTGATGAAGCATGACCAAGGTGGGTAGGGGCACGACTAATCTGTGTTAAGGCATGGCCAAGTTAACTCCCCATGTTTTCCTCTACTAGATATAATAAAACTCCCTTTTCCTTTAACTGTGCTTGCATCTCATAAAAAACAATTAACAAATCAAAGCACTTGTTCTAAATCAAATTTACTTAAAATTTTATTAAACAAAAAAATGAAAATAAAATAAAAAATTTCAAACAAAATAATCAAAAGAATTGCAAAACAATGGGTTGTTTCCCATTAAGTGCTTCTTTAATGTAGTATTAGTTGGATTTGGTTGCATCAAGCTTTAGAAATGAGGACACTTTCAATGAATTTGGCTCCTAGAAATTCCTCTAAGTAATATTTCACTTTTTGGGCATTAACTTTGAATGTTTAATTTGTCTTCGAGTTTAAGAGCTAGAAAGACTTGGACAATTTGAAATGGTTCACTCCATTGAGACTTCAAATTCCCAGGGAATAACCTCACCTTAAATTGAATAATAAGACTTTCATTCTAGGTTGAAAGGTTCTTCGAAGGATCATTCTATCATGCATAGCCTTAGTTCTTTGTAAATCTTCAAACTTTCATAGGCTTTATTTCGAAGCTCATCAAGCTCTAAAATCTACAACATTCGTTAGCCCTTTGCTTCATCTGAACTCATATGTATAGTTTTGATTGCCTAATAAGCTTTATGCTAGAATTCCACCATAAGTGGCATGCCTTCCTAAACACTAACCGATATGAGCTCATCCTAATAGGTGTTTTGAAATCCATTTGGTAGGCCTAAAGTACGTCATGAAGATGGATAGCGCCATCTTTCCTTAACATGCTCACTGTCTTTTCTAGGATTCCTTTTATTTTTTAATTGGAGATTTCAGCTTGTCTAGAGGTTTGGGGATGTTATGAGGTTGCCACCTTGTGCCCGATTCCTAACTTGTTCATCAATTTTTTGACCCATTTGTTGCAGAAATGGCTTCCTCCATCCCTTACAATGGCCTTGGGTGCCTCATATCTACTTAGAATATATTTCTTCAAAAACTTCAAAACAATGTTAGCATTAGTTGTCCTAGTGGGGATGGCTCCACCCACTTGGACACATAATCAATAACTAGTAGTATATATTTAAAGCCGAAATATTTTGGGAAAGGCCCCATGAAATCAATACCCTATACATGAAAAATCTCTACTATGATAAATTTAGTAAGAGGAATTTTATTTCTTTTGTTTATATTGCCCACCTTTTGACATCTATTACATCTTATGCAATAATTGTGAGCATCTCTAAAAAGGGACGGCTAATACAAACCACTTTGAAGGACCTTCTTAGCTATTTTCTTGCCTCCAAAATATCCTCCACAATATATGTTGTGGAAAAATTGCAGCATTTGCAATTAATCCTCTGGTAAACATCTATGAATGATTTCATCCTTGCAAATGCTTAATGAATAAGGATTGTCCTAAAAATAGTACTTGTAAGAATGTCGAAATCTTTTCTTTTCCTGAAATTTCATATCAATTTTTAAGATACTATAAGCAAGATAGTTAGCAATATCAGCATACTATAGGGCTTGTGAAACCATAAATAAATCTTCATCAAGAAATTGTTGAAAAGCATTCTAAGGTGAAATGTTTACATTATCATCATTAAGGTGTAAACTAGAAAGGTCATCAACTACTAAATTCTTAGTACCTTTCTTATCCCTAATTTCGACATCTAACTTTTGCAACAATATAACCCACCTAATGAGTCCTGGTTTGGTTTGTGGTTTATTCAAAAGATATTTAAATTAGTATGATTTGAAAACACAATGACCTTAGAACTTGTCATGGTCAGCATTTATCATGTGAAAAAACCACAGCTAACATTTCTTTCTCATTGGTTGTGTAATTCACTTGTGCTTCATTCAAAGACAGACTCGCACAGTAAATCACACGCAAGAGTTTGTTAATTCTCTGGTCAGGAACGACTCCAATGGCATAGTTAGAAGCATCACTTATAATCTTAAAGGGCAAAGTCCAATATGGTGTAACAATTGTAAGGGCAAAAGTTAACTTTCTTTTGAAATATTAAATGCTTTAAGTTACTCATCATCAAACACGAACGGGACATCTTTACCAAACAAATTACATAGAGGATGAGAGATTTTTGAAAAATCTTTTATGAGCCTCCTATAGAAACTGTCATGCCCTAAAAAACTTCTAATACCCTTAACTGATGTTGGAGGTGGCGAACTAGCAATTAAATCAATTTTGGCTTTATCCACCTTTATGACCTTATGTGATACTACATGTCTTAATACTACATGTCCTAAAACAACACCATGATCTACCATAAAATGACTATTTTCCTAACCTAATTTCAAATTGCATTCAATACATCGCTCAAGCATAAGAGTCAGTTATGCAAATAGTCACCAAAGGAATTACCAAAAATAGAGAAATTGTCTATAAATATATAAATGAATTTGTCGATCATGTCTGAAAAAATGGACAACATACATCTTTGAAACGTACAAGGTGTATTACAAAGCCTAAATGGCATCCTCCAAAAGAAAATGTCCTAAATGGATATATAATGTTCATATTAGGTTGTTCCTTCGATTTTAGGGGAAATTGATAATAACCTGAAAGACCATCAAGAAAACAATAAAAAGCATGGCCAGATAATCTATCTAGCATTTGATCAATAAACCGTAAAAGAAAATGATCTTTCTTGTTCACATTATTCATCTTCTTATAGTTTATACACATTCTCTAGCTATCTGAGTGTGTGTCAGTACCAACCCACCTTTCTCATTTTGAATTACAGTTATATTTGTTTCCTTAGGTGGCACATGCACAGGACTAACCTATTCACTATCTATTATAGGGTAGATCACCCCTTATTAAGTGGCTTAAGAACCTCCTTCTTAACTACCTCACTCATGTTTAGGTTAAGCCTCCTTTTTAGCTCTTTTATTGTTTTAGCCTTCTCTTCTAAGATTATTCTACATATGCACATAGAGGGACTAATGCCCTTTATATCGCTCAACCCCCAACCAATGGCTTCCTTAAGCCTTTTTAGTTCCCTCGCAACTTCCTCAATACTAAAAGAAGTAGAAATAATCACTGTGGGTGTGTTGTTCTCCCCAACGAAAACATATTTCAAGAGTTTTAGGAGCTCTTTTAGTTCTACTAATTTTGGTTAATTAGCTTCTCCTTTAACCTCTTCTTCTACCTCAATAGTATTAGGATCTCTCTCTCTATTCTCACTACCCAAAATCAACTTGCACTCCTCAGTTTCCAAGTATGAGCTTTCAACCTCCTTACATAAAGTCAAGGCAAGCTCAAGCTTGTCATCACTACTTTCCTGCATGAAAACATCTCTAACAATAAGATCAATACAATCGATAAAGGAGTAGTTTTCATACAAAACAATAGTGTGAATAGGGGAAGTATTAAAAATTGAAAACTCTACAGTTTGTCTTAAAATAGTCATGTTAATTTTCCATTTTTAACATCTATCAAAGTGTTAGTGGTGGCCATGAAAGATCTTCCTAATAAAATAATATGTTCACCATCCCTAGGAATTTCTTCCCCCATATCAAGGTCTATAAAGTCCATATGAACTATTAACCCCCCAACCTGTACTAACACGTCTTCTATTGTCCCCTTAGGGAATCTAAAAGTTTGTTCTGCCAATTGCCTAACTATCGTAGTGTGTTTAAGTTTCCCAAGCTCTAACTGAAAATAAATAAAATAAGGCATCAAATTAATACTAGACCACGAATCACACATGCCAGTTGTTTCCTTCCCATTCCCCATAGAGATGTTACTTACAAAACTCCCAGGATCCTTTAGTTTAGGAGGTAACATATGTTGCAAAACAACAATTGCTACCTTCAAAACCATCACCTTCTCATTTGGCTTACCCCTTTTCTTTTTAATGTTCAACTATATGAAAATTTTGGCATAGGCTGACATGTTTTTAATCACCTCAAGTAAGGGAAGATTGGTACTTACCTTGGAGAGCATGTTGTAGATTTTAGAAAATTGCTTTTCACGTTTCTCAAGTTTTAATCTGCTCGGGAAAGCAATTGGTTACTTATATGGGTTAGAGGACTTATTCAACTTTAGTGAAATTGAAGCTTCTAGATTCTCCTCCTTTAGTGGTGTTGTGATAGTTTGTTCCTTCTTACTGTCCTCTTCTTGCTCGGTACCTCTATTCATAACATTATCAACCTTAATAACCTTAACACTTTGCAAGACCATAATTGTTTTAGCTTGCTCTAGTTGGATTGGAAGCTTTTCCTTTTGGTTGGCTTGAAGTTGATTGGCCAATTGCCTCATTTGGGTTTCCACCTTCTTTAATGATGCCTCCAAGGAATCAAACTTCTTGTTGTTCACCTATTGATTTTGAGTGCCAATTTGAATAAATGCATCCAAATTATCCTCCAATGATGACTTCTTTGGGTGTTCTTGATTAAAAGATTGACCTTGGAATTGAGGCCCCTATGGTTGGGATGATTTCTCCAACCAGGGTTATAAGTGTTGGAAAAAGATCATTCCTCCCCCTTTGTTGAAAGCCACCAAGGGCATTTACTTACTCTTGCCCTTTATAGTATAGATCAAAGCTAGATGGACACATATTAGCACCATGCCCCATCATGCCACATACAACACACAAATCTTATTTTAGCATAGGTGTGCTCCCTTTGGCATTTAACATCTTCACCTACTTGGTCAGCTTGGCTATTTGCATAGCCATCTCAGAACTGGAGCTTAATTCATGAACTCCTTGGTGTCTTCCCTTGACGCTCTTCTGTTGAGAGTTTACACCCAACATCTTAAATAATTGATAAGTCTCTTCATCTGTCTTTTCTCTTATAGCTCCTCCAGTTGCATTATCCATTGTATTCCAGCTCTACTGTGTGAGCCCATTATAAGAGAACTAATTGAGAAGTTGTTATGGATAATGATGGTAAGGGAATTGGAATAACAGGGATTTGAAGCGATCCCATGCTTCATGGAATGGTTCACCATCCATTTGAATAAATTTTACAATGTTTCCCAGGAGCTCCTTAGTTTTTTGGTGTGAGTAGAAAGTACTCATGAACTTATTATAAACCTTTGTCCATGTTGTCAAAGAATTCTCTGGTAGGTCCATCAACCATCCTTTGGTCTTGTCCTTTAAAGTATAAGAGAACCAACTCATCTTCAGCTCATCTTCTAACAACTCTTGCAATGGAAATGTGTGAAGTGTAAAGTAGAAATCACGAATTAAGTTAAAAGGATCTTTGTTCGATACTTCATGAAAACATGGCAGCATGTTGTAGTGAGTAATATTCAGCTCATAGTTTCTTGCTGCGTTACTCAATTGTATGCAAGAAGTGGTTGTCCCAATAATTAACTGAGCATATTTCTTCATTGGCTATGCTGCTTCATAGGCCATGGTTGCTCCTTCTATTTCCTCTTCAAATTTCTCTTCTTCCAATTCTAAGTTCAATTCCTCTTCCACTCCTCGATTTCTTTCCTCTACCCTTAGTAGTCTGTGAATGTTCTCAATATAAGGAGCAAGTTCGTTTCCTAAGGACCTATGCCCTTGCATAAAACACCTAAAACCAATTCAAGAAGAAACAAGCAAACAAATTAAATAAAAACAATCAATTTATTACTACTAATAGCCTTCCTTGGCAATGGCGCTAAAAAATTATTGCGCTCTACCTAAACGTGACACCCGTAAGTATACGAGGTTGCCATAATATAAGATAGACTCCCCAAGGTCATCTCATAAGGAATTTGTTAATTTTAGTAACTTGATTAAAAATAAGAACTTAAAGAACCAAATTTAAGAAGGTATAAAGATTGTGAATTTATGAAATTAAAAAAAAGAATGAATTGTATGGAATTGATATAAACCTTTCAAAGATAACCTAGGGTTTTTAGTACAATCCAAATTCAAATCTAAATTCTTAAACTTCCTGTTAATATAATCTGGATCCTTATTCTCTCTTCAATCAATTCAGCAATTATCAATTTAATAGTTCTAATATTCATTAACTAACAATTACGGACCGTTCGAAGTTACAAATTAAGCAATCCCTAGAACTTATATGTCTAATTCATTCTTAGGGTAATTGATTGTTTAGTTCCAATATCAAGTTTCATCTTTCGATTCTTCATTCAATATCTTAAGACTAATAGGTGGTCAATCTATTAAGATGACATTCGACCCAACATAATCAATCCATTAATGTGAATTATCGAATCAAGACATTCACTTAAATCTAGATGCGAAACCTAGGTAAGAATAATTTAGCTTATCATAAAAATGAAAATAATACTCATATCAATTGAATTCAAACCAATAAATTCCATTATATCAAGAAGTAATTGAAACAAGAAAAATCTAAAATCAAACTAAAAGAATAAAGATCTTGAATGATGAATGAAAATGAAACTCTCATTTGCTTTCTCCAACTTTCAATTAATGTTGATGAAAAATTTAAATTTATTCTTCATAATTTGTTCACAAAGTTCAGTGTTTTAAAGAAAAACTAAATTAGAAAGAATGAAGAAATCCCTCCTATTTCGTGCGTCCCTAGATCTGCTCTCATAAACTACATCTAGAACTCTATTTCCATCCAGATACTTCCCCTCTTTTTTCTGACCTTGATGTCTTTGTTTTTAGTTCACATTCTCTTATATAAATTGTGGCTCCCCCTCTCAGCTTTCTAATGGATCCTTTTTTGCTTAAAAAAATCCTTGTAGCTAAAGTCATAGGCCAAAAACTAAGGGAAGGTCAGATCGGGTTGCGATAGATTTTGTATCTCATTCTTAGTCCTTTTATCCCCTCAAAACAACACTTTTGGACCTCGAGTTTTACATAAGATTGTGGCCTAGGATTTTGGCTTGAATTTGAGATTTTTAATCACCTCATTTGGATCTCATAAGCCTCATATATGTCCATGTAAATCTCTAATGGTCAGGCTGCCAATTTTACAAAAATAAGTTTTTACTTTAAACAAATGATTCTTAGTCCAAACGAAT
Source organism: Erythroxylum longipes (assembly GCA_027563885.1). Taxonomy (NCBI): domain Eukaryota; kingdom Viridiplantae; phylum Streptophyta; class Magnoliopsida; order Malpighiales; family Erythroxylaceae; genus Erythroxylum; species Erythroxylum longipes. The sequence goes on from JAOQMS010000006.1 coordinate 21,393,571, forward strand.
TCGCACAACTACAAATCTAGGTTTCCTTAAAATCTTGAGATGTCCTCTAAATATCCTCTAAAGACCACATTTATATTAGGACTCTTCATCTATGTTACAAACTGTGGATAGCCAAAATGCTCAAATTGTCGATATGGCCATATTGCCAATCTGTGTATTGGTCTGTCTTTTTTTCTTTCAATTATGTTTTATAAGAAAAAGACACGGTCAAGTTTAGTCCAATTGGCCATATACTTTGTCTATCTCTGATCTTTGTAAAATTTTCTCCTTAATTCCTTAAAGCTCAACCTAAACACAAAAACCTAACAACAATCTTGAACAAACAGATTAGAAAAGACTAAAAATTTAACAAAAACTATATGAAACGTAACAAAAAATGCATTATAACATCATTTTGATCAAAGAAAGGGCTCTATCTATGTTTTGACCCTTCTGGTTAAGTGATCATGAAAATGCTCCTAAGTATGTCATTATGAACTTTGTTATAGGATTTCGTTTGAAATACTTGCCTTATAATTCATAATTAGAATTAGAATTAGAATTAGAATTAAAGTTAGAATTATATAAATAAAAGCTCCTTTTAATTAATCTTTAATTTTTTCTTTAAATAATTTATAATCATAGATCAAGATTAACATCTGGCAATATATCACAATCATCCAAATATTAGGAATGTAAAATTAGTTTGACGTAACCTCTCCATACATAGTTATAACGTATAATTCAATCCTTTTTGTAATATATTATTCCATTTGGACAGTAAGCATATAATTAGTGTATATTATATTTAAATCTAATCATGTCCTCTCTTACCAATTACTAACTAATTTATAATTGATATTTGAAAACAACCTTTTCAAGTCTTAACTCATTATAGCCAAACGATTCCTTAAATCTAAAAATATAAAAACATTTTCCCTAATTACTTTAGAATAATGAATCCTTTACTGACTTACTCAATTATCTCCATATAGTTTTTATTATTTTCAAGTATCACTGTCCAAATGAAATAGGTCATAAGTAGCATCAAAACATAATAATTCTCATATGAGACATTTTAGTAATCTAAAGTTTAAGGATCAATTACATAATTATCATAATAAGAAAATCCACAAACACACAAATAATGTTTCATAAGAATCCTTATAATTGGGTCAACTCAATGAATTTATTCTCTAGCAAGCACTCATATATTTATTTATCTTCATAATTTAACTTACAAAATCAATTACTTTCTTCATAAGAAATAAATATAAAGTTTGCTAGTTTCTTAATAACTTATACAACTAAAAGCTAACTGAAACAACTTAATTGAAGTTAGTTATTGGTTGCACTGAATATGCTAACAACTTAATGGGAAAAGACAAAATAATACTAAATAATGAAGTAAGTGTTGTAGGGAATAGTCCTACCACATCAAAAGCTGAAACAATAAAAGTGAAGGTAAATTCTAAAATTTATCTATAAATAACTCAGTTTTCTTTAATTTATAATTATTCGGTAAGATAATTATTATCAAATGGATTTAAATTAGATTTAGTAAGATACCTATAACTAAAAAGACTCAAATTAGATGTTTACTTGACCTAATATTTATTATTAAAGGGCTTAAAGATTAGATATTTTACCAAGATTATTTATTGTTGATTAATGCTCTTTAATAATACTTTTAGTTACCTTAGATATTTTAAGTTTTAGGGTAAAAGACTTAGGACTCACTTTTGATTTTAGTAACTTTGAAAAAATTCAAACTCCTAATCTTAAAAATTCTCAAAAAATTCCTTATAGCTTTTACTTTTATAAAAATGAACTCATTCTTTTAGACTTTCATTAAAAAATAATGATGAAACATACATGACATGAACATCACATGTTGCCTAATTAAGTTTATTGACATAATGACTTAAACCAAGTCTTAAATAGAACTCGAACTAATTAAATCTGATCCACACCAATAATTTAAGATACCTATTAATATGTTAAATAGACTAAATTTGGGAGCATTTTTCTTGTGATGGGTTTATTTCCATAGGATTTGCTACTCAGTTTGGTTTATATTTTGTTTTCAAACCTTGATATAGCTTCCTAATGAAAAAGGAATGAATTTTGTTAAATTTGAATCGAACTTGAGCCATTTGGCGCAAACTGGAGCAATATGGATTCTATACACATGTAATGCTTAAAGAATGTTCAAACTATGATTCCAATACGAATCCATGTTTTTTTTAAAAGTAAACAATTTCAAAAATTAAGAATGAACTGATCAAATTAGGGGTAAATTGTATTAGGTTTAAGCTACAAGTTAGGCTCAAGCATAGCTAGCTTACTTTGTCTACAGTGAGGCTTGCTATACAATTTACCCAAACTTGGGGACATATATCATGTTAGCTTACATGACATTATAGAGGAAAAATCCAACTCTCCTATTATGCTATCATAGAGGGACAAAATAAATCCACCTTTTGTGATGTCTCCTAGAAGCTTCCAAGTAAAGGTGTTATAGTTAAATTAATTCCAAATGAAGGGGATTTAGTGTTATAGATGATTCTTTCCTACGAGATCTTCCATATAATGGTTACTCAAAGAAGGGTCAGTCTTTCAATGGTTGTACGAATCAACTTAGTAGCTATTTATTTGATTTTCTTATAGTTATTTCTCTATCTCTTTTGCTTTAGGTCTATTGTTTGGTAGATATTGTAAAAGAATTGCATGTCATCTATCTCAAAACCTCTATTACGATGCATACTTCCATTCCCCAGTCCCTTGTAGTAAGTAATACTAGTCTATGTTATAAACCTATATTGATACTGATTTTTATGTAAAATAATGGTTTTCTAGAGTTATTAAGGAACATGAAACCAATATGAGTTTGTATTGTGCTTATACTTTCTTTTTAAATGAGGAAAAGTAGATGTAAAGATCCATAGCTCATTTTACTAGGAAAGTAACTTAAGACATGAGTTACAGGAGGAAAAAAACAAAAGGATCAATATAGCAACCAAACCAGTGTAGGTTAGAGCAGTAGGAACAAGCAAAAACTTATAGGCTAATGTAAGAGTTAAAGGAATCTTTTAACTCAGAACTTTAACTATGTATAGTGGATAAGCAATAAGCAAACAAGAGGGTCTTGGCTTTGATTTGAAAATTTTGGCATTACTTTCCTTCTAGACTACATAATAATAAAAGTACCATAAAAAAGCTTACGGTCTTTTGTTTTCTTTAACTTAAGGATCTATTTAATCTATAAGGATGCATAGTCTATATGATGCTTCCATATTTTCTTAGCAAGAAGCATATCTTATTTATAGTTCTTAAATCTTGCAGCCATTTGATTTTAGCTTTGTGACTAGTTGTAAGGTTTCTAGTCCATAAGAAATTCCTTAAAATTCTTTCAATATCCTTTGTTAGCTTCGGGAAGAGATATGCATACCAATAGATTGCATAATAGATAAAATAAATTTTACTAACTACACTATTCATATTATAGGCATGAATCTATTGTTCTAAGTACTAGCTCTTTTAGTTATGGCTTCTATTAAGGGTTGACAGCCTTTGAAGGTAAATCTAGGAGGTACAAATGGGACTCCGAGGTACTTAAATGGAGGCTTAACCAGTACAATTTCTATAGAGCTTAAGACTTTATTAGCTAAGGAGTCAATTTTAGCTGAAAAGAGGAAGCTAATCCTGTTATTATTAATGTATATAGCTGAGTGCATTGCAATGAGTTCTAAGATATTAAGCCTTCATTTAATTACAATAAGATTTTAAAATCCATAGGAGGTAAAAACATTACAATAACCAGGTCTATACCTACATTCTAAACTGTATTATAACTTCCATCTATGTTTCATGTCTGATAAAAGAATGTTTTCTATGTTCTTAACAAAAATAGCTAATCTAATCCAGTTAACAATCTGGTTTGGTAGCTATTACTTCCCTTCTTCCATGTTTGTAAACATTCTGCTATTTCTTTCCTTCCAAAGTGTATATATGATAGTAGTGAAAGCTTCTATAAGAAGTATTTCATTAGACATTCCTTGCTTAGAATGGCTAATAACCTAACTTAACATTTGCTCCTAGTTATACATGTAGTTATCTCCTGTAATCAAATGTACTATACTGCTCTAGACTGCTTTAGAGAATCTGTAAAGAAAAAAGAGATTGTCTCAATCCTCCATTGCCATTTTACATAATACACAAGTAGAATCCACATTTCCATGACATTGACTTTTGTTCTTAAGCATATTTCTAATTGCTAACCAAATGATTAGATAGTTTTAAATTTCAAAGTGTTTCTCCATAGAAGATTAAACCAAGGAACTTCGGGTAATCTATTAGTAAGAAACTAGTGATATGATTTGTTTGAGAATTTACCATTCGGATTGAGAGTCTAAGTGATTTCATGCTCATTATCCATATCATTCAATTGAGGGAAGTATTGCACCAAAGAATCAAAACCTCTAAAATTTCCACTCCATTCATTATTCTAGGTCAGTGATGAGACTTTAAGGTTTAATGGGATTCTATTTCTCAAATGAAGAATCTCAAGGTTATGAATAATAGGGCTTGAATCTAGCCAATAATCAAACTAAAACCATGTTTTCTTCTCTATTACCTATCTTATGCTTTGATCCATAGATAGACAGTGTCTCTCAACTTCATCATCTAGTTAAAGATCCAAGAGACCTCTCTTTTGCAAGTAGCCTGCCAGAAGTTTATGTTTTGGAGGGGATACTTATGAATATATTTGATCCAAAGTGCTTTATTATTTGTATAGAGTCTTCAAATCCTTTTACCCATTAGCAATTTTTGCATAGTTTTAGTGTAAATGATCCCAAGGCCTCCATGCTTTTTTAATATAGTAACCTCACTGATATGTACTTAGTTGATTGTACATTTATTCTGTAACTCTTAGTGATTAATGCTATGAAATGCCTAAGACACTCATTTTAGTAAATGTATGGTTTTAGGTACAATTTGGAAGCGAAAGAGCTAAAGTGATTTGAAAGCACACTTTTTGAGCCATCTTCTTAAGATTCACATGCAATTGTCTTTATGGAATAAGAAGGAGAAGAATTAGAGAAAATAGGAGACTAGAAAATGCATAAAAGTAAGAGTATACATAAGATGAGTGTCACGCCCATGGAAATCACACCCATGACTTAGTTGCCATGGGCGTAAGAAGAGTGTCACAGCTATGATTTAATTGTCAAGGCTGTGACTTAATGGTTGTCACACCCACGACAATGATCGCGACTTAAACTCTTCCTTTTATGCATTTTCTTATCTCCTCTTTGCTCTAATCCTTCTCCTTCCAATTATATGAAGAAAATTTAATGTGAATCTCAATAAGACAGCTCAAAAAGTGTGCTTTCAACTCACATGAGCTCTTTCTCTTGTGAATTATACCTAAAATCAAATATGATCTCAAGTGAATGTCTTAAGCATTTCATAGCATTAACTACTAAGTGTTATGGAATAAATGTACAATTAATTATGCACATATTAAGTTCCCCCACACTTATCTTTTGTCCTTCCTCGGGAAAATCATCAAAATCAAAGACACAAACCAAAATACTTACTCAATTTTCGTATTTCCCAATAATAGATAGTCATAAAAAAAGAGAAATAACTTCTAAAACCATAGCAAGAACTTTAACATTCAATGCTTCTACTCATGATCAATCAACATTCACCACCTTTAGAAATTGAGCAATCTAGAGGTAGACTTAGACAAAATGTGTTTAAATAAAATAGATCCATATGTACACTTAAACACCACTCATGATCAAGACATTCCACAATTTTGCATATCATTTCATTTCTCCAATACTAAGATTCACATGCGTAATCATGAATCAAAGGACTTTTTAAGGTTGTAATATGGGTAAAGGTTAAGGTGAGATGTAATTGGGCAATGTAGAATAAAAGCCATCAAAGTTAGTAAAGAAAAAGTAACACTCAATGCAACATCAAGCACAAAAGCTAACATTTATTCAAAACTAGGAACTATCACCTACGATGAATGCAACAACTATGTTTCACAACTCAAATTGAAGCTCTCATGCCATAAACCACATAAAGCATAACCAATTAGAAGGGATAACTCATAAAAATTGATGATAACAATACAAGTAAACTATAAGGAGTGATCCTTCAAAGCAATGTCCACCTTATATGCATTATACTCAAATCCCCCATTCCATATAACTTTAGGAGGAAAAACTAACAGTTAATAATTTTACAAAACATATGCATTTCCTTCAGAATTCACTGATAAGAGATAAAATGACATTCCAATAATTATAACTAACCTACACATATACACACCCCCACACTTATACTTTTGTACATCCACAATCATCAACAATCAACAAATGCTCCACTAACTTTAAGATTTGGGTAGGACATTTGGTTAGGTCCAAATCATGTAATGTGGTTAGCATAAAAAGAAAAGGCAAATAAAGCTTAAGGGGGTTTATTAAAAGGAAAATTTCATATCAATAGGAAGGCTATTTGGCTAATGTAGCTTATGAAATAAAGAATCCCTATATCATTTTCATGTTAATACATGTGATAAAAATATGGTCTTGAATAGAAATTTAAAGCAAAGTCAGGATGTACATGTCATAAAGGTCACATATGAACAAAAGACAATGAGACTGAAATGGATGTGTCGGTCTATAAAGGCTCAAAATATAACTGGCTTGTGTCTACCACTAGTCACTAATCTTCTAAAGATAATGCATATTAACCAATCACAAGACTAAAAGTACATGCTCAAGTTTCCAAGAATTCTTCTACTCAATTCACTCTGTAATTATGACCATATAGTTTTAAAAGTAATAGAAAAAGATAAATTGTTTGTTTGATTGATTGATTTTGAAAATGCCTAATAAGCTACTTAAGCAACAATTTAGCTTAAAAACATGTATAAAAACTAAGATCCCACCCCCACACTTAAAATTTGCATTTTCTCCAATGTAACATCAAATGTAAGCAATGAAGCATTTAACGAAAATAGCAAATGTGAGAATGTAAATAAAAAGAAATGAACTTCCCTTAGGTTGCCTCCCAAGCAATGCCTTTGTTTATTGTCATTAGCTTAACTCCATATTACCCTCATTAAGTGATACCATTTGCATCTCCAAGCATCAACACTTCCATATTCTCCGTTTGGAAGCCTTCATAATATGGCTTCAGGCGATGGCCATTCACTTTAAATGTCTTGTCAGTTTTCAAACTCCGTATCTCTACTGCACCAAAAGTAAATACATAAGTAATAACAAATGGACCAACTATAGTACTCCACTTCCACCGAGCACGTATCCGTACATCCCAAGGACATTTGGACACACACTATGTGAAAACAGTGCGCTAGAGCAGTCAAACAGAACTCATTGCAAATTTTTCTCAATCATAACACACATTTTTCAGAAAGCCACTAATCATTAATGACCTATTTTATTAATAACGCAATTCTGAAAAACAATATACACATTGCTAAATTCTAGTAATCATTTGGGCAGTTTATAAATTCGAAACACTTTCATTTATAAAATCATTACATATCAAAATTATTCACATAAACATGGCATAGTATGTGCAGAATACATACTTTAATACAAAAATAACAAAAAAGTATGCAGATGCCAACTGATCCCGACCTCTATCTCTTACTCAAATGCAGTGGTTAGACTCTAGTTGGTCTAACAGGGTATCTCCTCTGAGCCTAAAAAATATGTTGTAAATTTTGGGGTGAGTTTTGCAAACTCAGTGAGTGGACCATCCTTGATGGCTCACTCAATCACATAACACGTCAATTCATGTAATAACGTAATTCACATCATTTCACTAATCAACATGTTGAATCACATACACTTCATATTCACTTAAATCATATTTCAAATCAGAAATCATTCAAACTATTTATTTCAATCATTTAAATCATACATATCAAATGCATATGCAATGCTTATAAGACTCACTTTCAATTGTTATTTTTGTGACCGAGTGCCTGTAACTGTCCACATTATGAGCTTTTAGTTATTTTTCACTTTATAAGATTTAAGCTTTTCACTTTCTAAGATTTAAGCTCTTTTTCGATGGCTACTCTGGTCACAACAGCCTTTATGTTGCCATGCATTCATGTAATGAAATGCATCACATGTATTCAGTCAATCAATTATGCTCAATTTTACACTTTCACATTCACGTTCACATTGTCATTCACATTTATTATCAGACCTTGGTCCAACATTCAATATCTAAGTTGAGAATCACTTATTCAGTCAAATTCACATTTAAGAGTACTTCCAACGATTTTTACATGCATCAAATGCCTTGGACATTTATTTCCCGAAAACCAACTCATTCACATCACATAATTCAATACCAAATTTTAAAACAGAACAAACAATGAAAGTGAGACCATCTAGGTCAACTCACAGTACACTCCAGATTAGCATTAGTTTCCATGTTTCGGAAATGTCTAGGCACTGACATTCAATCCTGTGTATCAACTTCATGCAATACACATTGTACACACATTACTAATTGCATAGTCACGTAAACATTCAGTTATACACATATGTATATGTGTAATGTATAATGCATGCTCATGTTGACTATTCTGGGTATTTATCCTTAATCACATTAGTTGATTTTTAACAACCTCATTTGTGTGTGTTAAGCTTGCTCTAGGTTCATACCTCAAAGAACTTGGTCATTAAAATAACATAATTCAATCATTCATCATTTCTTTTCTAGCATTCTAAGTTCACATATATTCAAGTTCTCATTCATTCTTACCCAATACACATCATTCAATCATTCACTAAGGTTATTTTAGCTTCCTAAGATCACAAAATATCCCATTTATCATTCATCTTTACTTAATACTCATCATTCATCTTAATGGAATCTCATTAGCCATCATAGGTTCACCTTCATTCTCATAACATCCAAAAATTCCATATTTGAACACTTGATATATGACAATTGATTCTTATGTTTATATCCTCAATCGTCACCCTAAACATACCACTCATTTTTATCTCTTATTTCCATATCAAACTAAGTACATTTCAAGCTCCATTCAAGCCTAAATGTATCATAGGAAAGCATTGATATGTCCACAATTTATATATATGTACATGATTTGGGACAATAAGCATAACTTTCACTATGGATGTTGGATTAAGGTCATTCAAGTACGGTTTCGTAAAGGACTTTGAGTTCTGCAACTTTTGCGAAGCTGAAGAGAGATTTTGCCGTATAAAGGTCAAATTGCACATTTATGTAAGTGTTCCAAGAATGTCCGCCCAATGGACTTATGTCCCTCCAAACGGACATGAACAGAGCTAGAATGCTGGAATTCCAGAGAATGTCCGCCCAACAGACATTTATTAGCCAATTTCCATATTTCCAACTCGTACAAGTTACATCTAACCCATCTTATACATATCTATCATTTCTAACTCATTTCCTTATTATTTCCCCTTCATTCTCACTTCCATTTCAACTCAATATCATTTACAACCAAATCATGAGCTATTTTTGGTCATCAACCCAAAAACATAACATTCAAACTTATACACATTCATTATAAATTTCTGCACATGTTCAACTCCCTTTATCACCTTCATTTCATCTCTAACTTATCACACTAATTCTTCCCATTTCAAGACACCATAGTACTCTTTTTCTTTAGCTCTAAACTCATTTTTTGCTCATCTCTAAAACAACCAAAGAGATACACATTATTATACCAGAAAAACGGAACAAGTAAACATCCATTTACATGTCAAAATTTTCTGCACACACTTAACTCAATTTTTAACTTTACTTTGTCTCTAAATTATCATATTACTTCTTCTCATTTTAAGACAATACACTAGCCTTTATTTTGGCTTTAAACTCATTCTAGTTCATCTTTATAACATTCAAAGAAATCCATGTTAATATACACTAAAAAGAGAACATGAAACTTCCATTTACCACTCAAATTTTTCTACACTTTCTCCTACACCCTTTTAATGCTTTTTGGGTTATAAACTCATCTATAAATCATATCTACATCAATTTATGAATCATTAATCATCATACATGTAAAAGCAAGACGTGAACATACCCAAATTTCTCATTCGCGTTTCAACATGTAAACATCCTCATTTTATGCTCATTTAACTTCTAACTATCATCAAAACATGTTTCATTCAACAAATCATGGAGAACAATATGCTACCTACTTGATTTAACTCCAAGCTTCTTCAATATCTCACGAAAACCTTAGCTTTCCAAGAATCACATGATCATCATCATTCCAAAGGAGAATAGGCTAGGTTTTTAGTGATAAGGTGAAGAAATAACAAGAATCTTAAAGTAGCTAGTGATGTAAAACGATAGCAAGAATCACGTGGGGTGGGTGAGAAAAATCGTGAAGAAGAAGAAGAAGAATGAAAATGAAGAGAGCATTTGGCAAAGTGAAAACAAAAGAATGGAAGAATGGTCTTTCAATAGGTTAATGCCGTAAGTTAAGTTAAAGGCAAGGTAAATAATTCTTGGTAAGTGTCATGACACTTGTCATGATAGTTACCACTCAATTTAAAATGCAATGCCTTTTTAACATTGTACCCATATCATTTAATCTCTAGTCTATTTGTCTCCAAATTTCCTAATCCAATTGTCTCCTGATTTTCTATGAAACTTGTCATTAAACCTTACTGTCTCTTAACAATAATTTCTACTGCCCATTGACACTTAATTCTACTACCACTTATCAATTGTTCTACCACTTGACATTTTTTCTAGTCCAAAAATACTCATAATTACCATAAATTTCCCATATTTCACCAAAAATTCTAAATCACTAATTATACACACCAACTCAATTTTCAAGACACATAATCCACAGTTCACATTATAATCACATTAAATATCAGTTCTACCCGAAATATGTCAAATGAGTGTATGAACAATTATTGTAATGTGTGCAATAATCAAATTCATGTGTATGTATGCTATATTATGATGAGCATGAAGTGCATTTCCTAATTTTCTCATTGATGTCTCTCATGTATAGTATTATAGGGTTCTAACCCTTAGCATGGGAAAACGGGATGTTACACCAACTCAATGGGAACACAACTTACCTGGGAATAATTTGAACTTAGAGTAATAGAGCAGCACTTTCTGACCCACCATGAAACTTTTCCTTGAAATAATTTTATCATGACAAGCCTTCGTCTTTTCCTAATATATCAATGTGTTTTGATAGGAGTCATTTCGTATCTCCTCTAGCTCTTGCAATTGCAACTTCCTATGCACTCCTACATCATCCAAATTTATATTGCATTGTTTTATAGTCCAATACGCCTTCTGTTACAACTCCGCAGGAATGTGATAGGTGCCAATAGTTAGGTAACTGGTCCTGTAAGGATCAAATGCCACAAACTCCTATTCTTTTCTGTGAAATTTTATGTGTTTGGAGTATTGACTTTATGGGACCATCTCTTGTTTTAATTATATATTTCTTGCAGTCGATTATATTTCCAAATGGATGGAAGCTAAAGCCACTAGAACTAATGATGCCAAAGTTGCTACAGATTTTATTAAAACTAATATTCTTTCTATGTTCGGGATGCCAAAGGCAATCATCAGCGATGGGGGAACCCAGTTTTTCAATAGGGTGATGGAAACATTGTTCAAGAAATATCACATCATACACAAGGTTTCCACCTCTTACCATTCCCAAACTAATGGCCAAATTGAAGTGTCGAATCGAGAAATCAAGTTAATCTTGGAGAAAACTATTCAACCTAATAGACAGGATTGGAGCATGAGGCTGGAAGACACCCTATGGGCTTATCGAACAGCTTATAAAACACCTTAAATTTTGATAGTGTGTGTCGAGTGCATTGCAAAATTTACCTAACTCTACACACTAAAAATTTGTAACTGTGGTGAGTCGAGATCGTATATACAAGGAATGTTCAGTTGATTTTTGCAATAACAATAATTGACATTAAGGAAATAAAAGAGGGTTTTGGGTTAATACGATTTAGAAAATAAAGTAAAAATAAACTAGCACAAGCAATTTATAGAAACAATCAAAAGTGATAAAAGTGTTGAATATGTGTAAAATCTGGTTCTTAGATTAATCTCAGCCTAGACACAATTAGACATATCTTATTGTTATAATGCTTTCTCATCTCTCTTAAAACTATTGATAGTAGACTAACAACAATCTCTACTAATCCCAATTTTCCCTTAGGTTGTGTTTAATTAATATGAGCTCTTTAATTAAACCTAATTACTAAATAACCTAGAGCATGCCCTATAAATTTAGTTAGGCAGCTGCATTATGCAATGAAAAATGAATCAATAGAGGCAGTAACCTCACAAGCTTGGGTTATCTAACCCAAGTTATTTTGTTACTAATAATTCAAGGTCATTAGTAGCTACACACGAATCTCAAATATAACGATTATGGATTATATTGAAGATTCTAGTAATGGGTCTATAATAAACAACCTAATGAATGTAGTAAGATCATCTTTACACAATACCCAAATCAATAAATGAAGAACAACGATAACAATTCATAAAGAGAAAGATTCAACATTAAACAATGGAAAGATATGCTTAACTGTGAATTTAGGCATCGATTTCAGCTTCAAACCAGTGTCGAGAAGCTTAGCCTTCTATGGCCTCCACAAGTCTCCAAGAATAATAGCTATCTGTCATCTCCTAAAACCCCAAAATGATATATACTCACTTCTGCATCACAACATTGTATTTATACCAAAAAACTGGGTTTTTGGGGTGCCAGGTCTTAAAAACCACAGGCATGACTTAATGAATCACAACTGTGAATGGCCTTGTTGAGGCTCACGGCAGTTAGCCTTCCTTTTATGGGCATGACTCACTCTATTTAATCTTTACATTCTTAGAGTTATCTATTCTGCCTATTTATAGGAATGCTTTCATTATTCTGTCACTCTCTTTTGTAACCTTCACTGGCAATGCAATGCAAGCTATCCAGTGTAGATTCAAGCTACTAAGGACTGTGATAATAAGGGTGATTCTGGTCGCATATGAGAGAAACCTATTTTTTCAAGCATTTACTCTTGATTTTATCATTTTAATGAGCGGCAAACAATCATTAAATTTAGGTTTGGAGGAAGTGATCGGTACTCCTAGATAACATAATGGAGTTGAATGCACATTTATTCCCACAATTCTTCTTTCTTCAGCTAGATTCTTCACCTTAACTAATAAATATAGACTTTTCTTTTCAACATTGTGTTTTAATCTTGACCATTCAATAAATAATTTCAGAACTTGCATCTTGATGCTTATGGAGTGAGGATCAGCTCCATATAAAGGTATCATATCATCATCATACACAAGATGAGTGAGGTTAATTGCACTACATTTTTAGTGATATTAAAAGCCTCCATTACAAGAGATTAGCTTGTTTAATAACCTTGACAATCCTTTTATTACAATTGTGAATAAAAAATGAGATAAGGGGTCTTCTTATTGAATATCCTTTAAATTCTAGAAAGGTTAAGTTGGAAATCCATTCAACAGCAAACTTAGTGTAAGGGATTGGATGCAAGTCATTATCCAATTCACAAATCTGTATGGCAACTGTAGTGCTTCAAGATATATTCAGATAAACTTCCAACTAATTATATCAAATGCTTTGTAAAAGTCAATTTTGATTAAGCAACTTTTGATATTTTTACCTAAATTGTACTCTTTGAGCAGCTCTTGTAATAGGAGAATAGTATCTCCAACATTTCTGTAAGGAATAAATGCCCCCGTGTTAAGTTGATAATACCTGCGATTACCACCTTCAGTCTTTTAGTTAAGAGTTTCGAAATCACCTTATAAATGGTGTTACAGTATGATATTATCCTAAAGTCTTGGATTCTCTTAGGGTTTTTCTTTTTAGCACTAAGCAAATGTATGTATGGTTTAGTTTTTGAAGCATTTTTGGAGGATGTAAAGAATTCCAGCATTACCTTTGTGAATAGCTTACCTGTAATTTTTTCATATCTTTTGAAGGAATGTTGTAAAGAAAACATCAGGCCTTGAAAATTTTCAAGGATGTAAACCAAAGAGGACTCTCTTGACATCAAGTTCAGTAATAGGGAACATCATAAATTCTTTAATTCCATAATCAATTGTGTAGTTGACTAAACTTGCTGTATTGCAATTTGGAGCAGCAGAATCTTCAGAACCCATCAGCTTCAGGTAGTAACCCCTAGTTAGTTCTTACAAGCTATTTTGATTTGAGTATTCCAGTCCATAAGAGTCTTATGGTATTGAAATTTTATTGACATTCCTCTTATAAAGTAAGGTGAAGTAGAAGAACTTTGTGTTAAAGTCTCCATCTTTTATCCAATTTAGTCTAGTTTTTTATTTAAGAAATGAATTATAGAGTCCAAGAGTTTCATGATATTCTTATAATCTCTTAACCTCTATCAATCTAAATTCTACATTTTAAGGAGAGTTATAGTAGGCTTGTTGAGCTTAAACTAGTTTCTCCTTAAGGGTAGCTAGGTTTTGATTTCTTCCAAGCACAAAATTCTTAAAAGCAGTCTTCACCATTTTTAATTTATACATAAGCTTATATGATTTGAAACCCCTTTACATCATAACTCCAAGATCTTCTAATAACTACTAAGAATCCTTTTATTTGAGTAATTCCATTGAAGAATCTGAAAGGGGTCCCCACTATTCTGCTTTCGACTATCCTTTGTATTAGCATATAGGAGTGATCTAACATCAAATTATCCCTAAAGTGAACAAAAGATTTAGGAAATTGACTTATCCAAACATAATTGACCAGTAATATGTCCAACTTCTTCCTTATAAGCAAGCTGCCATATTAGTTATTAGTCCAAGTGAGCAATCTGCTAGCTGAATTAAGATCCACCAAATCCATCTTCATTAAGAAACTAGAGAGTTCCTTTATTGACCCAAATTTGAACTTCCTACCACTTTTCACCTCAATTAAGATTAAATAGCAATTGAAGACTCCCATAACAAGCTAGGTTTTTTAATTCTTATTTGTACATTTTGCAAATCCAACCAAAACTTATTTCTTTGAAAACCAAATTTAGAAGCATAGATAAGTGTTAAATCAAAAACAAGCCTCATACCTCTCATTTGACATTATAAGTGAAGATACTAGTCTATTTCTTCCACAGCATGCACTCCAATTATACCAGTGTTATATGGAAATAATTTGACCACTACAATGTGAGTTATGGTTTGATATGATCTCCTAATTAGAACCTAAAAACTTAAAACCTAGCATGAGGTTCTTTTATTTTGGTTTCAAAAAGGCCTGTTAAGTAGGGCTCCTTATCCTTCATAACCTTTTTCACTAGGGACTTTTTGAGAGGGTTATTTAGCCCCTTAGGATTCCAAACTATGGCTATTATTGATAAGGCACTCCCTTTTTTTCCCGATGTTATGTTTCCCTTTCTTTCTGGTAGACTTTCTTCTGGTGTTATTATTCTACATTTTGAATTCTTGACTCTTCTTGATTAGAGGTTCTAGGATATTGCTTGCAGAATCTATCTTAGTATCTTCATAAATAGGCTCCTTACTATTTGCAAGTTAACTAGGCAACCTTGTGGAGCTTTAGGCCTGCAGCTTCCCAACAGCATCAGCTAGCTGACTGACCTAATTTTCCAAATTCTTTAAACCACTCCTCACTTCCTGCTGAAATTGAAGAGTGTTAGTCGCTAAGCTCATAACAATTTCCTCTAAGGACATACCTCCAGCTTTTTATTTTTTTGGTGGTTATGGAGGCGGTGGCCTTGGCTGAAACTGAGGTTGATTTTGATGGAAACCTGGTGGTGCATGAAATCCTTATTGTTGCTGCTGGTAATTAGGTTAGTGTGCATTAGAACTGCTTCCTTGTTATGGGTTTCCATACGTGAAGTTGAGATGATCCTTGCATCTTGGATTGTAAGTGGGGGGAAAAAGGGTCATACCTCCGTTGTTGTCCTTGGAACCCCCCAAATGCGTTGACGTGTTGTTCATCCTATAGAGAAAGGCAAGCATTTGTAGGATGGTTAGCTAATGCACAAATACCAAATACCTTGGTAGGTCCTTTTCCTATCACTGCTTGTTGTACTAAAGAAGTTAAATTTGCGACTTGCTACTCCAACTTAGAAATGAAGACCTCCTTCACCTGCTTTGTTGAGGAGGAAGCATTACTGCGATTGCCCCAATACTGGGAGTTTGCTGCCATTGTTGCTATCAAGTTCCTAGTATCCTCTGGTGTCCTGTCCACCAAGGCTCTACCACTCACAGCATCTATCATATTCCTATCCCAAGGAAGCAAACCTTTATAGAATATTGAATTAATAGTTGGTCACTTATCTGATGGTTTGGACAATTATTGTAGAGCTTCTTGAAATGCTCCCAATACTCATGCAAAGACTCCCTTATGTCTTGTCGAATGCCAGATATCTTCTTCCTGATGTTAGCAGCTCTTGAGGCAGGGAAGCATTTCTCTAGAAATGCCTGCTATATTAGCTCCTGTATGTTGAGCTATTCGGTGGGCATTCAGGAACTTGTTGGGCTCTGTGATATAGCCTGATCCTAGTGAGCTGGTGTCACGAAAACATGTAAAAGTAGGTAGTGCACGTATCAGTGTAGGTTTAATTTAAACTTCTGGTTCACCATCTAGATAATTAATACAAAGTAGATTAGGATTGAAAGGAGCTGCAAGCTTCTTTAAGGTGCGCTGATGATGTTCCATATTCTCTTCTGTTTCTTCTGAACTCCCGTCGACTTCTTCTTCAAAGAATAAGGAACGGTTGCTCTCAAGAAGATGCGTAGGGATTCCTCGCTCTCTCTGACGAAATCTGGTGCGACCTGCAATAGGAGAAAAAGAAAAATCGTTAAGTAGAGAAAGTAACAAACCTTTGTTTTCCTTAGCAAATTTACGCAAACCAATGTGTTTTGAGGAACTGTAGGACATGCAAATCGATGAAAGAATGACAAAGATTAGCAAAAATAAAAATAAAAACAACACAAGAAACAACAATTAACACATGCCAACTCCCCGGTAACGGAGCTAAAAATTTGATAGCCTGTCGCTAACTACCAAATAATAAATTCCTAACTACCAAACTATGCAGTAAATGCGAGCTAAGGTCGAACCACGGAGAGCTGGGATGCAAATGTTATTTCAAATGTTGCAAACAAAATAAAACAAAACACCTTGAAATGATGAAAGAGAAATAACTATGATGTAATGAACGTAGACAAAAAGACAAAAACAAAGCAAATTTAGAGAAGATTAATAACAATGGTAAAGAAGTGAGTTGGAGATATCTTTAGGATTCTGGGATGCTTATTGATCCTTGAATCTAAATAAAAGGTAATCTCATCATGGTGTTAACCTATGGACTCGATTAAGCTCTCGAACCCTTAATTTCTTTAAAATAGGCAAAATTAATAAGCTCTCGAAATGCCCTGATCTCCACTATAACCTAGAATAGGCTCTTTAAGTTCAATAGCGAAGATGCATTAGGTACTAAGAAACAACTAAATTAGGCCACCTACTCATAAGCTCAGAAGGTGTAACCTAAAGGAATGGGATCCTATATTAGTTGATTAAGTATCTTGACATATTCAACAAACCTATTGGTACTTCCGGGAATCACTATGGACTATTACATATCACACGCTCATCCCTAGCCTTCGGATTAGAAAGTTACCTAAAGGATGATCAAGCTTATAAGCAATTCATAATTTATGACATTTATCCCAAATCCCAAACGAACCTAGACCTACAAGCACCAATTTCAGACAAATTCAACTCTATTCTCACAATTTCCATCCCTTCATCCTTATAATATCTCCAAACCCCTAAGTAGTCTAGCCACACATGTTCATATTAAGCACAATAGATATTAAATAAACAAAAACCTATACTTGATTGAATAAAACCAAGGCTGGAAATTATAAAAGAAGTGATAAAAACTTAAATTCAGCACTAACTTAATAGAAATCAGAACTCTTTACGCTAGCAAATAACTAATCATAACCTAAATTACAAAATCTAAACTAATTGCATCAAAAAAAAATCCAGCACACATAACTTGCACAAAAACCCAAATTAATTGATCATGAATTTAAGAACATGCATAAATATTAACTATTAAGCACAAATTAATCTAAAGCATCACAAATAAACAAAAACACATAACATAAACCATTAAGCATTCAAATACCCAACAAATTCAGATCTAAAAAAGCACATAAATAATCTCAAACAACCAAGATTAAAACTAAAAAATTGAGGGAATAAACATTCATTGATAGAACATAAAGGTTCCTTACAAAATTCATAAAGTTCATATATAAAATCCATCAAACATTCATTTTAACATTCTAGAACATGTAAAAATATGTTTAGCACTAAGAAAGCTTTAAACTAATGGAATGATTATGAAAATAAAGCATTGAAACTAAAAGAGAATAGCTAAGCTTATGGAAAATAATAAAAACTTCTCTACTAGTTCCTCCTCTCTTCTTGGAGTTTTCCAAAAATGACAAATTTTGAGAGCCCTTCTCTCTTATTGGAGTTTTCCCAAAAGTGGCAAATTGGAGACTAGCTTTCTAGGTCATTTCTCTTTCTTCATATAATATTTTCCATTTAGGGTAAACCCTGGGGTTTTCCCTCCTAAAAAGTCCAAAAAGTCACTCGAAAACTTGAATCCGGAAGTGACCCCGCGTCTATCTGTGTGCAGGCCACGATCGTGGCCTATAGTGCACAATCGTGGCCAGTTTATCTGCTCTCTGTCGCGATCGTGCTGACTCCCCATGATCGTGGCCCTGTGCTCAATCTTCTATCACGATCGTGACATATTTGCCAGATCGTGGCCCTGGGTTATTTTCCAGGTCTTCTTCGATTCTCCTTCGAATGCCCTTGATGGTTTCTCCTCCATAGATGGCTCTCCAAACTTTGTCAAACTTTTTCCTTTTAGCATATATTTGTGTTCAATCCTTTAATCTGTATGTAAACGTAAAATGAACACAAATTGAGTATTTAAACACAAAAATAGGATTGAAAAGACACTGAATTGTATAAGAAAATATAAGATGATTCAATCCTATCACTAAGCCTTCTTCAATTATGGTTGAAAGAGGAGTTAGTTTTATGCCTGGAAGGAAAGAAAGTAGCAAGTGGTGGAGGGTGGGAAAGTCTCTTAACTAAAAAAGGAGAGTCGAGATGGTTTGAACATGAAAGCCATGGGTAAGGTGGGGTAGAGATAAGTTAAAGCTTTTCTCTCAAGATGTTTGCTGGTGGAGGTGGGAAAGTTTGTGTTCGACTCTTTTTGGTCAAGAAACTTGAAAAATTTTTAGGGTTTGTAAGAATAAAAGGAAATTTCAGAAATTAGATAGAACTCAACATTAAGGAGACGAACTAAAGTATCTTTAGATAGGAAGAAAGTAACTTTGGAGATAAAAGAAAAGATTTCCATCAACATTCAGTGAAGACATCAATAATTTAAGATTCATGATAATAAGTTTTTTATATATTCTTTATTAATTATTATTGGTTTTCTTTATATTACTATGATTAAATTGAGATAGATCTAGATGAGATGAACTCAAAAGGCATGTATTTAGATTGATTCTTTTTTTAATGAAAGACTCAAGTTTTATTGCGAATTATCAATTATTACTTATTGTAATTAAATTGAGATATGCTAGTATTTTGATTCAATTTTAGAATTCATATATAGGGATTAAGGAATGATATATACCAATAGATTATGATATGAATAATAATCACAAATCTTCTTCGTAAAAGTCAAATATATAATGGTTTTTAACAAAAGGAGTTGCAATTTTAAGGGTTTTGATTAAAAAGAAATTTAAATTAATCAACTGATGATATGTTTTGTATGTCTTCAGAAAGAATATGATAACTTTGAAATTTTTATTAGTCCAAGAAATTAGGGTTAATAATTGAATTAATATAACTTCAAGAACAAAAAGGTTTTAATGGGATTTTATGTTCGAGTCTTATTTATCAATTGCTTGCTTAGTCTTATTTACTACTTTGATTTGTTATTTTAGATTTGATTTGTTATTTTAGATTAGTAATTCCAGTTTCGCTTAGTTATTCCTTTTGAGCCATTCATTCATTTTGTTAGATTGAATAATAGAAAGATAATTCGTACCAGTACTTATAGTTCTCATGAAAAGTTCACTAAATAATACTATAAGAATAATAGGTGCACTTTTCTAATAAGCTTTAATACTGTTTGAGAAATACACAATCACTATTTTTAATTATTAGTTTGAGTCAAATTTAACTAGGTTGAATTGAGTTAAAAAGTGAGTTGAATTATTATGTCAAATAACATTTAATTGGTTCACATGTAATATTATATTACATATATTTTGAGTATCTTTTAGTAGAAATTCAAAAGAATGATTTTTTAAAAAATTGAAAATTTAAGACATTTTTTCAAAAGTTAAAAATTTGTATTCAAGTGACATTGCATTATAATGGCAAAAAAAAAGGCCTAACTGCCGAGTCCATACACTAGGAAGCTGGCCTGGACCAATATTTTCCCAACATCGCTAAACAAAGCAATGGCTTTGATCAGAATTATATCAAAACAGCCTGGAGCCAAAATGTTGTCACCCTAGAATCATAAGCTACTGCTTACAAAAATCGGAAGTCCAATTATGGACTCTGTTTTGTTTCATTTTCCAGTTTATCCAGTCGGCTGAAAGTTTGCTCTCTTATCCACTTAGTCACGTTTCTCTTCACATTTTGCGGGAAATCTGAAATCTCTAAACGCTTGCGCCCATGAAATCCCTTCTGGTTTTTCTTTTTTGTTTCTGCGTTCCAATAATTATTCGAACAAGGCTTAGTATTGTTTTCGCTTGGCCTTTAGACAAAAACCATAAACGAATTCATTTCGTCGTAGTCACAAGCAATGGGAGGCAGCAAGGAAAAAACAAAAAGAATGAAACCTTGGCCCTGACATACTGCGTCGTCTATATAATTTTCCAAGCCTCTAGAAAATAATTCATAAATCTAACACTAAACCATGGTATCCTCTTTCGTTCTTATTAATTCAGGCAGTTAAAATGATAGTTTAAATAAATCTAACGTTAAATCATGATATCCTCTTTCATTCTAAATTCAAGCAGTTAAAATGATAGTTTAAACCAATCAACTAATTTGAAGTTTTGGCTTGCAGCCGTCTGATCATCTTTTCCCTCTAAGAGAACTCCTTACACTAAGAATCAAAATGTAAAGAAAAACTTCGGCAGCAGTTGGTCCCCAGGCTCATCCAAAGACTACTTTGAAGGGAGTACATGTCCTTTCTACAGCTCATCCTGTAAAAAGGGAGAAGTAATTCAATAATGCCGTAGAAAAGTAGAAATCTCAGTTGACAGATTCGATCGCAAAGGAAATATAAACTCACATGTGCTTCGATGCTGTCTTCAGCTGTTGATGACTTCGTCTCAGATTCATCATCAACCCCTTCTGCATCATCTTCGGCGTCAGCGTCGTCATCATCATCATCCTCACCCTGAAATTAAATGAATTTTGCAATTAAGGAAAAGAATGAGACAGGACACAAGAACATTAAAACCACCATCAACATTATGTCGGCTCACATCAGTATCGGCAGGATCATCCTTTGATTCCTGAAAGTCAAATTCACTAGATCAGAAGTTGAAATGGAGAGAAATTATCATTTGAATGAAGCAAAAAAAAAAAAATCTGAAACCGTTTGGATGCCATAGTGAGACAAAGGTTCCCAAAAACCTAATCTCCTTTCCATAGTAAGCAGAAGCACCGAATACTTAGACCTTATATTTCTACTCCTTTCTCCTTTGCTAACTAGTTTGACAAAGGATGTTCATCTCTATGGTCAGGATGTTTCGTGAAATGCTATAGTTTTGGCAAGGTCAAGAAAGTACCTCCTCCTCTCTCTTCTTTTCCGACTCCTCGAATGCTGCCTTCTCAGCCTGCAAAAGAATTGAACAGCCTCAGTCAAATATTAAATCAAGCCCCCAACCTGAAGATTGTGTTAAAGATGGACAAATGTAACATACATCCTTATTCTTTCCCCAAGTTTCTTCGGCAAACTTCAAAGCATACTCTGGGTCGTCAGTAATCAAGACATTGTCGAACAAGGTCCCAGATTTCACCTGTAAAATGCTGATCTTTATATTTCTAACCCAAGCTCTGGAGAGGAACAATCAAGTATATATGGCAATGTAACTACCTGCCACAACTCAATGCCGACATACTTCAGGTTGGGGAACACATAGAGGTCTGGGTCATCCTTGAAATCTGCGAGTAATCATGAATTAATGAATGACATCAGTGTCAAAATGAAGGAAAACCGTTATGAACAAAATCAAAGTTGGAACAGACCTGGATTATCAATCATCGGTGCCTTCCATTTGCCTTGGTAGTTGGGGTTCTTAATTTTCTGCAAAGAATAAAAAGTATCAAGACTGGGCTTCTGATTTGGCACCACAACTTTCAATTGAATCCCTAATTCACTAACCTTAGGCTTCCATGGACCCTTGTACTCTGGATTGGCAATTGTTGGGGCAGTCCATTCACCATCTTCCTCATCATCCCAGTCTTCAGGCTAAAATAGGGATTCAGCTTTATTATCAAAAACTATTTGTATTCTGATTAAGGCGCATTATTGTACCGTATAGGATCTTTTGTTCCTACCTTCTTAGCATCAGGGTCTGGAATCTCCTTTGGAATGTCATCATAACCCTTCAAATATCACACAAACAAAAGTAAGAACCTCTTTGAAACCACATTTACAATAATGAATGTCAAATGAAAAAGCCTGGAGAAGATTGTACTTCTGGTTTTTTATCCTCGGGGTCAGAAATATACTCCTTGTCATCCCAGTCATCAGGCTGCATCAAATTAAACAGTTGTCCATCATACAAAATCCAGAAACTAGTACAACAGGACCACCATTTAGTCAGTGCTAAGTAATTACTTTCTTCGCCTCAGGATCCTTGATCTTTTTTGGCGGCAATAGATCCCAATCAGTGTACAAACTACCGGATTTCTTCTCGACATTGTCAATAAGGATGGTGTAGGTAGCATCTGGACGAATGATGAATGTGTATACATGACTGAGTTGATCAGTCTCACAAGGAACTTCCTTCTTGATCAAGTGGTTTGAATCATTGTAGTGAAGAATTGCATGAACCTTTTTGGTGCTGTAGCCGCAAATATCTGGTCCAAACATAATACTGCATCCAATCACGAGATACTACTTGAGTAATTTCGAAAAAGATAGAAAGACGCAGAAAAAGTCAATAGAATCAAGATTAATATAAAAATACAGTTATGCGACCTGTAGGGTGTATCACCACCAAATTTTTTTTGGTCAACTTCCCCACTGAGCAATTTCATGTAACCACCACCACAGTCAAGTTTCTGTTCATGCTTGACAGAGAATTGGAAGACTAGCGTCTTATCCTTGTTGCTGAACTCTGGGAACTGAGCTGAAATAGCATAGAACCTATGATCTTCGCTTGTTTGGATACCTGTTCCAAGATGGTAAAAACAGAACAATATTAATTTCAAAATTATACTTAAACATTTTTTAACAGCAAGAACAATACCTCTATCATTTGGGTCGCCATTCCATTTTCCAGAAGTGTAATTCCATTCACCAGCGGTATTATCATCTTTCTTCCAATCAGATTTAACCCACCTTTTCTCCCATCCATCTTAACATTTTCAACAGGAAACCAAAAGCAGTCAGAAATTACTGATGAAAATAAGTAAATGTTCGCAATAATAGGATCATTTTACAAAAAGCAGGAGGCAACACTCGTGAATAAATTAAAAATTTACGCTCTTCTACTCTTCAAATACTCCTGTTGATTCTCGAAACAAAAAAACACTAGAGGAACGCAGCGGAAACAGTCAATTGTGACCAGTGATCATATTCCCAATCCCAATGTAAAAACTGCAAATGGATCAATACAATTACACGCACGTGGAGAGAATGTGACCATCCAAACAACGACGGGATATAATTAAACCGCACACCAAACATCATTTCAAAAAATTAGTCACAGAGACTATTCACATCCTCCAGCGATCCGACTGTTGGCAGATCTACGGAGAAACGATCAAAAACGCTAATAAACAAAAACAAGAATTACAAAAGCCGCCAGATCCAAAAATTAGACACAGTAGCAAACCAGCACTCCAACAAGTAACCCACACAAAAATGCGAGACGCTATAGAACCCCGCTACACGCGTATCTATACACATTAACATATAACAACATTTACAAACGTAAATTTCAAAAAATAAAAGGAAATTACACAGATAGGAAAGAAAATGCCAGAGTGTACTTAAACATAAACGAAGCAGAGTGTATTAAAAGTGCGTATTGGTACAAAATGAGATCAAGGGAAACATATACCATCGAAACGCTCTTCGAAGATAACTGTGGCGGAGGATATGGCAAAGAGAGAGAGGAGGAGTAGAGAGAGAAAGCTAGGGTTGTTGGCCATGCTGAGCTAGAGAGAGAATGATGACAGCGGGTTGAAGGAGCGGAGTGCTTCATTACTTATAGTAGCTTATGAACTTCGTCTGACGTATACGGCCCAGCTGGCCTCTATTTTCTTATCTGGACGTATCAGTCCTCGCCACATCACCTTCTGTTGTCATTTGGTATGACCTGGCGGATACTCATTGGCGAGTACACGGAATTGCTCAGTGAATGAGCGATAGTTGGAGGTAGACCCCATCACCTATCAATGTCCGATTAAAATAGATAATTTTCAAATATGTAATATAACAAATTTTAAACGTATGCACGAATAGAATTAAGCTGGTTTTGAATAAGTTCAGTTTCAAAAAAAATTTAAAATTTTAAGTTTATATTTATTTTGATTTTTGACTTACGGAATGAGTTTAATTTTTAAATACAAATTTTACTCATTACAAAAATTTAAAAATTTTGAACTGAATTTATAAATTTATAGTTTATAAAAATTTTAGTAATTATATAAAATATACTTAAGGTATACTTATATTAATTTAAATTTTAGCATTTGAAATTATATAAAATTGAATAAAAATAAGTAATTATTTTTAAAATAAAAATAATCATAAACTTATCTTTAAAATTTTATAATAAAAAATTAAATCAAGTAAATAAATAAATAATGTATAATTATGATAAATTTTAAATAATGAAATACTTACTTGAAATTAACCAAGCTGGAATTTTTCAATATTATCAACATTTAAAAACATTATCCATTGCCATAACAAATATTTAAAATAGAATAAATAATTAAAAAACATAAACAGTTATTTATATAACTTTGTATCTTTATTCTCTTTCCAGTAATTATGGAAATGAGAAAATAATAAACAAAACATGAGCCAAAAGGGTTCTTAAAGTATTGTATGATATTATTCATTGTGCCTTTGGCAATAAAGAGCAAAATGACTCAAACTCATCTATAGACAAATCTTAGCATCTCGTTGTTTAACATAGCAATAATAAGAAACACCCTTTAACAAAAAAAAAAACACTTTCATCACTACAAATAGTATCAGTAAAAGGGTCATAACATCAAGCAAATAATGCACAGAGAAAAAAAAATACATAAAAGAACAAGAATGAGAGAATACTAAAGTAAAAGTTTTTAATGACATGTTTAGAGGGAGAGGAGTGCTAGGAATTTCATGACATGTTTAGAGAGAGAGAGAGCAACTTCTCTTTATTACGAGGAGGGTTGTAACTAAATTTTCATATTCCTTTGCTTTCTTCTCCTTGCTTAACTTTATTTTCCTCCATCTTATAAGATTCATCTTTATCTGTCCTGTCGGAGGAAAAAAGGCTTTAATTGTTCTTAACTTTAGGTCCCAAGGGCAAACTTCCTTTTCTTTTCACCATTTCCTAATTATCTTCTTTATTTTTCGTTTTTAGTAACACCTTTTCGATACCTTCCCTTATTTATACTAACTTTTTCCTCTCGTAACTTTTGGCTTCCGAGTTTGGAGAAAAACATGTCTCCTTCAGATAAATTATCCTTTCCACCATTGTCCTGAAATCCTTTAAGCAACCCCCTTTTAAATCTCACTATATTACAATTCTTCACCTTGCAACAATGGACTTGAGTTTTAGTTGTAGATAAGTAATAAGGGATAAAGTTGATAGGACTCTAGAATACTATCCTCCTTGATGGATGATGGGAAAAGAATGGTTGCTTTAGAGAATAGGTTATTAAAAGAAGGAACTAAGTCTAGGACTCCACACTTATAGGTTTTTTCAAAAGAAAATGCGTTAGAATTCCAATGATAAATGTATGGGCTATAAAATTTTAGAGAAGTAGGAGTTTGTTAGAGGTTTTATTACTTAAAATACCTCTTACTCTTTAAGTTCTGAGTTTAAGAATAATATTGTGGAGGATTTCAGGGTGGGATTATAACATGTACAAAATACCCCTTTGTTGTTACAAGTTTGGAAACTAGGTTTAAGGATGGAAAACCTGAAGAAACAAATGTGCCTTTATGGATTAATTTGTACAAGGTTCCACTAGAATACTATTCCATTAAGGGTTTAAGCATGATGGCTAGTTTTACTAGTGATCTAATAAGTATGGATGAAACCACTACTTAAACAAGGAGAGTTAGATACACTAGAATTTAAGTGAGTGTGAACATCGGAAAAAAGTTGTTTAAGGTTATCCCCATTCTTAGACTAGGTGATAACGACAAACTTATGGAAGATATAGTCATTGTGGTCTATCAATGCAATTCTCAAGGAGCATGAGAAAAAAAAGGGTAACTATTGTTAAATGTTTGTCAAAGTCAATTATGTAGAACTTATAAAAGTTGATAACTCCTTTAAAAATAGCCAATTGTTTGATATGCAAAAGCAAGCCTCAAGCGTAAGATGTTCCATACATTTAAGACTGGGGAGACCAATATGCAAAAAGAAAAGTAAAGTGACACTAAACCAATTCCTAAGGAAAGCTAGGTAATGAAGTCACTAAGAAAAGGAATAAAATGTCTTAAGATAGACATTAAAATAAAGGGGGATTTTTCATGAGGGCAATACAAGATGTAAAGAAAGATGTTCTAAAATCATACAATTTATCTAAGGATAAGGAAAGAGAGGAGAACACTTAAAGGATAAATGGTTAATTAAGAAGAAGTTAGATAAAAGGCTCATCAATTTAGCTCGAATGTCCATTCTCCCTTATAGCTCAACTTTTTCAATGCCCCTCTCAATTCTGATCAATATCCTTATGAAATCTCTATTCAAACTTCTATGAAGAGATTATAGACTCCCTTTAATTTCATAAATCTTATAGCTAAGCTGGAAGGTTATGATGAGGTTATAGCTAAAAGGATAAGAACTTATGTTGATGAATATGAAGCATTTAAGATTGTATAGAAGCCTTACATAATTAAAATATAGTTAAAACTTCTCCATTATAAACAATTTAAAAGGATTGTGTTATCCTCAGTTTCCTCTACTAAAAGTGACTTCTATAAAGCTCTAAAAAATTATATCTTAATCCATATAGCTTAACCCTAAAACACCTTAAGCAAACCGCAATGATAAAATATTTAATAACTCTACAAACTCATAAATCCTTAGTGAAACAAAAAGATGAAGTCTTTTGGTTAAAGCAAGGAGATGTTAGTTTTGCCTATTTTTATGAAGCCACTTAAGTTAAAAAATTTAAAATAAGATAGGGGGTAGCCTTGCCAATGATGGTGTTCCTAATTGACATCAAGATAAGTTTAAATAGCTTCCTTTTAATCACTTCAAATTACTCTAAGGTATAATAGTTGAGGCTTCCTCCACCGTTCAGGAGCTGAATTCTTTTATATCCTTAGGATTAACAAATTCATTGATTGATTTTAAGTTTCAATATAAAATTACCCACAAGTGCTTAGTGTAGTTATAGCTACCATTATCATATTATCTAGTCTACAAATTAAGTATTGGTTTTAATAAAGAAAATAACACTAAAACATATAGAATAAAGTAGGAAACAATAATGAGCAGAGAAAAAAGAAAATCAATTAGAAAATAATCAATATCACGAATTAGTGTCTAGCTTTCCTCGAAACTATGGCTTTGTGAAAGACTAAGTGTTCTTGTTTCCATTCTTCAGTCAATCCAACCTAGCTATTTACTTCATTAGAGAGTAATCATAATGGAGGGCTTGTGTATAACTTTTTAGGACTTCCCTCTCTTTCAGCTGTTGAATCTGAGGTCTAGGATTTGTGTAAACTGCATATTGAATGGATTCCAATTCATTTTTTGTTGTATTAACAAGATGATATATATTGCCAACATTGGCTTTTTATAACAACTTCATTTCATGCTTGAATATATGCATTTTCCTTATATAGACTTACTACTTGGTGACTCTAATGTTGGATCTCAATGCTTTCCAAATTCTTTCTTCAAAACCAACTAGCTTCAAAATGGAGTTGTTAAATATGAATGGAAATTTGGAGTTTGTTGTTACAAGTTTGGTTAAAATGGGGGTGTGGTCAGATAGGATGTTGCTTGAGTATAAGGAAAAACAGTTGGGGAAGACATTCATCCATATTAGATTGGCAACACTTCTATCTAGCTTTTTCTTGATTAGGTTATCACCATTTTGTTTGTTTTTCTATAAGTAAAAACATCCACCTAAGGGCAAAACAGTAAGTTGAGCTTCTTCTATACAATTGCCAAGTTCTATGCAAGGATTACATATTGAACTTGGTCCATCTACTTCCTCTACTTTGAAGATGGAGTTGAAATCCCTTGAAATCATCCAAGGTAAGTTGGTTAAAACTATTAAGTCCTTTATCTTATTCCATAGGAAGTTATGATGGTATGCATTATTATGTGCATATATAAACATTATACAAACCTAATTAATTAAGTTACTTCATTTTGACCTAAAAAGTGCACCATTTGATCTATAATTTCAGAAGATTTAACAGATAAAATGTTAGAATCATATATTGCAATGATTCTTCCATTCGTATGATAGGTGTGATTTGAGATGATCTGCCAGTTGGTACGAAGATAAGTCAGTAGTTTGCAACACTCCTTTCTTATTCTAGTTTTCAAAATTCCAGTAATGGCTACTTTATCTAGCAAAATAGAATCCTTGATCATCAGCTTTTTATTAGGGGCATAGCCCCTCTCATATTCCACGTGAGGATTTTCACGTCTCCCTAAGGATATTCATGTCTCACATTCAACATTAAAATGTTTTGTAATTCATAAATGTCTAAAAGAAATTAAAATTCCAATAAAAAACCTTTAGAAGTTTAAAAGCTAACATATGAATTAGTAATTATAATTACAACACTTGTACGACAATCAAGTCAATTGGTAAGATGAAGCTCTAGAAGGCTAGCTTGAAAATTTGACCTTTTGTAATAATGGCCACCATACATCATATTCAAAAAGCTCTTTGCATTGTAATAAACACTGAATCATTTATACATTTGTTATTTACAATATAAGTAAAAAAAATTATTAATTATACAATGTTAATGGCCAATACAAGCTCCAAATTATAAGGATTTGGAATGAAAAAGATTGTTCATTATTGAGGCTTAAACAATATAAAAGGCCATGCTTTAAATTTTTAATAAATCTCTAAACCTACGTGATTTTTA
Organism: Erythroxylum longipes; assembly: GCA_027563885.1. Lineage (NCBI taxonomy): Eukaryota > Viridiplantae > Streptophyta > Magnoliopsida > Malpighiales > Erythroxylaceae > Erythroxylum > Erythroxylum longipes. The sequence goes on from JAOQMS010000006.1 coordinate 21,423,309, forward strand.
ATTTATACAACTCTTAATTAAAATATTTCATTTATTATATTGTAGAAGGCATTAGTTAAACCCCCTCCCTAAAGAAATAGAAAAGGATTCAATGTGTATCATAACATTTTAATAATGGCACTAAGGAGATCCTAGAAATTTATGTAGCTTATTTGCAATGGCATATCAAAATAAATTAAGTAACCGAGCTAAACAACAAAATAGGTATCCTAAATCTTCCAATGGCTAAACTAGATTCTACAAATATTTGCTCAAAGTTCTTAATCCTTTCGACCCATAATATTAAAGTTAAAAGGTTTTTATAATTTTAGATAAGAATTGTATTCATTACCTAAGAAAAAGTGGATATTTGAGGGACGGGAGGTAAGAGTAGGCTGGGACTAGTTATCATACCAATTAGCAGAGTGAGTACCTGACACAAATAGATAAAAAATTTGAAATATTATAGTTCTAGTAAAAAAGCATAAACGCACAAACGGTTGACAAATGAAATCTAAGGAATAATGACAAATTACTTAATTAAAAATAGATCCGGATAGAACCTATTAATGTACAGTGTTGGGGGCCTTTGGTTCCTGGACGTGTGTGCTCCTATGTCAACTGATAAGCTTTTCGACCATCTCTTCTAGGGGAGGAAATCTTCTCATTGAGGGATACTTGTTTGCCTCTTCATCTAACTTATCAACTATGCCAAATTGGATTTTTCCTTTTTTAGAAGATGTAGTATATTATACCATAGGTCATATCTCACATTTTAATCTCTTTTATCTTATTTACTTTATCGTGTAACAGATGTATTAATTCTCTTAATGGGAGTCAGTACCCACCTTTCAACAACAACAACAATAACATCCTAGTATAAATCCCATTGAGATGCAAGGTCTGGGGAGGTACAATAGTATACAACCTTATCCTCAACTAATATAGAGGTTGTTTTTGATAGTCCGACAAAAAAAAGGTTTTGAAAACTATCTAAAGAAAGCAAAAGCCAAAATTATAAAAAAATAATTGTACTAAAAAAGAATCAATAGAATAAATAAGAATGTGTAAATCCAAAACTAAAATAAATAAATATTATATAAATAAATACAAATACAAATAAATAATAAATACTAATACTAATAAAAATATTAATAAATAATAAAATAATAAAATAAAATAAAAATATTTAAAATACTATATAAAAATACTAAGGGGAAGTATCATAGATAAAGGTGTTTAGGCTAAATAAAGAAATAATAATTGAAGGAAAGGTTCAAAAAACCTATGGATACAGAGTGACCTCTTTATGTAGGATCTTTTACTCGTACCCTAGTTTTCCAAAGTTTCCTATTTAGGGCTAAGTCTTTGGTAAGTTTTAAAATAGTCATATCCTTCTTGATTACCTCACATCAGTTCTTTTTAAGTCTTCCTCTTTTTCTCTTGCAGTCCTTAAGTACAATCTTCTCACATCTTCTCATTGGGGCATTAGGATGTCTTCTCCTAACTTGTCCAAACCACCTAATTCTTGTCTCCCTTAATTTACCATCAATGTTATCCACCCTCTTGACCTTATCTCTTCTTGTAAGGTTACACATCCAATAGAGCATCCTCATCTTCGCTATTGTAAACTTATAACTATATACTCGTTTGATGGGCCAGCACTCTGCCCTATAGAGCAAGGCTAGAATAAATTCCTAAATGGTAGAATTTACCTTTTAGCTTGAGTGGTATCTTTTTGTCATATAAAACTCCTAATGAACTCCTCCATTTAAGTCGTCCTGATCTGATACAAAACTATGTCTTTATTTATCTCACCCTTACTTTAGATGATGGATCTAAGGTACTTAAAACATTCTTTTTTTGGTATAACTTATGAATCAATCTTTATCACCACATCAAATGCCAGCTTATGGACCAAAAAGTTACACTTTAAATACTTAGTCTTATTCCTTCTCAATTCCTTCTCAATTTAAAGCCCTTCAACTCTAATGTACCTCTTTAAAGTTCTAACTGGACATTGACACCTTTTATTTCATCCACTAAGACAATGTCATTATTAAACAACATACACTAAGGCACATCCACTTGGAATTTTTGGTGAGCTTATCATCAAATAGGAGGGGGCTTAACAAGGATCCTTAGTATAGCCTGATATCGATAGAGAAATGCTTGTATCTCCTCCTATCATCCTTACCCTAGTCTTAACACCTTCATACACATTCCCAATAACCTATATATTCATTATAGAAGCCCCCTTGACTTCTAAACACCTCTATATGAATTCCCTAAGTACCTTATTATTAGCCTTCTTTGAGTCAACGAAATCTATGTGTTGGTTCTATTGTCGTGGACCATCTTGGAATGAAACCAATTTGGTTATCTGAAATAGGTCCACCTTTTCTCACTCTTTTCTAGATCACCCTCTCCTATAATTTCATAGTGTGACTAATTGACTTAATGCATCTAAAACTATTATAGCTTTGGATGTCCCGTTAGTTCTTATATAAAGGAATTAGTGTACTAAGTCTCCACTCATCCAGAATTTTGGTGGACTTGAGGATTGCATTAAAAAGCTTGGATAACTAAGTGAGACACTTTTCCCCTAGGCTCTTCCACACCTCTATGGGTAGCTTATCAGGTCCTACTTCCTTTTCACTCTTCGTCTCCCTCAAAGCTCCTTTAATTTATTATCTTGTGATCTACAGGTAATAAGTGAAGTTCTGATATTTCTCAAACGTTTTAAGATCAAATAAGGATATGTTGTCATCTCCGTCTTCATTAAAAAGACTATAAAAGTATGTCTGCCATCTTCTCTTAATGTTTCATTCTTTATACAACAGACTTCATCCAAGTCTCTCACTTTTCATTCCCTAACTCTCATTAACTTAAATATATCCCTTTCTTCATATTACTTTCCAATCATTGATATAATTTCTCGTAAGCTCTACTTTTGGCTTCTAACATTATCTTTATCACCTTTTTCCTCTCCATTTTATAGCCATCAATGAATTCATAATTTTTTATACGAGTTACCAATGAAAATAAACTTCCACTGTTTTAAATTCTCTTTAATTAAATTGAATTTACTTTCCTAGAATTATCTCATCAGATTGTGTTAAACATAATCTTCTAGTAACATTCTAAAGTAGCAAACCTTAAACCTTAATCTTAAAGAATTAGAAAACAAAAGTCTTCAGGTTATATAATGTAAGGCTCATTTAACCTTTAGGGTCTCGCACAATATAAATTGAGATTTATGACTTACATGAATCGCTTGTCATGGTCATTTTTGCTCACATGGTAAGAGTCATGTGCTATGTTATTAACTCCTTTTCATTTAGAACATATTGATAGGTACAGTTCATACTATGTTTTCCTAGGTGTTTGAGTGTGTTTTTGGATTTTTATTAGATGATTATTGTATGTATAGGCTTAGAATTGTGCTATTATAAGTGTTTGTGTGGTTTAAAGCTTTATTTCAATCTTAATTTTATGATTCATGAGGTGATGATGTGTTTGTTAGTGTTGGAAATAAGATAATTGAAGACCAAAGAAGATAGAAGCTACATGAAGGGTGTCATGATCGTGCATGAGGAGCACGATCATGTTAGGAAATTCCCACGAGCACAATTGTTATTCCTATGTTATGATCGTGATAGGGACTTCCTTAGGACGAGTTTTTCATCTGTTTTAGTGATAAAGGGTATTTTTGGAATCGATTAAAATGGGAAAACCTAGTTACACTCCCATGACCCAAATACATTATTTAAAGATGTGAAACACACTGAAAAACTCAGCAGTCAACACAAAAGAGTGGATCAAATGTGGGAGATCAAGAAGAACATCCAAGAATTTTAGCTTTCCAAATCAAGTCATTAATAGAGTTTTTCTTCTTTTCCTTTTTTATGTGTAATCTAAATTACAAGATGTTAAACATGTTTATGAAGCTCTAAATTTCATATTAAGATTTATTCTTGATTTATTTTGTGACTTTGACTATTGTTGGTTTTAATACATATTATAATGTTTGTGATAATTGTGCATGCTTATACTTGACAATAAATTGAGAGTGAGTCAGAAGTAATCAGAGTTAGATTATACAATGAGAGTTGGAAGTTTGATAGGCGTAAAATTATCAACTTAATAATCTTTCAAAGAGAGATTTTATTTGAGAAATTAATTTTCCAATTAGCAGCTTCAGATTTAATTGAATAAGTTAGGGAAATTTTCATGAATCGAGAGTATGCAAATCTGGAATTTTCTAATTCAATTAAGGATAATGAACTAAGTCTTGAGAGAGAGTAATCAATACCTTAGGAAACCTAGGATTAAGCACATAATTGAATCAACAATAGTTAAGGAAGCAAAAGAAGGAAATAATAAGTCCTAAGTATTCAATCTTGATTAAGACCCTAAATTTAAATATCAGCTCATTATTATTCGATTTATTTGCTTTGTTTATTATTGCTTTTAATTTCTACTATTTATTTTCATTATAATCACATTTTGAATACCTTAGACAAATTTGGGTTTCAAATTATAATCCTTGCATAATCCTCATGGGAATAATAAGCTTATATATGATAAGATACAATTTGTATATTTGTGATGTATTGAGCGTTTTATTAGATAAAAAACTTAATAAGTTTTTGGTGCCATTTTTGGGGATTTAGCTTAGTACTATTTGAATTCCTTTGATCTAAAGAATCACCATTCTTGTGTTTTTGTGATTATATGAACATAAGAATTACTTGCAGTTTAAGTAAGATCAAAGAAACTCTAGCACTTGACATCACAGGATAAGAAATAGAAACTTAAAGAGTGAGACGATAAGAAAAGATCGAAAGAACAATGGTGGAAGAGTATAATCAAGGAGACCAGCAACAAACACTTATGAACTTCATGAGACCATGGTTCAATGCTGCACATTAAGGCATCATTTGACTACCGGTTAATAGTTGTGCATTAATGTGTTTTTTTCTAAAGTATTTAGCATGTGTTTCTTGCATAATATGTTATCATTGTTATGTTTTAGGATTTATTTTGTATGTTTTGTTTAGTTTAATCTTCATTGTGTTCTTTTATATTTGATGTTGATTTAGGGTAAGAATTGATCATTTTGGTGTAGGTATGGAGGTTAGCCACATTTGCAATTGAGCTAAAGACCAAAAGAGGAGAAGAGAAAAGGAAGCTGGAGACCAAAAAAGAAGAGAAGAGGAAGAATTATGATGCAAGAACCCACAATTGTGGGAATCATGCCAATTCCCATGATCGTGGGATGTCTAACCCGAGGACATATACGGGGTTCACTTAAGTTTTAGGTTTTTATGACTATATAATATAAAAAACCCTATGGACAAAAGAGGATGAGAGAGCATCATGTAGAATTGCCTCCTTGAGTGAAAAACACAGGTTTGGTGTAACATCTTATTACCCATGTTGAGACTAGAATAGATTATATGAGAGATTATTAAGAAATTAGAAAGCGCATTGTCATGCTTATGCATAATATGACATGCATATATACGGGATTATTGAATGTTGCACATGAAAATAATTGTACATGCATTCGTTGACATTCCGGGTATAATTGTTATAAATGTGATTTTATTGAGAATTGAGGTTTATTTGTATTGAAAGTTGATTTGGAGAGTATATTTGTTAATATAGAATTTTTGGGGAATTTACGAAAAATTTTCAAAAATGTGGGATATTATTGGAATTGATAAATGGAAATAGAAATAACAATCAGTGATATTGAAGATTTTTATAGATCACTTTAGCATTATTAAGAAAATGATATTGAAAATTTTAGAGACATTTGGAGTAATGTTGAGGCTAACTAGACTAGTTTCTTTAGAAAAACTAGTTAAAGCTTTAGAAGTTAGATAAGTGACAAGTGTCACTTGTCTAGTTCAAGTTTCACTATTCAATTACTTTGTAAATGACTAAGTCACGTTCTTCTATCCTTGAAAGACTAAGTTACTTCTTGACTTAGCATCTTCTTCGTAGCTTTCTCCTTCAAGCTTTTTCTTCATTGAGTTCTGATTCACCAAAGTTTCTTTTTGCTTCACCGAAACTTTAAGTTTTGTTGTCTCTTTATTTTGCCTAAAGAAAAACCTAACCTAAACTACCTTCATGATGGTGTACGTGAGTGCATGAGAGTTAGGGATTCTTGGAGTTTTTGAAGATTTTGGAGTTTTATCAAGTAAGTATCTTGTTAACCCTTTAGAGTTGTTGGATTATGAAACAAAAATGGTGATTTGTTGACATTTCATAATCATGAGAAAAATCGACATTTTTCATGTTCACCGTGAATATAGAATGGAAATGTGGATTTATGGATATTTTTGTTTGTGTGTTTTGATGATCAATATGTTATAAGGTAGTGTTAAAATGATTTTTGGAGTTGAATGATCAATGGAAATGTGCATGAGAAGAGTGCAGAAATTCTTGCCAGTTGATTTTTATATACACTCTGTTGTTTTCACTGTTGATGTACGTAAATAATGTTGAGGGTTTTAAAAATGAATTTAGAGTTCAGAGATAGGTGTATGGTGATGTTTGGAGATGAGAAAGATTGATTAAAATGAAAGTTTGAGGAAGAAATGAAGAGAATGCATATAGTGTAATAATGCAGAAAAATATATAGGAAAGTGCAATAAAATGGTGATATGCATGAGTGAGGATTAGATTTTATGATGTTTGTGTTTTAATCTTAGGTTTTGATTCGTTTATGAGTATGTTGAGTTAAAATGGAGTTAAGAATGAAGAGGAAATGAAGTAGAAAAGGTGACCTTTGTACAAGTGGTGTTAGGTGAAAAATCTAGAAAATTGGAAGATGAGTGTTGGAAAATGTAGCAATAACTTGTCTACTGATTATGCTTCTATGTTTTAGCTACAACTTGTTATATAGTTATCCAAATGAGATGATTATTAATTTTTAGTAAACTAGAGACATATGGCTACATTTTTTATGAGACATAGAATTCAAATTCTATTATTAAGAGTTTTAAAATTTGACTTGAAGTTGGTTCAAAAGATAAAGAAAAGAAGAAGCAGAGAAGAGAAGAATATGCTGTCAGAAGAAGGAAGAAGAAAGAAAAGCACGGTCGTGCTTCTGCACGACTCTGACTTTGTAAAGAAATTGGAAAAGCACGATCATGCTTCTGCATGATCATGACTTTTCTATTGAGTTCAAAAGTCACGATCGTGCTCTTGCACAATCTTGACTCCAAACTTCTGAAAAATCAGGGATTGTTTTGAACATCCTTTGATCTTTTGTTCATATTTTCTTCTCCTGACATCAAAATGACATGGGATTTAAACCAAAAGATTAAAAACACGTTTTTTCTACATCTCCACCAAAAATTATAACTATCTAAAATCATGTTGTAGAGATTGATTGAATCAAAGTGAGGGGATGTGCTAGAATGTTATGAACTGGAGTATTTTCACTGAACATGCTTTGGTATTTTGACAATATCTTGATCCTTATTTATAAAAATGGGATGATTTTTTTGGAGTAAATTGGAGACATAGGGAAACAATTTTTATGAAGAAAATGAGTTTTAATTTTGTCTCTAATAATTTTAAAATCTGGCTAGAAATTGAGTTTTGCCTAAGGCTGTAGCATTACCTGAGACAGAAATAATGTCTTGTTGATATTAAATAAACTGTATCAATAGATGCTGAATTGGACAAATGTTTCTTCACAAAAGTTGTAATTTATTCTCTTAGATTTCAATTGGTATAAATTTGTAAATTTTGGATATTGGAGTTGAGAGATATGAGTTGTACAATTTGACAGCATGATCATGTCTTAGCCAAAGTGTTAAGTGCCTCAGTTTGTAGTATTTTGAGCGTAACTCATAGATTATTGAACCAAATTAAATGATCTTGGTGTCATTAGAAACTTAAGAGATAGGATAATAATTTTCTAGAAGAAAGTATTCGTAAATTACTTCATTTTATTAGTAAAAAAGGATATGTAAAGTTGACCTGAAAGTTGCTATAGGGAAAAAATTTGAATACCAAGGAATTATGAATTTCGATTTTTAATGGTTTTATTGAGGTATAAACCATAAGTATGAATGATGCTTATGTGAATTTGGAAATATGAATGTTTGCATGATGAGAATAATAGAACGATACCCATAATTGTCATGAACATGCATTGTGCATATTTTATATACATAAATGTGCATGAATACTTATAATTGTGCAAAAGTGTGATATGTGTATATTGCTTGATATAGAGGAAAAATTGGAACGTCAACATCCAGACGTAGCCGGAACCTCGAGGCAATAGATTCAGAAGCAGTAGGTGAGTAACCTAGATGGTCTTACTCAATTAATTGTTGTGTTAGATTATGTTTGAAATATTTTATGAATGTGAAATTGATTGTGTTGATCCCGGACAATGAAGGTTCGAAGATCTGATGAATGAATGTGATATTCGAAGTGCTCCTTGTATGTGAATGTGAAGAAATAAATATTACTCAACAAATTTTGTTGAATGCTAGACTAAGGTCTGAAGATGATTGTGTTTTGGACTGTGAATGTGACTGACTGAAAACATAATTGAATGAATATGTGAGATCCATTTATGAATGCAAGAAAGATACAGGTAGTTGTGACCAGAGTCGCCAGTAAAAGAAATTAAAGCTCAGAACATGATAAGAGCCTTTGGCTTAGTTGTGCATGTACTTGGTATCCACCAAGGGATATGGGACATTATTCGATACAGCTCGGTATCCACTAAGGGATATGAGCTAGAAAAAAAGGGGCACTCGATCACAACAAAGTAACAAATGAAACTGAATCATGTGCATTGCATTTACTATTGATATGTGTTTTTGTATGAATGAAATGTTCGGTATAATTGTCCCGAATGTGATATGTGATGCTTTTTGCAAAAATGCAAAGATGTGAATTATATGTCTACATGTTTGATGTGTTGCATGAATTGAGTGAACCATCGATGATCGTTACCTCATCTGAGTTCGTAAAATGCAGCCAAAATTGTACGTTGACATTTCAGGATCGAGGGAGGATTTTAGCTACTGAAAGACCATACAAGAAGCATAATTCTTGTACTTTTGTGAAGAAAATAGCTCATAAGTCAGTCAGCTAAGATTGGAAAATTAGATAGATGTTTTTGTGTATTTCCTCTTTCATGTAGCTTATTTTGTGTTAGGCTATGATGATGTACAGGTATGGTTATTCAAAGGCTACAATGTATTAAATTCGGATTTATGAAATAAAAAGAGGAAATTGGTTTTTAAAATTTGGTGACTTTCTTACATAATAGTAGATGCTATGACTAAGTTGGTTATGTTGCCATGTTGCAAAGTGAAGGTGAGATAGTTAACACACCATTATTATAGATTATGTATTAGAATGTCCACAAAGTGTTCCAGTATGTACTCCGTAGTAGTGGGGTGTTATATATAGGTGGTATCAGAGTATGGTTTGACATCCGCAGGGACATATAGGAATGTTAGGCATGAATATCACAAGAAATGCGGATAATGATTGAAGTTCTTATTTATTATAAGTCATCCGCCTTAGGTGATCAAGTGGGAAGGTCAGATGGACTACGAGCTGGATGAGAAGTTCGATTACGCAGTTTCCTTACTACAAGGCCCAGCTTACTAGTGGTGGAAAATTGTCCCAGGTAGTACCATAAGGCTTTGCAACCTGAAGTGGAAAGACTTCCTGAGGGTCTTCAAGGAGAACTACATGCCCAAGATCTATTTGGACAGGAAGATGAAAGAGTTTTTGGATTTGAATCAGGGTAAGATGTTAGTTGCAGAATATGAGATCCAGTTCAATGAGTTAATAGGATATGCTACTGTTTTGATTCCTACCGAAGAAGATAAGTGTAGGTGATTCGAAGATGGGCTAAACATGGAGATCAGGACAAGATTAACGATCTCTAACCTGATTAGTTTCACCGAGTTGAGAGCTGCTTCGATCAGAATTGAGCAGCTACTAAGAGAGGTACAAGTAGAATCTGGGCAAGGGTCTAGATTGAAGAGGTCCAGTGAGATTCATAGTGGTTCTGGCAAAAGATTCAGTAAGCGCCAGAATCGAGCTTTCAGACTATCGGCTGGATCAAGACAGTCAGGATTCAGATAGAAGGGTGATTTTGTACAGTTTAGCAGTGGAAGAGGTTTAGTGCAGAGTCAATTACCCCCTTGTGAGCACTGTGGGAAAAAGCACGGTGGTGAGTGCTAGACATTACCATGAGCCTGTTTTCGATGTGGTTCTCTATATCACAAGAGATTGTCCTATTGTTGCTGGAGCCTAGTCTGGTATAAGAGGGGGATCTGTGAGTAAAGCTACAATCCAGCAGAGTCGAGGTAGTGGGACTGGACAGAGAGACCGTGGTAGAGGTAGAGTGAGCACAAGGAGTCCTTCTGTCAAGAATGAGGTGCGGAGCAGCTGACCACAGTCTTAGGCCCGAGTCTATGCCATGACTAGGCAGGAGGCTCAAGATTCTTCGGATGTCGTTGCAGGTGCACTACTTATTTATGACAATGAAGCATTTGCATTACTAGATCTAAGATCTACACATTCATTTATCGCACTGCATCTGGCATCTAGGTTGCATTGTGATAGAAAGTTATTACAGTATGGATTAGAGGTGAGTACACCAATAGTACTACAGTTATAGGGGAGGTCTGTAAAAGGTGTTTGATTCGGATTGATCAAGAATAATTAGAGGCAGATCTGATTAAATTATAGATGAGAGAGATAGATATTATCCTAGGCATGAATTGGCTTACTGCTTATAGGGCTATCATGAACTACTATACCAAGGAGGTAGTACTAGAATCTCCTAGTTAGCCGAGAGCAGTTTTTAGAGGAATTAGTCAAGCAGTGCCCACCAGGTTGATATCATTTGTGAGTGCATTGAGGTTGATGCAAGGAGGATGTGAGGTTTATTTGGCCCACGTCATCAATACTAAATCTGAGCAGAATGTGCAGGACCTTCCCATAGTAGGAAATTCCTAGAAGTGTTTCCCACCAAATTACCTAGCCTACCTCCAGATCAGGAAATAGAGTTCACAATTGATTTATTTCCAAGTGTTGTTCCTATATCTAGTCCTCCATATAGGATGGCACCTATAAAACTGAAGGAGTTGAAGGCTCAACTACAGAAGTTGTTGGAAAAGGGTTTTATTAGACCCAGTGTTTAGCCTTGGGGAGCTCCAGCTTTGTTTGTGAAGAAGAAAGATGGGACTTTGAGGTTATGCATCGATTATAGGCAATTGAATCGGGTGACAGTGAAGAACAAGTACCCGTTGCCTAGAATTGATGATTTGCTTGATCAGTTGCAAGGAGCTCAGGTATTCACTAAGCTGGATTTGAGATCGGGATATTATCGGTTGAAGATAACAGAGGCTGATGTACCTAAAAGTGCATTCAGGAGCAGGTATGGGCACTTTGAGTTTTTAGTAATGCCGTTTGGGTTAACTAATGCCCCGGCAACATATATGGCCTTGATGAATAAGGTGTTTCAGCCCTACCTAGACCACTTTGTGATAGTGCTTATTGATGATATTTTGGTATATTTGAAGAATAGAGAAGAGCATGCCAAACATCTTAGAGTGATATTACAGATTATGAGGGAGAAACAATTGTATGCCAAATTCAGTAAATGTGAATTTTGGTTGGATCAAGTAGTGTTTTTGGGGCATATAGTGACTGGACAAGGCATACAGGTAGATCCAAAAAATATAGAGGGAGTGATGAATTGGGAAGCTCCGAGAAATGTATCAGAAATCTGAAGCTTCCTAGGACTAGCTGGATATTACCGGAGGTTTGTTGAGGGGTTTTATTTGATCTTAAACCCTCTAACAAAACTTCTGAGGAAGAATGTAGTATTCAGATGGAATGAGGAATGTCAGAAGAGCTTTGAGGAGCTGAAGCATCAGTTGACCACGACACCGGTGTTGACTATTCCATCAGGGACTAGAGGATATGTGATATATAGTGATGCTTTGCATCAAGGATTAGGATGTGTATTGATGCAGTATGGTAAGGTGATCGCCTATTCATCGAGAAAATTAAGGTTTCACTAAATTGACTATTTGGTACATGATTTATAGCTTGCTGCAGTTATTTTTGCTCTAAAGATATACAGACACTATCTATATGGAGAGACATTCTAGATTTATACCGATCATAAGAGTTTGAAGTATCTGTTGAGTCAGAAGGAGTTGATCATGAGACAAAGAAGATGGATTGAGTTATTAAAGGATTATGACTAAACGATTGAGTACCACCTAGGGAAAGAATGTGGTAGTAAATGCTTTGAGGAGGAAGTCTAATACCAGTGTCGCTCAGATTCAGTTATTGAGGTTACCAAACCTGATTCATTTTAGATCTTTGAACGTGGAGTTGAATCTAGATCATAATGAAGTACTGATAGCTAAACTAAAGTTGAGACCAATGCTACATGATAGAATCAAAAAAGTACAGAGGAAGGATCCTAATATGGTGAAGCTTATAGAGAAAATGAAGATGAATCTAGATTCTGAGTTTAAGTTAAAGGATGAGACATTATGGTTGAAACAGAGGCTGTGTGTGCCTAATGCAGATGATTTGAGGAAAGAAATTATAGAGGAAGCTCATATGGCCACCTATGCTATGCATCCTGGTACTACAAAGATGTATAACATGTTGAAGCAGTATTTCTTGTGGACAGGAATAAAGAAGCAAGTGGCGGAGTATGTTTCTAAATGTATGACATGCCAGCAGGTTAAGGCTGAGCATCAGGCTCTAGTAGGGAAGCTACATTCATTGCCTATTCCGGAGTGGAAATGGGAACGAATTATTATAGACTTCATTATGGGATTGCCTAAGACTCTGAGGTAGAATGATGCTATATGGGTTGTAGTGGACCGATTGACTAAGTTGGCCTATTTCTTACCAGTGATAGAGAATAGCTCACTAGATCAGTTGGCTTGGAGATATGTGAATGAGGTGGTTAGACTGTATGGGGTTCCAGTGTCCATTGTATTGGACAGGGATCCCATATTTACCTCGAGATTCTAGAAGAGTTTGCAATCTACTATGGGTACTAAGTTGAACTTCAATACTGCATTTCATCCTCAAATAGATGGGCAGAGTGAGAGGACAATCAAGACTGTTGAGGATATGCTTAGAGCTTGTGTATTGGAGTTTCAAGGATCTTGGGATCAAATATATAGCACTGATAGAGTTTGCTTATAACAACCATTATCACAGTAGTATCGGAATGGCACCATATGAGGCATTGTATGGAAGAAAGTGTCGATCACCTCTATATTGGGATGAAGAGGGCTTGAGAATGGTTCAAGGCCTAGAATTGATACAAGATACAGTGGATAAGGTGAAATTGATCCGAAGCTTAATTAAAGCGGCTCAGGATAGATAAAAGAGTTAAGTTGATCAACATCGAAGGGATATGGAACACAGTGTAAGAGACAGAGTATTTCGGAGAGTGTCACCTTGGAGAGGAGTTTTGAGATTCAGTAAAAAGGGCAAGTTGAGCCTAGATCATTGAGAAGATAGGACCTTTGGCATATAAGTTAGCTTTATCGAATGAGATGTCTCAATTACATAATGTGTTTCATGTGAGTATGCTCCGAAGATACCGATCAGATCCAACACATGTGATACCGGCTCAAGAGATTGAGGTTGCTAGTAACCTGAGTTATGTTGAGGAGCCGATTAAGATAGTCGGATCTTAGATCAAGCAGTTGAGGAACCGAGTCATTCCATTAGTGAAAATCCTTTAGATGAATCACTCAACTAAGGAAGCAACATGGGAAACAGAGGAGCATATGAGGCGACAATACCCCCACCTATTCGAACAATTAGGTAAGAATTTCAAGGAAGAAATTTCTTTTAAGAGGGGGAGAGTTGTAACATCTCGTTACCCATGTTGAGACTAGAATAGATTATATGAGAGATTATTAAGAAATTAGAAAGTGCATTTTCATGCTCATGCATAATATGACACGCACATATATGTGATTATTGAATTTTGTACATGAAAATAATTGTACATGCATTCGTTGACATTTCGGGTATAATTGTTATAAATGTGATTTTATTGAGAATTAAGATTTATTTGTATTAAAAATTGATCTGGAGAGTATATTTGTTGATTTAGAATTTCAGGGGAATTTACAAAAAAATTTCAAAAATGTAGGGTATTATTGGAAGTGATAAATAGAAATATAAATAAGAATCAGTGATATTGAAGATTTTTATAGATGACTTTAGAATTATTAAGAAAATGGTATTGAAAATTTTAGAGACATTTGGAGTAATGTTGAGGCTAACTAGACTAGTTTTTTTAGAAAAACTAGTTAAAGCTTTAGAAGTTAGATAATTGACAGGTGTCACTTGTCTAGTTCAAGTTTCACTATTCAATTACTTTGTAAATGACTAAGTCACGTTCTTCTATCCTTGAAAGACTAAGTTACTTTGTAACTTAGCATCTTCTTCGTAGCTTTCTCCTTCAAGCTTTTTCTTCATTGAGTTTTGATTCACCAAACTTTCTTTTTGCTTCACCGAACCTTCAAGTTTTGTTGTCTCTTTATTTTGCCTAAAGAAAAACCTAACCTAAACCACCTTCATGATGGTGTCATGAGAGTTAGAGATTCTTGGAGTTTTTGAAGATTTTGGAGTTTTATCAAGTAACTATCTTGTTAACCCTTTAGAGTTGTTGGATTATGAAACAAAAATGGTGATTTGTTGACATTTCATAATCATGAGAAAATAGACATTTTCATGTTCACCGTGAATATAGCATGGAAATGTGGAATTGTGGATATTTTTGTTTAGTGTCAAAATGATTTTTGGAGTTGAAAAATCAATGGAAATGTGCATGAGAAGAGTGCAGAAATTCTTGCAAGTTGATTTTTATATATACTTTGTCTTTTTTTCACCGTTGATGTATGTGAATAGCGTTGAGTGTTTTAAAAATCAATTTAGAGTTAAGAGATAGGTGTATGGTGATGTTTTGAGATAAGAAAGATTGATTAAAATGAAAGTTTG
The DNA here is from genome assembly GCA_027563885.1 of Erythroxylum longipes. Classification (NCBI taxonomy): domain Eukaryota; kingdom Viridiplantae; phylum Streptophyta; class Magnoliopsida; order Malpighiales; family Erythroxylaceae; genus Erythroxylum; species Erythroxylum longipes. Next base: position 21,438,351 of record JAOQMS010000006.1, read on the forward strand.
AGGAAGAAATGAAGAGAATGCATATAGTGTAATAATGCAGAAAAATATATAGGAAAGTGCAGTAAAATGGTGATATGCATGAGTAAGGATTGGATTTTATGAAGTTTGTGTTTTAATCTTAGGTTTTGATTCATTTATGAGTATGTTGAGTTGAAATGGAGTTAAGAATGAAGAGGAAATGAAGTAGAAAAGGTAATCTTTGTACAAGTGGTGTTACGTGAAAAATCTAGAAAATTGGAAGATGAGTGCTGGAAAATGTAGCAGTAACTTGTCTAATGATTATGCTTCTGTGTTTTAGCCATAACTTGTTCTGTAGTTATCCAAATGAGATTATTCTTAATTTGAAATAAACTAGAGACATATGGCTACATTTTTTATGAAGACATCGAATTCAAATTCTATCATTAAAAGTTTTAACATTTGACTTGAAGTTGGTTCAAAAGATAAAGAAAAGAAGAAGCAGAGAAGTGAAGAAGAATATACAGTCGGAAGAAGGAAGAAGAAAGAAAAGAATGGTCATCCTTGTGCCCGACCGTGACTTTGTAAATAAATTGGAAAAGCACGATCATGCTTCTACACGATCGTGACTTTTCTACCAAACTTCTAAAAAATGAGGGATTGTTTTGAACATCCTTTGATCTTTTATTCATATCTTCTTGTACAGGTACAGTTATTCAAAAGCTATAATGTATTACATTCGGATTTATAAAATAAAAAGAGGAAATTGATTTTTAAAATTTTGACTTTCTTGCATAATAGTAGATGCCATGACTAAGTTGGTTATCTTGCCATGTTGTAAAGTGAAGGTGAGATAGTTAACACACCATTATTATAGATTATGTACTAGAATGTCCACAAGGTGTTCTGGTATGTACTCCATAGTGGTGGGGTGTTACATTTGGAGTCTTGAGAGGGGTGGAGATTCAAGGTTTATCATTCACAATTGGGAAAAGAGCATACCAACATTAGAATTTCCATATTTGGGCTAAGAAAAGAAGGAGTTCTCTTTATTTAAATTTCTATCGTTTTTTCTTTTCTAGTCATTGTTTGATGGATTATTTGATTGTTAAGGATGTTATAGAAACCATGAGTGGCTGATTTATTTCTTAGAGATTGCCTTTGAACCATCTTGTTAAACTCCTATTTTATTGATTTGAATGATAGATGTCTTTGATATATATATATATATGTTGAGTTGGGTTATTTGTGTAGAGTTGTATAACGAGAGTTGGCATTCTATAGACATACATTCATCAAGTTAATTGATTAGTTGAAATAGAGATTTTGGCTAATTTAATTGATCACCTATAGGATAACTTAATAACTAGTTAAATTGGTGGAGGGATTTGGTATATTGAGAGATTGCTTAATCATCTTCATTTAATTTGGTTAGGGACAATTAATTACACCTTGAGAGAGGGGAGTTAATACATTTGGACATCTTATATGAGACACAATTCAATTAATAAAATAGTAGGGAGATAAGATGCTTGAATTCCAAGTTTCTACATTTTGGTGTTATCAATTGTTCATTGTTAGTCATTTAATTTTAGTTTAATTTTCTAGTTTATTTCTATAAAAAATTTGGTTTTTAAACAAACATTAATCTGAATTAAGTGGTGTCTAAGCACATTCCCTGTGGGATCGATATCTTCTTATTACTATAAGTCACGACCCGTATACTTGTGGTTTTAAGCATAAAACAAGTAAACTGTTTCACAATCAACAAGTTTTTAGCGTCGTTGCCGAGGATTGTTTGTTTAGCATCTTGTTTAGTTTAGATTACTTTGATTTAAGAGTTTTTGATACTTTTTCTTGTGTATTTGTAGGTGCATGAACACAAGGATCATGCGAAGATCGGCAAAAATTAGTGAAGAAAAGTTATCGGATATCACAAGACACGAACGAGAGTTAGGAAGAGTAAAGCGGCGAAATCTTACACAAAGAAATATGGCTGAAGACAGAGAACAAGGAGGAAATGAGAGGACACTGATGCACTTCATGAGGCTAGGATTCAGTCCTCAAGGAGTTGTAAGACCAGCGATTCAAGCAAACAATTTTGAGATCAAGCCGGTACTCCCCAACATATTACAGAATAGTGTGCAATTTTATAGGCTTTCTAACGAAGATCCGAATGCCCACATTGTTAATTTTTTGGAGATTTATGACACCTTTTGATTTAACGGGATGTCCGACGATGCCATGAGGCTACAACTATTTTCTTTCACTTTGAAAGATCGAGCAAAGGCATGGTATAATTCGTTTAGTTTGGGGCAGATCATTACTAGGAGTAGTTAGCCCAAGCGTTCCTTGCAAAATATTTCCCATTGACCAAGACGACAAGGATCACAAAGGAGATCACAAACTTTGAACAGAGTGATGGGGAGTCTCTATATGAAGCTTGAGAAATATTTAAAGAATTATAAAGAATTTGTCCCCACTATAATCTTCCGAGGGAGTTCTTGTTGCAGATGTTTTGCAACGGTGTGAATCAAAGCACGAGAGGAACAATATATGCAGCTGCTGGAGGTTCTTTGATGAGGAAGACTATTGGTGGAACTCATGATCTTCCGGAAGAATTGGAGAGCAACAATTGCATGTGGTCAAGCTAGAGGAGTAGACATGGACAAAAGGAGCAAAAAGATATGATTCCGATTGACTCTGTTATTTCTTTGTAGGCACAAATCACAACTCTTACCAAGCAATTGAGCAACATGCAAGGAGCTCTTCATCTAAGGCCAAAACTATGCAAGTACAGTGTGAGCTATATGGGAAAAACAACCATGGCTCAGTTTAATGTTTCTTGTTGGTAACTAGTGGTACAGAACAGGTAAGTTACATGGACCAGCCACAAAGAGGTAATAACCTTTACTCTAATAATTATAATCCTGGGTGGAAAAACCACCCGAATTTTTCTTGGAATACTAACAATACAGGTGATCAAGTAAGATTGCAAGGACCTCTTGGATTTCAGTAAGATCGAATTGGGTCGATGGAGAGCAAAATGGACAAGCTGATGGATGTTTTGGGGTCCAAACTGGCAACTCAAGAAGAGAACTAGAAGAGGATGTTTGCCAGCTAGGAGGAAATCAAAAAAGGATGGAACCATAGTTTGACCAGATTGTGAAGAATCATGCCTCATCCATCCACAATTTGGAGGTTCAAGTAAGTCAACTTGCTAATGCTTTGTCTAGAAGTTCAGGTAGTTTATCGAATAATATTGAGGTCAACCCAAAGGAACGGATCATGGCCCTCACTCAGACCCAGGAAAAGAAAATTGAACATATAAAGGAAGAAGGAGACAAGAGAGAAGGACAAATAATTTTGGAAGTCCTTCTGAGTGAGCTCGTAATTGAGCCAATCAAGGAGCCTCAACCTGAAATTCCATACCATATTCTTGCTCAGTTGATGTTAAGTTCAAGTAGAGCAATGAAGAATTTTAAGGTGGTTGAATCAAACAAGATTATGGATATAATGAATCAACTACAAACTAAGCTCACGTTAAAGGAACCAGTCAAGAAAAAGGTGAAGGAGCACATAACAGAAGGAAATCCTAACATAGCATAAAAGAAAGAAGACCTAAGGAATTTTTTCATTCCTTACAGTATCAATGGAGTCAACATAGCCAGGGTATTCGCGAATTTGGGAGCAAGTATCAACATGATGCCCTACACTTTTAGTCAAAAGTTGGGGTTAAGAGAGTCAGAGCCTATGAAGATATTAGTAAAAACGGTCGACAGAATAGTGCACCAACTGAAGGGGATTATTAAGAACGTGCAAGTATAAATTGATAAATTCATCTTCCCTATAGATTTCTATGTAATGGACATTGGAGAAGATGCGAAAACTCCTATGGTCCTTAGACGATCGTTCCTAGCTACTGTTCGTTTGATAATTGACGTTAATGGGGGTGAACTAACTCTGAAGGTAGGAAAGCAGTAGATAACCTTCAAAGTGTTAAAGAAAGACAATATTTCTCCTCTACTTCCAACTAATATCAAGGAAACTGAACCTAAAGGATAATGGGAAGAGATTGAGTATCCTGGAAATGCATTCAGAAAGAAATGATCGCATAGGAGAAGGCGAAGGAAGGAAAATTGCAAGGAAGATGGAATCTTTAATAGGGTAGATCATGTGAAGATTTTAAGATCAGTGACTGCACTACCACTGCACTGCTCATTTGAACCACCTTAAGCACAAGGAGAGCATTGAGCTACCGACGTTAAAAGAAAGTGCTGCATGAGAGGCAACTCATTTCCTCTAATTGTTTCTGTTCTACTTGTTATTTGATTTATTTAATTATGATTGTGTTTGATTTGAATTTGCTTGGTATTTATTTAAAATTTGTTTGAGTTTTCACTTGTTTTCCCTCAAATTTCTTGTTGGTTAGATGATTTGGAGGTGTTTGTAGGTTGTGGGATTATTGAGAATGCATGCCAAGCTTGGAAGAGGATTAAGAAGTTGAAAAATTAGGGTAACCCAAGACCGTGGGAATTGGTAAGTTAATAAGGGTGATTCCCACGACCATGGGAAATCTCTCCAAAAATTTTCTGTCATTCCCACGATCTTGGGAAGCCCCATCTGAGGAAAAATTTAAAATTCCCTCTCTTTTTCCTCTTTCATTCATTCTTCAAATTTTCACAACCTCTCTCTCTAAACCTACCAAACCCACTCTCCCACTCTCTCAAATCCTTCATCTTTCACTAAACTTTTGGTATTTTCTTCATCTCTTCCATCAATCTTACAATACTTTGCATTTATTGTACATTAATCACTCAAAAATAAAAGGATTTGGTGAGATTTTTTCTTTCTCTTTAAAAAAAGAACTCATCTCTCTCTTCTTTGTTTTTTTTTGTAGATTTTTATCTTCCAATGGCTCCGAAGAAGATGGCAACCCAGAAATTGACCGATGAACTACGCCTTCAAGTCTCCAGCGAAGGTAAAACCAGATATGGTGGCAACTTTTCATACCCCATTCTTGATTTTTTCTAAAGACGAAGGTATACGATTTCGGGACTTTAAAGATAGAGAATTAATTATTCATAGATATTTTGACTTTGAACTATTAGAAACTATAGGAGTGAGGCATAATTTTGAGTGATTGGCTGTAACCATTGGTTGGGGTAGGTTCATTCATTGTGATGTGCCGATTTATCCTATGATGACTGTCGAATTTTTCACCACTATGCGCTACAATCCTAAAATGGGTACATTCTCGTTTAGGATAGGTGGCAATGTTTATAAACTTGATTATAATGTCATTCATGCACTTTTTGATTTATTGAAGATGATCATGATGACTTTTATGTGGATGATTATCGGAAAATTCTAACAGGTGAAACCAATTTTAACTCTAGAAATGCACCAAATACTTTAATTCGAAGCACCGAGCACTTACTTATTCATAAATTTATGTGCTTAATGGTTTTCAACAAAACTAAAAGTAATAAGTGCTTAGCTAAGGCACTTTTCTTCATTTAGTGCATGGATTGAAAAATCAAAATAAATACTCCTTATTGAATTTTTCGATCTATTATTAGTTGTTTTAATAAGAAGAGTTCTTATTTTAGCATGTCATACATTGTTATTGCTTTGGCTCTTTACTATAATCTTGATGTGGATACTGTGCGTACGACTCGATATGATATGTTTGACATATCTTATTTGAGGCGTTTTGAAATTTTGGAGCCCTATTTTATGGAGCTTCGAAATCCTCAAATGCACATTACAGTTAAGAACAGGAAGGGCAAGGATATGCAGCCACTTCCCGACCATCCACATCCGTAGCGACCTCAAAGCCACAAGAAGAATCAGTGGAAAAGGAACCAACTGCACCAGTTTGGTTTCTATCTTTTGTTTGGTTTGATGTCTTTTTTGTTTCGTTTAACATCTCTTTTGTTTGGTTTTATCTTTTTTGTTTGGTTTGATGTCATTTTCCTTATTTTGTGGTTGCCTCGTCACATTGAGGACAATGTTTTCTTTAAGTGTGGGGAGGTGACACTTGCTTTGTCAATTGCATTGTTTTAGTCACTGTTTGCATTTTATTAAATATGATTCATATTTAGGCATATCATGTTATTTAGTGTTAAGCAATGTAACCACACTTGAATCATTTTGATTTGTTTTGCGATGAAATTATGTCATGCTAGTGGGAATTAGATTGAATCCATACTTGAACTCAAATTAGGCTACTTGAATAGAGAGTGAACCATGTTGAGTGATGAAAAGTAGTTGGTTACATAAGCTTACTCACAATTTGACATTTGAGCAATGACGTAGTGTAGAGATGCATAATGAATTTCTATTTAAGCCAATGTGAGGATTGAGCCTAAATGACTCCATCTATAGTCATTCTATTTATTTGTTGTGTGATACTTCCTTAGGTTATTACCTTCAGAACTTGCTATGAATCGATTTGAGTCTACTGGATGCATGCTTAACAGAGATGATTAAGGCCCTTTTGTGTTAATACTTGGCTTAAATGACCTACCTTTTTTTATCCCTTACTACCCCCATTGAGCCTTAACCATTTTGTTTCTTAAAAACACCTCAAAATTTTAAAACCCGAAACCTCATTAACCTACCCATTCACAAGCCTAGTAAAGTATTAAGTAATGCATTAGTTGGGATTTATGCTACAAAATTAGTTTTCCAAGATGAGTTGAGTGTTGCTCCTGTTCGTGAATCACGTTGTATTTAGTTGCTATTTTATTCATTGTTTCTTCCATGCATTAAAAAGAAAAAAAGACAAAGAAAACAAAAAATAGAAAAAGAAAACAAGAAAAGAAAAAGGAATAACATTTTAGTAGCATCAATAAGTGCAGAGGAGTAATATATTTACACTTGTGTATCTCAGAATCATATTTTGTTATCCCTTTGTCCAATTTTTACTTTACGAATGCTTGTGTTAAACCCTTTACCTTTTTTACCCACTTAACCCTTACCACATTACAACCCTAAGTCCTTTTGATCTATTTATGCATGTAATCATTGTAGAGGAGACTTGGTGTATTAGAAAGCCTATGGTAATGTGATTTCCTATAAGAAGCTTGAGCGAAACACTAACCATCAAACACTTGAAAGAAATGAGTGAAAATTCATTTTGCATCTATGCTTATCTTTAAGTGATGGTGCCATATGTAGAGTTTGCTTATGTACACTAATGAAAAGTAGTCATGATATGTATACTAGCTTAATACTTGAGTTAGCCAAAATTTGAGGGATTGCATTTTTTGATCTTTATGAAAATGAAGTGATAGAATTGATTGGTTGTGGTTGATTTTGCTTGAGGACAAGCAAAGATTTAAGTGAGGGGAAGTTGATAGTTGTGCATTAGTGTTTGTTTTTCTAAAGTATTTAGCTTGTGTTTCTTGCATAATATGTTATTATTGTTATGTTTTAGGATTTATTTTGTATGTTTTGTTTAGTTTAATCTTTATTATGTTCTTTTATGTTTCATATTGATTTAGGGTAAGAATTGATCATTTTGGTGTGGGTATGGAGGTTGGCCACATTTGCGATTGAGCTATAGACCAAAAGAGGAGAAGAGAAGAGGAAGCATTATGATACAAGATGTCTAACCCGAGGACATATGCGAAGTTCACTTAAGTTTTAGGTTTTGATGACTATATAAGATATAAAAACCCCAATGGACGAAAGAGGAAGAGAGAGCATCGTGTAGAATAGCCTCTTTGAGTGAAAAACACAGGTTTGGAGTCTTGAGAGGGGTAGAGATTCAAGGTTTATCATTCACAAATGGGAAAAGAGCATACCAATACTAGAATTTCCAAATTTGGGCTAAAAAGAGGAGAAGTTCTCTTTATTTAATTTTCTATCATTTTTTCTCTTCTAATCCTTATATGATGGATTGTTTGATTGTTTTGGATGTTATAGACACCATGAGTGGCTGATTTATTTTTTAGAAATTGGCTTTGAACCATCTTGTTAAACTCCTATTTTATTGATTTGAATGATAGATGTCTTTGATATATATATATATATATATGTTGAGTTGGGTTATTTGTGTAGAGTTGTATAACGAGAGTTGGCATTCTATAGACATACATTCATCAAGTTAATTGATTAGTTGAAATAGAGATTTTGGCTAATTTAATTGATCACCTATAGGATAACTTAATAACTAGTTAAATTGGTGGAGGGATTTGGTAGATTGAGAGATTGCTTAATCATCTTCATTTAATTTGGTTAGGGACAATTAATTACACCTAGAGAGAGGGTAGTTAATACATTTGGACATCTTAGGTGAGACACAATTCAAGTAATAAAATAGGAGGGAGACAAGATAGGAAAAAAGATGATATCTAGTTGTTAAAATCTTGAATTCTAAGTTTCTGCATTTTGGTGTTATCAATTGTTCATTGTTAGTCATTTAATTTTAATTTAATTTTCTAGTTTATTTCTATAAAAATCTGGTTTTTAAATAAAGATTAATCTGAATTAAGTGGTGTCTAAGCACAATCCCTGTGGGATCGATATTGCTTATTACTACAAGTCACGACCCATATATTTGCAGTTTTGAGTGTAAAAGGAGTAGACTGTTTCACAATCAACAAGTAAGCAATGTCATTTGAGATCAAACTAGCATTGTTGATTATGCTACAAACTAATGTGCAATTTTATGGGTTGGCTAATGAAGATCCTAACGCCCATCTAGTAAACTTTTAAAAGATATGTGATACTTTTTGATATAATGGAATGTCAGAAGATGTTGTTAAGATGAGGGTAATTTTCCTTCACAATAAGGGACTGAGCCAAGGCATAGGCTCAGTCCTTAAACCCAGTAAACATTACGACATGGGAGTAGTTGACAAGTGCCTTCCTAGACAAGTACTTCCCTTTAACTAAGACAACAAGGCTGATAAAGGAGATTACTAATTTCCAACAAAACAATTGGGAGTCACTATACGAATCTGAGAGCATTACAAGGATTTACGAAGGAGATGTCTGTACCACAACTTACCAAAGGAATTTATTTTTCAAACTTTTTATAATGCAGTTCATCCACCCATAAGGAGCACTATAGACACAACTTCTAAAGGATCTTTGATGCAAAAGACAGTTGAGAAAGTAGAGGACTTGCTAGAAGAGATGGCAAATAATAGCGATCTTTAAACAACAGGTATAAGCAAACAGTAGTCAACTTTCTGAGATCAAAATGGAGTCATTATTGTTGACTCAGTGACAGCACTATAGGATGAGATTACCAATTTAACAAGACAACTGAACAGCTTACAAACCTCCTCATCTGCTCTAGTTAAAGCAATTCAGCATGGATGCAAATTGTATGTACAAGTTAATCATATTACCGTTGACTACTTTTAATGCAAAACAACAATACAGAGTAACTCAACTACATGGATATACAATTTGGTCAAGGAGGTAATAACTCCTACTCTAGCAAATAAAATCCAGGGTGGAGGAACAACCTAAATTTTTCTTAGTGTAATAATGCTGGCAATCAATTTAGAAAACAAAGTCCCCCTAGAGTTCAACAAGATAATTATAGTGCCAATGATTCAAAATTGGACAAAATTATGGACATGATCATAAGTATGTAAGAGAAGTTCGAATAAGTAGTAGAGAACCATGCTTCTTCCATTCACAATTTGGAGATTCAAGTGAGCCAACTTGCAACCACATTGTTTACAAAAGGTATGCGAAGTCTCCCAAGTAATACTGAAGCAAACCCAAGGGAGCAACTCAAGGTGATCATACTCAGAAGTGGGAAAGAGCTAGGACAACCAGTGGATAAACAAGTTGAAACCTAATCTGTAGAGAAATAAGAAAAGGGATAAGGAAGTCAATGGGTCGGTCCAGCCTGACCCTTGGTTGGATGGCTTGTGGGCACCGACCTAACCCATCTTTATTTTTTAAAAAAATTACAAAATAATCATTTTTATTATTCACCGACCTGTTTCCCAGTCTGGCCAAACCATTTTGCCCGTGGCCCACCTGTGGCCTGGCTAACGGGCCAAAACCGAGTCGGACCAGGCCAAAATTGACATGCCTAAAAGAGGGAAAAGGATGAAGAAAAGAGTGAGTACCCTCCTTACGTTGACCCTCCGCCATATTCACCTAAGATTCCATTCCCCCAATAATTACAGAAGAACAAATTGGATACAGAATTTGTAAGGTTCATTGAGAAGCAGAAGACTTTGTAAATTAAATTATCATTTATGGAGGCATTGAAACATGTACCTAAGTGAGCGAGGTTCCTAAAAGACATATTATCAAAGACTCAAACTTTGGAAGATAAACAGACTATAGCACTAATTGAAAGTTATAGCTCTATTATCACCAGTCATATGCCTTCTAAGTTAAAGGATCCAAGGATCTTCACAATACATTATGTGGTTAGGGATTTGGACTTTGTAAAGCGTTTATGCGACTTAGGCACAAGTTTAAACCTTATGCCTTTGTAAATCTTCAGAAAAATTTGGGCTAAGCAAGGTGAAGCCAACTTTGATGCTTATTCAATTAGTGGATCAATCTATTAAGAGATCATTTCGTGCGGTGGAAGATGCGATAGTGAAGGTGGACAAGTTTATTATCCCTATGGACTTCGTGGTGTTAGATTTAAAAAAGGATGAGAACTATCCACTAATTCTTGGATGGCCTTTCATAAACACTGGAAAAGCACTAATACACATTTATGAAGCAAATTGATTCTTTAGACTAGTGATGAGCATGTACATTTTAATATGAACAAGGTCTTAAAACATCTAAATGAAAGCATCTTTTTCATGAAAATAGATATAATGCATAAATGTATCAAAGAGCAAGAGGAGGAATGCTTTAAAGTAGTAAGTTATGAGGAATAGGTGACAAAGGATTTAAAGCTTAAGGAATATATGAAAGTGTCTGTCAAGATACTAAAGCGGAAGAGTGGATGATGGTGATTGCAAAAGTAGATGAGCAATTCACCTTCTTACAACACAAACTATTTGATTCAATTGAAGATTCAGGGAGTTTCATCATTATCGATTTTGTTGACAGTTCTTTATCAAAATTGGCATTACTAAAATTACTTTGATTTTTTAATTTGGTTGATTATGTATTTTTAGTTATCTCATAACATATAGCTTATTTACGAGTTACTAAACTGAAATTACAACAAGAGTGTAAGTAAGCCACTCATAATTAATCCTGATTTAGTTTTATATAAAGAAAGGTCAAGCTAGAGACCTTAACTTAGCATTTAGATAGTTAGGTATGTTTCGAATTCTAGTATTTATGGTTTTGAATTTTTATGTTTTAAAATGGTTTGGATTGTTAAATTTATTGTTTTTGAAGTTACTACAAGTTAGGGAAGCAAGCTTAGAGGTTATATAAAGAAAAAGCAAAGGAACGAGACAAAGGTGATAGTTTTTAGCATGTCACGATCGTGCCTTAAGAAGCACGATTATGCATGGCTTGATAAGGTTCTATCAAGCACGATCGTGATTGAGAGCACAAATTATGATTGTTACTCAAATCATGATCATGCCTCACGAGCAAACTTAGGCAACACATGAATTTTCACCTTTAATCCCCATTCTACCCCTCCCTCTTTAACCCTAACACCTTATATTCACTTTTTCTCTTCTTCTTCATCCAATTTCTCTCTAAAACTTAGGAACCACTCTCAAACTCTCTCACTTCTCTCTTTATTTTTTCTTATGGTTTTCACTTATTTCTTATTTTCACCTAGATTAACATTTCTCCTACACATATCTAGTAATTTCCACATAAACCTCACATCTTTATAGTGGTTTTCACAAGATTTAGTGGAACTTTTCCATCTTCACTTTTTAGGTGTTTTTGGTTTATTTTTACGTGTTCTTAGTTTATTTTGCAAGTATACACTTATTACTAGTGCCAAGAATCAAACAAACTACTAAACACTCACAAGTGTCAGGGAGAGGTGCATGTGATAGAGCTGTAGACTTTGTAGCTCCTTTTTCAATTTATTTGGAAGATGAAGGTATTCGATTCCAAACTCTTCACTATAGGATTATTAGTAAACCTAGATCCTTTGATTTTGATATTTTAGAAAATCTAGGCTTGAAAGATAAAGTTAAGACTTTCAGTAATAAAATTCAATAGGACAAATTTTTTAATTTTGATTATATTTTTATAAGGAATTATGATGTAATGGAAGAAATTGGTGGATTCCTAGGTCAAGCATAATTGAAAAACATGATAATTTTTGTGTTAAGAGGTATTGGAATCAATTAACTCGGTTGGATAACTTTGTGGTCAGAAATTCTCATAATAATGTCATTCTTAGTCTTAAACATTTGTTTCTTCATAAGTTTATGTGACATGATATGTTTGGTAAATCGAAAAGTAGGAATTTTTTTGTTAAATAATTATTTATTCTATGGTACATGGACAATAATGTCAAGTTTTGTACAACCACCCATATTTTTCATACTATAGCTACTGCTCTTAATAAGAAAAGTAGTCATCTTAGCATATGATATATTGTATTGTGCTTGTTTTTTTTATTATGGTGTAGATGTTGAGGGCCTGACTATTGTTTTTCTTGAGTTTCTAAATCACACTCACTTAAGGCTAGTTGAGATCTTGGAGGTCCAACACATGGAACTTTGAGATATTAGTTCCAAAACTGATGTGAAATATAGGACAGGACAAGTTAGTTCGAGCTCAACATCTGTACCACAGCAAACTCAGGTCTTAATAAGTGAAGATATAGAAAACAATGGAGAAGAATGTTGGGAGAAGGTCTTCAAGTTAGCCTTTGAAAATGACAAACTTTTGAAGGAGATGGCGCAAGAACAATAAAGACAATGACATGATATGAAGAAGATTTTTAAGTACCTCACTCTCAAGGTGTTCAAATTACTTCACCCACATCGTCACCGCCTCGATCTCTATAAATGATTTCGTGCCCTAAACTTTTCTTTTTGTTATTCCTTTTTATTTCTATGTGAATATTTTTTGTTTCTCACATTAAGGACAATGTGTTGCCTAAGTGTGAGGAAGCTTGTGCATTAGCATGCCATATGTGCGCGAATTTTGCATATCATATTGTGTTAGTTTTAAATTAGGTTAACATTGTATGAACATTTTGTCACATATGTATGCTTTGTGTGAATGTATCAATGGCAAGAATTTGATGGAATTAGCTTAGCTTTAAACATCGTCATTTAATTTGTCAAGGCATATTACCTTAGGAATTTTATGTTTTAAGTATCTTTAGATGAATATATATGTTAAATAGGATATGACACCTATTTTGTTCACTTTAGGAAACTTGTTGTATACATTTATAATTAGATGTCAATTGAATTGTTTAGCATTACTAATAACCTTTGATTGCAGATAATTGACTTAAAAGAAATAAGGTAGGTTAAGAAATTAAAGAAAAGAAAAAAAGTATGTGAAATAAATAGCTATTCCATTGTCCCTTTTTGAAAAATTTGGGTTAAGAATAGAGCCAGTAGCCAGTTGAGAATTTGACATAGCTAAGCAACCAGTGACATTCGCGACAAAAATGCTTGTCTTTACGTCAAAAGGTTACAATGACATTCCAACTAAGCTAAATAATAAAAAATTGTGGCCTAGTTAAGTAATCGGGGGACATTCACGATAAAATGTTTGCTTTCATGTCAAAAAACTAGGTTAACGTTAAAGAAAAAAATGATGTTTCAATAAATAAAACCTACTAATCTTTCAAAATAGCAAAAAATTTCATAAAGGGATACTTAGTGATAGTTACGTGTTTGATTGATTACTAATTATAAATGTATGTTTATAAGTGCCATTGGTGTATGAATAGGGTATTAGTATTTTAATTGATATGTATATTCAATTAAAAGAACTTAAACATAAAAGGATTTGGTTAGTGTGTTGGCACATTTTGAATGATTGATGTTTGTGGTTAAATTAATTCCATAAATGTCATTTTACCATTATCTTCACATTTTTCTTTACTAGTTTGTAGCCACCATTAAACTCATAATTTTTTATACAAGTTACCAATGAAAATAAACTTCCTTTTTTTAAAATTCTCTTAAATTAAATTGATTCTACTTTCCTAAATTATCTCATAAGATTGTATTAAACATAATCTTCTGGTAACATTCTAAAGTAGCAAACTTTAAATTTTAATATTAAAGAATTAGACAAAAAGTCTCAAAGGTATAATATAAGGCTCATTTAACCTTTAAGGTCTCACACAATATAAATTGAGATCTTACATTAATCCCTTTTCATGGTCTTTTTTTCTCACATGGTAAGAGTTATGTGCTATGTTATTAACACTTTTTCATTTAGAGTGCATTGATAGGTGTAGTTCATACTATGTTTTCCTAAGTGTTTTAGTATCTTTTTAATTGTTTGTTAGATGATTATTATATGTATAGGCTTAGAATTATGTAATTATGAGTGTTTGTTTATATTTTAAGTGTTTGTATGGTTTATAGCATGATTTCAATCTTAATTTTATGTTTCATGAGGTGTTTTACATGCTTGTTAGTATTAGAAATCATATTATTATAGAAAAAGGAAGATGGTAGTTACATGAAGGGTGTCAAGATCTTACATGAGGAGCACGATCATAACTGGCATGTATAGGGATATATGGCCTTTGTCATGATTGTGCTTATATAGTAAGATTGTGACTCAGAGGAAATTTTTAAGAGCACGATCGTGACTTCCATAACACGACCGTGACAGAGACTTCCTAAGCATGAGCTTTTTCATTTGTTTTAGGTTTGGGTATTTTTGGAACCAATTAAAGTGGGAAAACCCTAGTTACACTCCCAAGACTCTAATACACTATTTAAAAATATGAAACACACCAAAAAACTTAACAGCCAACATAAAAGAGTAAATCAAATTTGGGAGATCAAGAAGAACATCCAGGAAATCTGGCTTTCTAAATCAAGTCTTTAATAGAGTTTTTCTTCTTTTCCTTTAGTTATTTCATTATTTTTGATGTATAATCTAAATTCCAAGATGACAAACATGTTTATAAAGTTATAGATTTCATATTAGGATTTATTCTGGATTTATTTTATGACCTTGATTATTGTTGATTTTAATACATATTCTGTGTTTATGATAAATGTGCATGCTTATACTTGACAAGAAATTGAGAGAGTAAGTCAAAAATAATCAGAGTTAGATTATACTGTTGGACCCCGATTCTTCTCTTACTAACAAGATTGTGCTAAATTCTTTTTGAGGGTTATTTTTGATTAATTTGTTGTGACTAGGTATTAATTATAATGTTTTCGGGTGTAGAAATTTTTTTTAAA
>JAOQMS010000006.1:21467155-21481300 GCA_027563885.1 Erythroxylum longipes
CGAACTGACATTACGCGACATCGAGTACCCCAGAAAAACTGGGATCCGACGGGGTACGCAGCTACCTAGACTCCCGGGGTGTATGGGCACCCACCGCAGAGGCGTGGTGGATTTATAAGGATTTGGTATCCGTTAACGTCAACACGTGTTTTCGTTAGCTTTTATATATATATATATATATATATATATAAGTATATATAAGTGAGACTTTAACCTCTTGCTTGGTTTATAAGTAAGTGAGAGGTATCATGACTTGTTAATGACATAATTTTGCAGCTGCTGCATTCATAGACAGTGGAGCTAGAAATGAAAGCTAGGTTAAAGACACGTATTTCTTTTATTGTTCGACCCATTCATATTAAAAATTGACAGTGTTAACAAAATTGACGTCAATTATGTGTAATATTACTATTATGAAAGTTTTCCAAAATGGGTCACATCATAATGAAGGTAAAAATCTTTTTTATTGAATTAGGGTAATATTTTAAATTTGGATTGGGACATTTTGTAAATTCATACACAATCTGAACAACTTGTATATTGATATGTTGATATTTATATTTTCTTTAAATTTTTTATAGTGATTACCTATGATTTTCTTGCCATTTTAAAATAAAAATGAAAAATGATTTTAAAATATTTTTATTAAGAAATTATAAATACATTTCCATTTTAAAGTAGAAGAAAAAACATAATTGAAACGTCATTAATTAATTATGCATTCACTTTCAATTCTACTGTACCAACCCTTCCGGAATCTGATTCTACAACTTTATCTCATTCTCACCTTTAACTTTTGATCATTATCACTTCCACACTGAACAACTCTTTCATTTCTTTCTTCTCTGTCCTGCCAGCTTTAACTCCCAGCTCTCACGTCCCACCCCACCTCACTCCCAGTTCACCATCCATCTCAGACTTCCTAACTGCATTATCCTAGCTCATCCCCTACACTTGTCAGAAAACATTGTTTCTTAGGCTATTGTCATTTCGCATTAAAAACTATTAAATAGAAATTATAGTAAAGATGGCAGAAATTAAAGATACAATCGCACCAATAGATTCTATCCCATCTATTCTAGCAAAGGACTGCTGTGACAAATATCAAATTAGTGGTGAAGATTTTTTATAGCACGGGTCATTTCAGCTTGTGACAAAGTGAGGTTCAAGACACTCTTTTTAGCAAATTCTTGACATTACTAAATTTCAAAAAAAAAAATTCTTGACATTACTATTGAAGAAAAGAAACTAGATAATATTGAGGAGAAAGATTGGAAGATTATAACTCGTTTAGCATGTGGTATAATTCAATCGTGCTTTTCTGAGAGCAAAAGTATGCTTCTCGAAAGAAACTTCTGCATTTAAATTGTGGAATGCATTGGAGAAAAATTAAAAAAAAAAGAGTCAGAATAAGCTCCATAAGAAGAAGAGATTGTTTCGTTTCTCTTATGTTTTGGAAACTACTATAAATGATCACATCACCAATTTTAATCAGTTAGTTACTAATTTAATGAATTTGAATGTGACATTTGAAGATGAAGATCTGGCTTTGATGTTGCTGGGATCCCTTTCTAAGGAGTTTGAGTTTCTTGAAAGTACTCTACTTCATGGGAAAGTTGATGTGTCTCTTAATGAAGCTACAGCTGCTTTGTACAGTCATGAATTGAGAAGGAAGACAAAGGAAGAATGTACAAGTGGAGCAGCGGAAGCTTTAGTAGTTCGAGCCCGTTTACAAAGCTAGACTGAAGGAAAGAAAGGGAGATCGAAGTCGGGGCTCAAATTGAGCGAAGATGAATGTGCTTTTTATTAGGAAAAAGGGCATTAGAAAAAGGATTATCTAAAGCTAAAGAATAAAAACAAACTGATAAAGGAAAAGACTTTTTTAAATTCGAATGTTGCTGAATATGAAGGTGCAAACTTAGATCTTTCATTAGTTGTTACATTCTCAATAATCCCTTCTAGTCCATGGCTGCTCGGTTCACGCTGTAGTCATAATAAGTATCCCAATCAAGATTGGTTCTCTGATTTTAGAGATAATAAAGGTGGAGTTATCTACATAGCAAATGACAGTCCCTGCACCACAAATGGGATTGGTTCAATTTGCTTGAGGAATCATGATGAAACAACCAGGACTCTAATGGATGTCAGATACGTGCCAAGTTTGATGAAGAATCTCATTTTTGTGGAAGTACTAGAATTAAAGGGTTACATTGTAAATGCAGCATATGGAGTAATGAAAACCATCTTTGATGCACTTATTATAATGCAAGGAATTCAGAAACACAATAATTTGTATTATTACAAAGGTAATGCAGTTATTGGAACAATATCAGTGGCTTCTAATGAAGATCAAGAGCTAGAAGCAGCAGGGAGGTTGTGGTGTATGTGCTTAGGATATGCAGGTAAAAAATCCTTGAAGATATTAGTAAACCAAAGATTGTTGAAAGGAGTTCGGGCTTGCAAATTATACATCTGTGAGCATTATGTCAAAGGGAAACAGATAAGAGTGAAATTCAACACTGCAATCCATGATACGAAGGGTATTTTGGATTATGTTCACTCTAATGTGTGGGGACCTTCCAAACCAATTTCTTTAGGAGGAAAACACTATTATGTGACCTTTGTTGATGTTTTCTCTCGGAGACTATTGGTGTATACTATGAAGACTAATGATAAAGTGTTAGGAGTTTTCCTTAGATGTAAGAAGATGGTGAAAATCCAAACAAGCAGAAGGATAAGTGTCTCCTTATAGATAATGGTGGAGAGTAAATGAGTGATCCATTTTTAAAAGTTTGTGAAGATGAAGGTATTGCAGAAACTTCATAGTCCGGAATACACCACAACAAAATGGGTGGCAGAATGTATAAACTGAACATTGCTGGAGAAAGTTTGGTGTATGTTGTCCAATGTTGGTTTGGGCAGAGAATTTTGGGTTGAGGCTTTTATATATACGTTTCATCTCATCGATTGTTTTCCATCAACTGTTATTGGTGGTAAAAACACCTTTGAAAAAATGATTTGAAAAGCATGTTATAGATTATGATTCCTTACATAAGTTTGGCTCCACTACATACTATTACATTAAGGGGTCAAAGTTGAATCCACGTGCAAAGAAAGCAATTTTCATGGGGATCACCTCTGGTATGAAAGGATATCGTCTTTGATGCCCAGAGTCAAAGAAATAATTTTCAACAGGTATTTTACCTTTGATGAATCTATCATATTAAGAAAGGTGACAATTGAAAATGTTAAGCAGACAGATGATACTCTAAAACAAGTGGAGTTTGAAAGAAGAATTGTTACCCTAGCAAATGATGAAGCAGATGCAAAAACTCTTGTAGTAGAAGAGGAGCCAGATGAAGTAGAAGTTCCAACCCAAGAACCTCCATAACAACAATTACCAATTGCTTTGAGAAAGCCAAAAAGGAACATTCAAGTACCTGCTCGTTATGCTAATATGGTGGCTTTTGTATCTCCAATTAAAATTGATGACATTCCTATCACTTATAAGGAAGCAATTCGAAGTTCAGAAGAAGATAAGTGGAGGATATCCATAAATGAAGAAATACATTCCCTTCATAAGAATCAGACGTGAAAGCTAGCTAGTCTCCTAAAGGGAAAGAAGGCAACTGGATGCAAATAGGTATATACAAAGAAAGATGGATTTCCTGCCAACAATAATGTTCGCTACAAAGCAAAGCTGGTGGCCAAAGGCCATGCTCAAACGGAAGGAATTGATTATAATAAAGTTTTTTCTCCATTGTAAAATATTCCTCCATTTGATTTTTGTTAGCTTTGGTAGTACAATTTGATATGGAACTAGTTTAATTGGATTTAAAAACTGTGTTTTTACATGGAGACTTAGAGGAGGAAATTCATATGACTCAACTCGAAGGTTTTAAAGTTGCTGGACAAGAGAATATAGTATGCAAGATTGAAAAATCGTTGTATAGATTGAAGCAATCTCTGAGGCAGTGGTACAAATGATTTGACAAGTTTATGATAGAGCAAAAATACACAAGAAGCAAATACGATCACTATGTGTATTTTCGTAAGCTACAAGATGGATCCTACATCTATCTTCTCTTATATGTTGATGATATGCTGATAGCTTCAAAGAATCAAAGAGAAATTAAGAGATTGAAGATTCAATTGAATCAGGAGTTTGAAATAAAAGATCTGGGCGAAGCCAAGAAAATTCTCAGCATAGAGATAAATAGAAACAAAAAGTTGGAGAGACTGTGTTTGACTTAAAAGCAATATTTGAAAAAGGTATTACAACGTTTTGGCATGAATGAAAAGTCAAAACCTATTTGTACTCCGCTTGCTCCTTATATAAAGCTCAGTGCATCCTTATCTTTAAAGAAAGACGTAGAATGAGAGTGCATGACTAAAATATCGTATGCAAATGTGTTTAGTAGCTTGATGTATGCTATGATGTGTACAAAACCTGGCATTTCAAAAGCAATAGGAATCGTGAGCAGGTACATGCATAATCTAGGCAAGGAGCATTAGCAAGTTGTGAAATAGATTTTGCAGTACATTTTGAATACCGTATATATTGGAATAATGTTTGAGAGGTATGAGAAAGGTAGTCATTGCTTAGTTGGATATTGTAAGTTGGACTATGCTAGTAATCTAGATAAACGTCGATCAACTACTGAGTATATGTTTACTTGTGGCACCAGTCAATTGGAGTTCTACCTTACAATCAACAGTTGCTTTATCGACTACAGAGGCAGAGTATATGGCAGGTACAGAGGCTGTGAAGGAGGCAATTTGGCTTCAATGATTACTTAATGAATTGAGAATTAGATGGAAACATGTCAAGGTACATTATGATAGTCAGAGTCCTATTTATTTAGTAAAGAACCAAGTTTATCATGGAAGGACAAAATACATCGACGTGCGATTTCATTTTGTACGAGAGATTTTGGAAGATGGTGGAATAATACTCTAGAAAATCTTGATCTTTGAAAATCCTACAAAGATGATGACAAAAGCGGTGACTGCAGTCAAGTTGAAACACTATTTAGACTTAATTAACATTTTGAGAATTTGATAGCAATCGGAGACACTACTGAAAATAGTTTCATTTGCAAGAGGATTTTGAAAAAAATGATTGGAAAATATGTCAAGGTGGAGAATTATTGACTTGTGACATATTTTGATATCCCATATTGAAAAATTATAAAGATGGTCCTTAAGTTTTAAAAGATCAGAATTTTGCTTCCGCAGTACTAAGTTCCAAGGGCAGTTAAATATATGCGGTTCATCATATCTGTAAGATATGAATTGGTTTTTGCAACCACAAATAATGGGAAAGTTAGAAAGAGCATATGAAATCTTTACCGTTGTTTGGTCAAATTCAGCATGGATTGAGATCATCGTAAAATAGAAGTGTAATAAAGTTAAAGGTAACTTTTCATCAACGCTTTCTGGTCAACTTCATAATGTTTTGGCATCTCTTATGTGGAGATTAATGCTTCTTTTTCCAAACTAGAGAATACAAACTGAAGTACAATACGGAAACGGAGCAATGAAAAATTTTATTCAGATTGTCGTGTCAGTTGTTTATACTCTCCGAAGCATCACCCTCCTGCTATTGTCTTGAATGTGGGATTCTCGACACTCATTTATGGCCTTGACTTTGCTGAAGGTATTTGAGTAACATTCATTGGTGATGCATGCTGTTGATAAACTTGATCACAAGATGCATAGGTTATGTTTTGGGCCATATGGGTCACTGGATTTTTCAACCCAACTTCAGGTGCTGCGGCTGCAACTTGCTGCTGATAAAACTGTCCTCCCACTTCATTTACGTGTACATAGCCATTTGTATTCTGATAATGGACGGGGTTTATTGAGATCTTTGAATCTTCCTCAGGGAGTTTTAACGTTGCACCCCACGGGTCTGATTGTGGCAGGTGATAACGCCCATCACAATGCGGACCAATTAACAACTGATTTTGGTGATGATTCAAAACTTCATCTTTGGCAACTCCCTGACTGCAAGTTGATAGGCTGTACCTTTGACAAGAAACAGGATCAAGTTGAGAGTGTATTTCCCAAGCGAAGTCTGGATTTGTATGAACCAAGCGTTCATAAGAAAGAGCTGAGCTTAGTTGTGTGGATGAAAAATCAGCTACCAGTTCTCCAGCTTGACAACTTGCTAAAGCATCTCCATAATAGTTTATGGTTTGGTTCAATGCTCTGGAATTGTCATATACATTGTTGCTAATTTGGCTATCTGAGGGCGCAAAATCAATAACTATGTTATATAGATGGTATGCTTTTACTATAATCTGGAATCTTAAACTGGAAATATGGCTTGAGCAGCAACGTGAGCACCTGATGTCGGTGAAGTCATTTGATTAAAAGACTGAAAAAACAGAGAATGACAAGACGGACGTGGTCCACCTAGTCCCAAAGGTGCAGCAATAGTTGGGCAAGCTAACTGCATTCCTCGGTTCAAGTTTATCACATTCAGCATACGTGCATTATTGTTGAATGTTGAATCTGTCAGTCCTCTTTCATTTGGAAAGTTTGGGGACCGTGACATATTTGGGAAAGGTTTCTTGCTGAGCTCCAGTAACCGACCATCACATTGCAGAAGCTTCTCATAGTGTTTTTCAAGAGTTCCTGGTGAAAACACCAGACAGTGCCTCCTGAGAATGGAACATTAGATCAGATTAAGCTTCTTTAGTAATTTGCATCCGAATAAACGGTAGCATATGACATCCAAACCTGCAATGAAAAGCTTCCCCACCAGTAAAGTCTGACGTTGAACTCCAAATGGTATGCTTTCTTGGCTGTGGATCAACCTCCATGAAAAAGTTAGGTCGCTCATTTAACTGCATCAACTCAATGCAACAAGTTAATGGATGGAACATGTAACTAAATTCAAAGCAAGAACTATAAGCTCGCAAAGACGCAAGGAATAAGGAGAAACAGAAGAAACCTCAATTTGCAGAGTAGCTGACTCATTCTCCTCAATTTTAGCTTGAATGGCTATTATATTACTCCATTGAACTTCAATCTTTCTCTTTAGCCTACCAACGAGAATCTCCACCACCAACTTGCTTTTAGAGTAACAACACTTAGCCACTATGTCACCATCCTTTCGAGCACTCTCTACAAAAGGAAAACAATTAAAAGAATTCATTACAAATGAAACCATTGTATTACAAATGACAAGCTTGTGACTGTACCTCCCATGATCCAATTCTGAGAAGTAACGCACTAAAATTAGAAGCCTTCAGTTTCCCAGAATCGTCATCCTTGGGATGGCACAATAACTTACGATCGGTGTGAAATTCATTCTCATGCAAGTTCTTCTCCATAAATTCATATAAAGAGGGTGTAAGGTTGAGTTTCAAACCGAGTGGTCGCAAGCTCAAAATTTTATTTGCCAAGTTAGTCTGAATCATCATAAGTATTTATGTTAAAGTTCAAATATATGTATTGCGTATTGCGACAAAAGAAAGTGGAATATCATACATCGACAATTATACGTGTAAGCACATGGAAGATGTAAAACCTGTTCATCGTCGTGATTTTGAGTTTGCAGATTTCCTGTAATCTTGTCGTTTGCAATACCAGAGACATAATCGTAAGAGTCGCCATCAACTGGGCCACCGCCACCAGCAACACTATCAGCATCAACCCATGTTAAATCATGATACATGAGCGGGCACAAATTGTGGTCGTCTTGATGGAGGAGTGGAGTCAAATTGTTGCAGCACAGGAGATTTGATGCTGTTTTGGAGATGCACATAATATTGCAGAGACGTGATCCCGAGAAAGCAGGAAGAGAGACACAGGTGGGAGAGAAACAGGATAATGAGAAAGGAAGAAATATACAGGTAGTTATAAAGAGCAGAGTAGCTGTAGGAACAGTGTTGGAGGTGAGCAGGGAATTAATTACTGAAATTTGTACGTGTTAAGGAGTCTTGTATTCTATGAGTCGGAGAGAGCATACCATAAACTGCCGCTGCTAATTACTGCCTTTTTCCAAATTTATTTTCCTCTCTAATAAATATACTAATACCTAAGTGATATTGAGTCCGTGACGAAGAGAGGATTCTAGTTTTGTTTCAATATAGAAGTCCTAACGGTTTTAGTTTAAGGGTGTTAAAAAGAGGAGAAAATCTAGGGGGTGCAGTCTCTTTCAGAGAATCGGGAATCAGGACGTCACCGTACGACGCTTAGTTAGATTCACATCATGCAAAATGGTACAAAACCGATTAAGATAGATGGACAGGTGTATGTTTGGGTCTAAAAGTTCAGAACAATCTCAACGTAAGGTAAGAGATCAAATTTTCATATAATTTTATTAAAATTTTTTATAATTTCTTTTTTTTTTTTGGGGAATCCTTTGTAATTTAAACATGTTTATAATGAATTTTTTTGTTGTTGTTAAATATTATTGAGACGAAGAATATTAGAGATATTGACGATATTATAAGACTTACTTTGTAAATAAAATAAGGTTTAATTGATTTTTTTTTTCAAATTTTACTTAATTCTATAATATTATGTCAAACTTTATACAGTAACGTTATATTGATTAACCTTTTAATTTTTTTCGCAAAAATGATCTGACGATAAGTTATTCATTACTATCGATTATGTAGTATGCCACATCATATTAATATTTTTTCAATTTAATATATTTTTGTTTTATTAAATAACAAATTTTATACATAATAACAATATTAATTTAATATGACATGTCATTAATGGAAAATTTAACTTCAGAATAATTTTGCAAAAATAGAAAATTTTTATTGTAATTTTTAAAATTTAAATGAATACTATAAATTAAACAAAATTTTAGATTTTTTTACAATTATCCCACAAAATAATAGCACATCTCCATCCACAATTTTCACTCGATATTTACTCTTCATCCCCGTCTTAAACTTTTCTTTCTTTTCAACATTCACGATTGTGAAGGTGACAGTGTGCAATGGGACGATAGATGTGGCTATTGGGAGGTGCGATGGTGGGTGTACGCCAAGATGGGTGTGTTTCGAGATCGTGGTACGTGCAATGGCGGATGGTGCATGCAGTATGGTGTGATTGGAATGAAAAGGAGAGAGGGATGACGCGTTGGAAGCGAACAAGAGAGTGAAGAAGCATTGACTAGAGAAGGCATTAGAGGGGGCGGAATGAGATTGAAGCAAAGTACTAGTCATAAGTCGTTGGGAAGAAATTGGGTGGTTTGGGTCTTAATGCTTAAGGCTATGATGGGTTAAATGTAAAGTTTTTAATAGAATAGAGTGAAATAAAATGGAATGGAATGGTTATAATGGAATGAAATGTAGATGAATGTAATATTGAAAAATTGTTGTTTGGAAGAAATGGAAGGGTTCATAATGTAATATAGTAAAATGTTGTTTGGATGAAAGGTGTAATATAGTGTAAAGTTGTTTATTATTTTACATTCCATCTTAAACCCTCTAAATTAGAGGTTTTTCATTTTTACTGTTTAAGATGAAATGGGATGTAATATGAAACTCTCATCTTCCATCTTATTTCATTCCATTCTATTTCATTATAAAACCTCCTCTCAAACAATGAAATAATATTTCATTTCATTCAATTAATAAACTCTCAGCTAAACACTCACGCAAGGGTTGTGTCTTTGTAATATTTGTACCCTATAGTAATTTTTTATCCATATTCTTTCTGCTTCTTTTGTCACACAAATCAAAATACTAGAGCAGAAAGAAGCGAGAGAATTGTTCGGTGTCAAAGGAGACCACAATTTATCAATGGCTAAAAGAAAAATTGCTAGGAGATGAAATTAAGCTTAGGGAACGGTATTGTCGATATGGATGTGAAATTTGCGATATTGACTTACGGCCATGTGATAAGAAATACATTGCAAAAAACAAAAAACCAAAAAGTGGCTTTTTACTTTTTAAGTGGATAAAAAATTTTCAGTGCAGATGAGACATAGAAATAGTCCATATATGTATATAAACAAAGTAAACCCACTGTTTCATTCAGTTTACATTATAAACGAAATTGTACTATTAATGAACTAACAGAAAGCTTGTAAATGTTAGAAATTGTATTTTTTTTGGTACAGAGAAGTTGATTTATTACCATTTGATTTATGTCTTATTTCCATAACCGTAAGAGTTGTGGAACTGTCGTTTTTGAAATGGTAAAGCAATCAATATTGGATACGTTCAAATTTGGGCACTTGAGTACAAGCGTATGAATGATGGGATCAGACTGTTTGCTCTTTGTCAATTTTATGTCAGAGTATTTAGCCTACATAATTTTTTTGTCTTTTTTAAATATGTGAATCAGATGTTTTAATACAGAAATGACACAGAACATCTGGTAATTACGATTTCATCCGATGGATGATGTATTTTAAGTGCATGAAAAGTTGGCTTTTTCTCTGATCTTGATGATGGTGCATGTATATTGCTTTTGGAATAAGCTCTTCATATATGCTTAACTGCTTTATGCGATTTCTAAAGATTGTGGCGGGTGCATGATTCAAATCTAACCAAAACTCATCATATTCCTTCAAAAGTCAAGATGAATCTTATCTTGTTTCTATTAGAATATATTTTATAGGCTACAATCAATTGTTGCTTTGGTTTTATTAAAAGCAGGCTAATGATATGATCCCTATTGAGATGTTTATAGTCCACTAATATTGTTATCCCTATTGGAATTAAGCATTTTATATCGTTAATGTGATTAATGTTGTAGGCCTAACCCTAAGGCCCATGATGGGTAGGCTTAGGGTTACTATCTGTGGCTACGTACCCACTGCACTCCCTATATATACACAAATATAATCTCTACACAGTTCGCGCCATTAAGAACTACAATTTCTAAAGAGATCAGAGTCACAATGGAAGCCCTAACCGTCACCAAACACTTGTGAGGTGCTCTCACAATTTAATGATCATGTCTCCAACACGTAAGTATCTATGTTCCCTATCACGTAATTAATTCACAATTTTCACTTCTTACACGTAATTAATTCACAATTTTCGCTTCTTACATTTGGGATTAGAGCATAGGAATTATGTGATAAGGAATCTGATTGTTGTTGATGATTCATGATTAAGATCATAATTTTCACTTTTTCATATGTTAATATGTTTGATTTTCGGGTTAATGTAAAATTGATCCCTAAAACCTTAGGGATTTTATAGATCATAATCTCATGAGTCTATTGATATATGATTTTTAATTTTTCATGCACTATGCACGGAGAATTTTACAACACAAACCATGGTTAGGGTTCTTGAACCCGATTCGAATCTTACAAAATACATATGAAATCTTACTTCTTGTGTTGATTTACGTTTTCTTCATGATTTTTGTTGATGATATGCGTTTAAATGGAAGAAAAAATTGATTTTTTGAGGCTGTTTTTTGAAGAACCCAATACGAACTTCACAAACTATTTTCGACCTGATTTTGATCCATAAAATCGTCGTTATTCCTACAATTTATTGAAGACTTTTCATAGAAACTAGATTTAAACAAGTTTTCTAATTGATTGAGCATGAAAACTGAACCAAAAATACATTTTGATCGCCAACCCATTTTCAAAACCCACGTGACCCAATTTCTGCACACCCGACCCGTTGGAGAAAGAAGATGATGCCCCCTACACACGCCCACTCTCACATGTGGCGCTTGCAGGCGCGTGTGGCTCCACGAAATGAATTTTTATGCTTCGATTTTTCTGTTATGCTCCATTTTTTGAGCTTGATTTTTCTATATATTTTTCATAATTTTTCTGCTGCATTTAATAGTTTTATAAAAATATCACATTACATAGTAGATTTTATGCATTTTCCAGTTTTTTTAATTTAACCTGATACATTGGAAATTATTATTACCTTATTTTGGATATGTTTACAGTAGTCACTCTCTCTCAATCATATCTTATATGTACTTATTAAATTGAATGTGATATTTGCTTTGTTATCCAACTGTATAAGTAGAAAACCTATTTTATAATGCAATTTAATGTGATCCATGATCAGTTGAGGTGTCTTTATTGTTACATCTTCTTTTAAACTGAATTATGGTATTGGGCAATATATTTTGATTCTTGTATGAAAAGTTTCATGAATTACTATGGGTGATTACCACCAAAGTGGGATCAATCATAGTAGTTTGTGAGATTTTTTATAATTTTTAAGGAATGTTTTTGATTAATGCATATAATTACCTGCCCAAAGGGGGTAGTTGTGTGCTTTAGTTGGAGACCTAATTTTCAGTAGAGTTATTGAGGATTGCAATAATCTTGGGGATCTATCTGCCTAAAGGGGATGAAATTTCAAGATTAGTGTACCCTCATTTTCATAGCTCATCTTTAAGGTTCTAATTTTGGTTGCACATTCTGCCCAAAGGGGAATATGTGATTATTAGTTGGCCTCACTATTATTTTTATGCCCTTATTATTGTTATTAATGCATTCTATTTTGTTCTATACAGTTTCCTTCGCTACGAATAATAGTCAAGTGATTGTAGAAATTTTAACTGGCTTACATTACAAGAAATGGAGGCAGAACATAGAACTTTCTTTAAGAATAGCTGATCTAGATATGGCACTAAGGGAAGACATGCCTGTCGTACCTAATGGAGGAAGCACTCCTGAACAAAGAGAGAGTTTGGCTAAGTGGGAGAAATCTGACTGACCTAGCTTGGTTGCAATTGAGAGGACCATTGCTGAACACCTGTTGAGTGGTCTACCCTACACAACATCTGCTAAGGATTTTCTCACCACCATAGGAGATAGATACCAAGTATTCAATAATGTTGAGTCTGGATATTTAATGAAAAAGTTGATGGATATGAGGTATGGCCATAACGGGGGTGTTAGGGAATTTATTCTAAGAATGGTTCACCTTCAAACCAAACTGAAAGCCCAATCCATTGACCTGAATGAAAATTTCATTGTTCACTATGCCTTAAACTATCTCCCTATTAAATTTACCCAAATCAAAATAGCATATAATACCATTGGTGAAAAGTGGAGTGTTAATGACCTTATTACCAAATGTGTGGCCGAAGAAGAAAAAATCAGGAAAGAAAAGAGTGATTTAGCCCTCCTGACCATTCATGCTAAACCTCATTCTGGCAAGAGTCATATGAAACATAAGAAATACTCTTATAGTGCTCATAACAAAAATCAGGACTATAAGAAATTTGGGAATACTCACTATTATAATGATGGAGGTCATAGGCAAACTACCTTCAAAAAAGGTCCTTTGTGTGTCTTCTGTAAGGTTAAGGGACACCATAGAGGAGAATGTCATAAATTCAAGGCTTAGTTAGAAAACAAGAAGAAATCTGGAGGTAATCATTTTGCTTTTGTCTGTTTTAAGTCTTTGATAGTTGATGTCCTTATAGATTCTTGGTGGTTTGATAGTGGTTTCACTACCCATATTGCTATGTCCGCACAAACATGAGAAAGCCAAGTCTGAAAAAAAGCAATCTGAGGGTAGGAAATGATCTTGAAGTAGTGGTGGAGTACGTTGGAGATGTTACTTTAGTCTTAGATTCAGGGCATGAACTTATTTTACAGAATACCTTTTATGTACCTTCCTTTAGAAGGAATTTGATTTCAGTTTCTTGCTTAGATTAACTTGGTTTTACTTTTTCTTTTGGTGGTGGAAAAACAACATTGTTTTTTTAATTTTACAATAATAGGATCTAGTTTTTTTGTGGATGGTTTATATAAACTGTCCTTGGCTTCTGATAAATTTTCTACATTTTTCAATGTTAAGACTAGTCTTACTAAGCAGTCTAGGATAAAAAAGAAATCGTCGTTATTGTGGCACAAACGTTTAGGTCACATCTCTAGGGAAAGGGTAGAGCGATTAATAAGAGATAACATTTTACCTTCCTTATACTTTAATGATTTGGGGACATGTGTAGATTGCATCAGGGGAAAATTCATTAAGATTTAAAAGAAAGATGCAAATATGTAACATCCCATTACTAATGGGAAGGGTAGAATAGTAATTTGGAATGGTTTATGAATGCTTAGAATCACCTTGATATGTTCATGCATACACATACCCGTGAATAGTAAGTTTGCACATGAAAATGACTGTATATGCATTCATGACATTTCCCGGTATATTT
>JAOQMS010000006.1:21481400-21502685 GCA_027563885.1 Erythroxylum longipes
TATACCGAAAATGCCCTCATTTTCTTCTCATGTCTTCTTGCCATAACTATTATGCTTATGTTAATGAAGAGAATTTTTATGGGGCCGATAAGATCTCTTTCTTAGCTTTCCAACGATATATAATTTGAAATTTTTGGACTTCTTGATTGAAAGTTATGGGGTTTTGAAGTAAGGTTGTAAAATTGGGCAGTCGCGATCATAACACAGGACAATCGCGACAGTCCCAGAATTTCGGGATGTCGCGATCGCGACCTTCCCCAAATTTTCAAGGAATCGCGATCGTGACATAGCACTATCGCGATGGTCCTTATTTTATGTCAATGTCGTGATCGTAACGCGGAACGATCGCAACTCCCCTCGTTTTTCCTACTACTGTTCCTTAAAAGTCACGATCGTAATACGGTACAATCGCGACTTTCCTGTTTTCTGAGCCTTCTCACGAGCGTGAGAAATGAAAGTCACGCCCGTGATTGTGTTGCTTATGAATTAAAATTTTCTATTTCTAAACCTAAATTGCTATTAATTCTTTTAACACCCAAATCATTTATTCTTTGCTCATTTTTTTCATGGAAAAATTTTCATAAAATTGTTGAGTATTATTTTACTTTTCTTATGAATTTTTATTTATTTAATATAATTCATATTTATTTCTTTTATTATGATATTATCTATTAATTGTGTATTTTATTAATAATTAATTGATTATCTTAAATCATTTGTTTTTGAATAATTTAATTTTGTGTTTAAAATCATTCTATGATATTTTAATTACTATTTGCTTATGTTAGAAAAGTCCCACCACGAATTTTCCTTGTCTAGACTTTAATTAAATTTAAATATTGTAATTTTATTTTATTGCAATATGAAACATACTTATTAGTATGATTTCAAATAAATTCCAATGGTAACACGTAGTCGCCATAAAATCCTTATGGAGACTCGGGGCCAACATTCTCTCCCATGATAACCAATTGATTCCTTTACCTTGTTCTTTCCTTCCATTCCACCAGAACTGATTCATGATAACCTGCAATTCATTGCATAAAGTAGAAGGGAGCAAGAACACTGACATGCAATAAGAAGGAATCGCTTGACCAACTGACTTGATAAGTACCTCTCTACTAGCTCTAGATAGGAACCTATTGTTCCAATTGTTCATCTTCTTCCAAAGTCTGTCTTTGATGTAACTAAAGATGTTCCTCTTGTTGTGCCCTATTAGATAGGGAAGGCCAAGATAAGAATTATTTCCAATAGGGTTACTCACCCCCAATGTGTTTGAAATGCTCAACATATTATTATGCGACACACAAGGGCTAAACATAATACTAGACTTTTGGAAGTTTACAAACTGACCAGAACCAGCTTTATAATCAGAAAGAATAGACTTGACCACCGCTGCCTCATTACTATTAGCCTCAAAAAAGAAAATAGTCATCCGCAAATAGTAAGTGTGAAACTCTTAGGCATCTCCGCCCCACTCTACAACCAGTAAGCAAACCTCTATTTTCAGCATTACGGAGCAAAGTAGAAAGACCTTCAGCACACATAAGAAATAAGTAGGGTGAAATAGGATTTTCGTGGCGAAGACCCCGTTCAAGGATAATAGGACCAACCGGAGTACCATTCAAATTCACCGTGCAACTAATATTTGAATAACACATAGACATCCAATGAATCCATTCTGTAAGGAAACCCAGTACATACATCATATCAGACAAATAATCCCAATTTACCCTATCATAAGCCTTACTGATGTAGATTTTAAAGCACAATAACCCAACTCCCCGTATCTCCTATTCTTTAAATTGTGCAGAATAACATGTCATTGTCAATAATAAAACACTTGAAATTACATTTTTACAAATAGGGAGGTTTTTGTTTACAATAGTAAAAACAATTAAAGAAGCAGTGGCATATCAGCTCTCCCACCCAAAGAACCCATTATCTTCATGTACTTACCTAAAAGAAAAGTAATAGTGTACAAAATTAGATTAGAACCAGGCTGAGCGCCCAGGAAAAAAAATTAATTCATTAATTATCACTGTGGTCATAGCAAAAGGCTAAATCAAATATCTGGCTATATTCATCAACAAAGTGGACTTCAAGACCACCTTTCACGTTTGGTGCAAGTTCATCATGTGCAAGGTCATTGTCATAGAGAGATCGCCATTCATCAAGCTGGCCGGCGGCAAGATGCACAATCTGCTTTGGCTGGATAATTTTTGCAGACCAGCAAAAATCATTCCTTGCCTGTCACAAATTTCGTGCTGTATAGGCAACGAACTCAGCTCTTTCTTGGCCATGGGAAGCCTAAATCTGCATAAACAAATCAATAAAAGTGGCGTTCATTGGAGGTGCATTAAATCAGGCAATACTCCAACACATTGAAGCTCTATGACAATGACCCAACACATGATCACCATTCTCAGAAGATGAGCAGAAAAAACAATTTGGATTCACATCAATTCCTCTCCTTAGAAGATTAAACTTGGTAGGAAGCACATCCCTACAAGCTCGCCATATAAAATCACACACGTTGGGGGGACACAT
Organism: Erythroxylum longipes; assembly: GCA_027563885.1. NCBI lineage: Eukaryota > Viridiplantae > Streptophyta > Magnoliopsida > Malpighiales > Erythroxylaceae > Erythroxylum > Erythroxylum longipes. The sequence goes on from JAOQMS010000006.1 coordinate 21,483,951, forward strand.
TAAGAGCCCAAATTCTTCTCCAAATATCTGATTGAATATTATTTTGAGCAACCCCTTCATCACCTAAGCTCCCCCGATAACCGGATTTCACTGTATACACTCCCCGCTTCTTAAAGTGCCACAAGATAGAATCTTCAAAATTGTGAATAGATAAAGGAATGGCAAGAATAAACTTCACATCTCTAGCAGAGAAAGATTGCATTAGTCTACCCACATCCCACTTCTTTTCCCCATCAACAAAAAAATCACAAACACGTGACACTAGATCAATAAAAATAGCACCACCCTCGACCTTGAAAGAATCCACTTTAGGAATCCATGGATCAGTCGCTGCCACAATACTCCTTCCATCACCAACACGCGACCTAACTCCTTTCCTTAGCAAATAAATAGAAGCATAGATACTCGACCATACAAAACTCGGGTTATTACCTTTCTGAGCTTTGAAAAGATCCCCCCTTGGGAAATATTTAGCTTTGAAGATGCTATAAAATAGAGTATCTTGCTCCTTACGTAACTTCCAACCTTGCTTAGCTAACATATTGAAGTGTTTGAGATCCTTGAAACCAATACCACCTTGTCGCTTCGGATAAGATATTCTCTCCCATGATAACCAATTGATTCCTTTACCTTGTTCTTTCCTTCCATTCCACCAAAACCGATTCTTGATAACCTGCAATTTATTGTATAAAGTAGAAGGGAGCAAGAACACTGACATGCAATAAGAAGGGATCGCTTGACCAACTGACTTGATAAGTACCTTTCTACCAGCTCTAGATAAGAACCTATTGTTCCAATTGTTCACCTTCTTCCAAAGTTTGTCTTTGATGTAACTAAAGATGTGCCTCTTGTTGCGCCCTATTAGATAGGGAAGGCTAAGATAAGAATTATTTCCAATAGGGTTACTCACCCCCAATGTGTTTGAAATGCTCAACATATTATTCTGCGGCATACAAGGGCTAAACATAATACTAGACTTTTGGAAGTTTACAGATTGACCAGAACCAGCTTCATAATAAAAAGGAATAGACTTGACCACCGCCACCTCATTACTATTAGCCTCAAAAAAGAAAATAGAGTCATCCGCAAATAGTAAGTGTGAAACTTTTGGGCATCCCCGCCCCACTCTACAACCAGTAAGCAAACCTCTATTTTCAGCATTATAGAGCAAAGTAGAAAGACCTTCAGTGCACATAAGAAATAGGTAGGGTGAAATAAGATCTCCTTGGTGAAGATCCCGTTCAGGGATAATAGGACCAACCGGAGTACCATTCAAATTCACTGTGTAACTAATATTTGAATAACGCATAGACATCCAACGAATCCATTCCGCAGGGAAACCCAGAACATGCATCATATCAGACAAATAATCCCAATTTACCCTGTCATAGGCCTTACTGATGTCAATTTTTAAAGCACAATAACCCAACTCCCCGTGTCTCCTATTCTTTAAATTATGCAGAATAACATGTCAGTTGTCAATAATAAAACACTTGAAATTACATTCTTACAAATGGGGTGGTTCTTGTTTACAATAGTAAAAACAATTAAAGAAGCAGTGGCATATCAGCCCTCCCACCCAAAGAACCCATTATCTTCATATACTTACCTAAAAGAAATGTAATAGTGTACAAATTTGGATTGGAACCAGGCTGAGAGCCCAGGAAAAAAAAAGTAATTCATTAATTATCACTGTGGTCATAGCAAAAGGCTAAATCAAATATCTGGCTATATTCATCAACAAAGTGGACTTCAAGACCACCTTTCACGTTTGGTGCAAGTTCATCATGTGCAAGGTCATTGTCATAGAGAGACCGCCATTCATCAAGCTGGTCAGTGGCAAGGTGTACAATCTGGTTCAGCCGGACAAATTTTACAGGCCAACAAAAATCATTCCTTGACCGCCACAAATTCCGTGCTATATAGGCAACGAACTTAGCTCTTTCTTAGCCACAGGAAGCCTAATTCTGCATAAACAAATCAATAAAAGTGGCGTTCGTTGGAGGTGCATTAAATCTGGCAATACTTCAACACAATGAAGCTTTATGACCCAACACATGATCACCATTCTTAGGAGATCAGCAGAAAAAACAATTTGGATTCACATCAATTCCTCTCTTTAGAAGATAAAACTTGGTGGGAACACATCCCTACAAGCTCGCCATATAAAATCACACACTTTGTAGGACACATTAAGAGCCCAAATTCTTCTCCAAATATCTGATTGAATATTATTTTGAGCAACCCCTTCATCACCTAAGCTCACCCGATAACCGGATTTCATCACCGTATACATTCCCCGCTTCTCGTGCCACAAGATAGAATCTTCAAAATTGTGAATAGATAAAGGAATGGCAAGAATAAACTTCACATCTCTAGCAGGGAAAGATTGCATTAGTCTACCCACATCCCACTTCTTTTCCCCATCAACAAAAAAATCATAAACACGTGACACTGGATTAATAAAAATAGCACCATTCTCGGCCTTGAAAGAATCCAGTTTAGGAATCCATGGATCAGTAGCTGCCACAATACTCCTTCCATCACCAACATGCCACCTAACTCCATTTCTCAGCAAATCAATAGAAGCATAGATACTCGACCATACAAAACTCGGGTTATTTCCTTTCTGAGCTTTGAAAAGATCCCCCCTCGGGAAATATTTAGCTTTGAAGATGATATAAAATAGAGTATCTTGCTCCTTAAGTAACTTCCAACCTTGCTTAGCTAACATAGCAAGATTAAAGTGTTTGAGATCCTTAAAACCCATACCACCTTGTCGCTTCAGATAAGACATTCTCTCCCATGATAACCAATTGATTCCTTTACCTTATTCTTTCCTTCCATTCCACCAGAACCAATTCGTGATAACCTGCAATTTATTGCATAAAGTAGAAGGGAGCAAGAACACTGACATGCAATAAGAAGGAATCGCTTGACCAACTGACTTGATAAGTATCTCTCTACCAGCTCTAGATAGGAACCTATCGTTCCAATTGTTCACCTTCTTCCAAAGTTTGTCTTTGATGTAACTAAAGATGTGCCTTTTGTTGCGCCCTATTAAAGAGGGAAGGCCAAGATAAGAATTATTTCCAATAGGGTTACTCACCTCCAATGTGTTTGAAATGCTCAACATATTATTCTGCGACACACAAGAGCTAAACATAATACCAGACTTTTGGAAGTTTATAGACTGACCAAAACCAGCTTCATAATCAGAAAGAATAGACTTGACCACTGCCGCCTCATTACTATTAGCCTCAAAAAAGAAAATAGAGTCATCCGCAAATAATAAGTGTGAAACTCTTGGGCATCCCCGCCCCACTCTACAACCAATCAACAAACCTCTATTTTCAGCATTACAGAGCAAAGTAGAAAGACCTTCAGCACCCATAAAAAATAAGTAGGGTGAAATAGGATTCCTTGGCGAGGACCCCGTTTAAGGATAATAGGACCAACCGGAGTACCATTCAAATTCACTGTGTAACTAATATTTGAATAACACATAGACATCCAATGAATCCATTCCGCAGGAAAACCCAACACATGCATCATATTAGACAAATAATCCCAATTTATCCTATCATAGTCCTTACTGATGTCGATTTTTAAAGCACAATAACCCACCTCCCCGTGTCTCCTATTCTTTAAATTATGCAGAATAACATGTCAGTTGTCAATAATAAAACACTTGAAATTACATTCTTACAAATGGGGTGGTAAGCTCTCCCACCCAAAGAACCCGTTATCTTCATGTACTTACCTAAAAGAAATGTAATAGTGTACAAAATTGGATTGGAACCAGGCTGAGAGCCCAGGAAAAAAATAAGTAATTCATTAATTGTCACTGTGGTCATAGCAAAAGGCTAAATCAAATATCTGGCTATATTCATCAACAAAGTGGACTTCAAGACCACCTTTCACGTTTGGTGCAAGTTCATCATAATCCCTCTTGTTCGCTGACGGAAAAATAATGGTCTTCACTTGGCTCCTTCTTGCTGCTATCGTTTTCTCCTTCACCTGAATGTTTAACAAATACAAACTTTTTTAAGTTCTAGAACCGAAAAGAAAGGAGAACCGCAAATATAAAGAAAATGAAAGAAGAAAGGTGTCATATAATAGGACTGCTCAAATAGATGGAAACTATGAAGCTTAGACGCTTTGTAGATGTAATAATAAAAAGAAAATAAAACGACAGCAAATGTAAAGAGGATAACATTACCCCTCCAATAGGAAGGATTTTCCCTGTTAGAGTAACTTCCCCCGTCATTGCTAAATCTCTGCCCACAGGCTTCTTCATGGCTAGTGAGAGCAAGGAAGTAATCATGGTGCAGCCAGCACTGGGCCCATCCTTTGGAGTAGCCCCTCCGGGAACATGGAGATGCAGCTTGAAATTGGCAAAGAAGGGATTCTCCGGATCCTTTTCACTCAATATTGCTCTGGCAACAGTATGAGCTATTTGGGCACTTTCTTTCATCACTTCTCCAAGTTGACCGGTAAGATGAAGGGACCCTTTACCCTCTCCTTGCTCAATATTAGTGGTCTCTATGTACAATGTGGAACCCCCCATTGCAGTCCAAGCAAGACCCATCACAACTCCCACAGGAGTCTGTTCATAGATGCGTTCTGCATGGAAAACTGGTTTCCCAACAAAATCAGCAAGGTTTGATGTGTCAACCAACACCTTTTCAACTGCCTTAGTTACTCCACTGTCAATTTTCTCAGCTTCTTTTGCATCCTGTCAACATTTTATGAACGTAATAATAATAATATAATATTCCAAAACATTTGCATACCCAAAAGATAATGATGCAAAATAGTTAAGATCATTTCACAACTTCCCAAGCACCCTATCATGCAATCTTCTTTCTTTCCCAAAAACATTTCCATTTGGTTTGAAACAAAATAGCATCTAACTCAAGAGCAATCCAAGTTCTTAGATTGAACCCTTCACAAAAATTAGAAAAGTGACATGAGACAATGAACAAGTTCCAAAAGGAAAATCAATGTCTCCTTTAAACAAAGGCACTCAAAATAAAGTGCCCAAGTGTCAACACCCAATTATCCAGTTCTGCAACACTACTAACATACCTTCGAATCACTGGATTGGTCAGTTGCACCCTGAGTTTGGTCAGATGGTTGATCCATTGGTATGACATCAGCTTCTACAAAGTTTTGCACATTTTTTTCATTGCAACTATTCTCCACTGATGCTCTAGACATTTCAGCAATTTCTGCTCCTCCTTCATTTGGTTCACCAACCTGAACTTTTGAAACTGGAGATTCATTTATCACTCCTTGTCGAACAAGTTGCAGTGCTATCTGAACAATTATACAAATTAAGAATCAGTTGATGCGTAATATCTATTCACACATTTTTCATCTATGAAATTTTACTTTCCTCAATAAGCAATTTATGCATCTTTGAACCAATGGAACAAGTAGTTCCTCCAACTTGCCACATGGATAATCAAGTTGATGCCAATACAAGTTCTCAGCAAAGGAAAACAAACCTTTCGATAGATCTTTTCTATTTGCTTTTGCAGGTTCCTGACTCCTGCTTCTCGGCAGTAATTCTCTATAAGTGCAAGAAGAGCAGCATCAGTCACTTCAACCTGGAACATATTAGGTCATAGATATTCCATCAGGAATACTCATGCTAACCAAAATTCATATTACAAGCAGCAAGTAGGTGCAATTCACAGTTATCAACAAGCATCCATACATGTCATTCACAGATTACAGAACAGTTAATCACTATTTAGATGCATGGTTATTCCCCATAGTTAACACTGTGAAGAATAAGATGGAGTACCATAGAGGGAGAGAGAAAGGAAGATAGACAGACCAACCAACCTGTTCAAGCTTAATGCCGCATGATTCACGAGTAGCCTTCTCCAGATAATCTCTTGCAATATGCATTTTTTCATCAGTAATATAACCTGCAATAGTTACTACCTCCATTCTGTCTAATAGCGGGCCAGGTATCATGTCAATCACATTTGCTGTGCATACAAACAGAACCTGCAGTTAAATGTTCAAAGGATGAACCTGCAGGTTGAGAGGGGGAAAAAAAAGAATTGAAACCCAGAACAAAATAATTAAGATGTCTGGAAATCTCTATAGTATTCAACCTTTGATAGATCAATTGGAACATCCAGGTAGTGGTCCAGGAAATTTGCATTTTGCTCTGGATCAAGAAGCTCCAATAAAGCACTTGCAGGATCACCAGCATGTCCTCTTCCCAGCTGACATTATAAGAAGCATAAAAGCTAAACTTTAATGCAAAACAAAATCTTGCATACGAGGGATAACAACAGCAGAACCATCCTAATTTTAGACACAGAATCGGAAATTAAATAAATCATTCAGAAATAACATTCAGAAATACAACAGAAGTTTTTTGCTTTCTTAGTAAAATAAATGAACAAAAATTGTTACGGAAGAAAATTTTTGTAGGATGGAAATTAAAAGCCATAAAATCTTACACAAACCAAATTTTTCAACAAGTACCTTGTCAATCTCATCAATAAGAACAAGAGGGTTTGCGGTTCCCACATTTTTCAGGCACTGGACCATCTTCCCTGGCATTGCACCAATATAGGTTCGACGGTGCCCCTAGATTTGACTTAATTAAGTGAGGAAACACATGAATGATATTTCATATGGCTAGTAATTCATTTTAACCCAAAAAATGCCTCATTTACCTTAATTTCAGCAACATCAGATAACCCTCCTACAGAAAACCGGAAAAACTTTCGGTTCAGAGCGCGTGCAATTGAGCGACCTATGCTAGTTTTGCCAACTCCAGGTGGACCAGAAAGACAAATGATTTTTCCTGCAATGTGTTTGAGGAAATAAGAAACTCTATTTTGTATTGGTTTTAATTAGCGGAGATGCTGATATGTGCGTAGTTAAGCAGATATATGAAAAGAAAAAATAAAATCAACTGATGTCTTTAACCTTCAAAACATCCAACCAACCTTGTGAGATTCCTCTGAGTTTTCCAACGGCAATAAATTCCAATATCCTTTCCTTAACATCAGTCAATCCATAATGGTCTTCATCCAGAATGTTTTGAGCTCGAACTACATCAAAATTTTCATCACTGCAGTTGAATTAAAAATAAAAGCTAAATGAAAAAATTTACACCGCCAGTAATCCCAATATCAGTTGTCTCAAAACTAGCATATGACATTATTTTCAGATACTGCTAGCAACTTTACCAATTTGATAATGCTAAAATTATGGCAACATAACTGATGATGGACAAGTCCTATGATTGGAAGTTCAAGTGAAATGAGGGAACTTCATGTAACAAGGAAGAACAAGAGTAGATCGAGAACAGAATACAGGGAATAAAATAACATAACAAAAGAAGAATAAGGGAAGAAACAAGAGCTTATGGAACATGGGAGAAAAAAAAAAAAGAACAGATATCTAAAACTAGTTTAACATGACTGCTAGAGAAGTTTAGCAATGAACAAGCAGAATAAGAAACAAACCTGTAATCTCCCCAAGGCAAAGCAGTCAACCAATCCAGATAGTTACGAGTCACATTAAATTCACTTGAACTGGCCTCTAAAAGCTGCAATTTTGTAAGCTCTTCTTCTATAACCTGCAAAACCTGAGCTGGAATTTTCTCCTTCCTTGGTTCAATCCTTTCCCTAAACTTTACTGCATCAAAGAACAGGAAAAATAGGAAATTCCACACTTGTCCATATCAAGGCAGGAGCAAGAAATCAAGCATGAGAATGTGGCAATTTACAACAGCAAGATTAAGGAAATTAAATAAGCAACAATCATCTTTTTTAGCTACATAATCTAATTGCTAAATCCTCTTTCCGAACACTGAAATAACCATCTCATACATATACTTTCAATCATACAACACGACTAAAGATATATTTTATGTGATCAACCAATGAAAATATTGGGATAGTTGTAGACTCAATTATTTGAAAGGTCGCCTTGTGTTAAAATTGCTGAGCATCATATCTGACTTATATGCTAACATGGTTAGCTTAGCATATTCTTCAAATCCAGTATGCTTGAACTTTTTTACCATCTTCTACAAAGTGTCACAATAGCAAACATTTGTTTCCCATTGAAAAGAAAACAAGACAAGTAAATTAAAGTAGAACTAACCAGAAAGAGCCGTCTTGTCATCTGTCTCCAGCCCTAGCTCCTGAATAACATATGTTTAACCTTAAGTTATTGCAAATGTAAACTATACTTGTAGCTAGAGGACATTTCATTTCTGATTTACATTTAGTGGTAAAATAAAACCTAAATATCAAATAAAAACAAGATAAAAGAGGACCAAGTACCTTCTTTATGGCCTTAAGCTGTTCATTCAATAAATAGCGACGTTGCTCTCCACTTATCTTTTCTTCAATTGCTTTTGCAATTGATTCCTAATTGAAAGAGCCAACAGTTAAAATATAAGATTTGAAACATCGACAATGCCCATTTTTCTAATAAAAGCAACAAGAATACCTGAATCTTGCTAATTTCCATTTCTTTTTTCACCAACTCCAGTGTGAGTTGCAAACGTTTATACACCTGAGTAATCAATATTGTATACCAAACAAGATACCATGAGGGCTGATCTTTGACCAGATAAAAGAATTAAATTAAGAACAGCTGAAAGCATGCCAAAGATACACTAAGGTCTTCAAATGTAAATAAAGCTATTGCTACGACCTACATCCAGCTCTTCAAGAACTTTTTGGCATTGCAGTTTGTTTGCACCAGATATTGCTGCCCCAAAATCTGCTAACCGCGGAAAATTGAAGTCTCCAATATGCTGCAGATATTGAAAGAGAGAACCCATAGCAATCAATCTTACATAACCCAGTGATTTTTACAGTCAAATTATTTACATAGGAGATGTTTACCACAAAATCTTGTTTCTAGCAAGCCAATTTCATAAATTAATGACATTAAAACATTTAAGCAAGAATTTTTTTTCTGACTTCAGTTTTAGTCCAAGTTCAACAAGACAAGAGCAGTCTGGTCCTTCCCTTCTAAATTTTTCCACTTTTGCCTCTGTCTCGGCTAAAAATTAAATTATCAAAAGATACACTTTTTGGCAATATACAACAAATATTTAGAAAGCAGCTCGAGTTGGTTTTGATGATAAGGGTGGCTAATTTAACCCATAAACTAGCAAACAGAATTAAATCATTAAACCAACAACCATTATTATGCAATTATGAATGCATAAGGAACCAAAGTAGAAGTGATAAAAAAAGCTACAAGAGATTAACTGATTGTAGGCCAGCAAATACTAGAAATGATCAAAAACTTGAAGGAAAACAAACCTGAGTATATGTCTGGACATGATCCCTCCAGAGGGAATTTGTTTTCAGAACATCTCTTAGTGTTGCTATGACCTCAAAAGACGTAGCTTTAATGACATCATCATCCTTATTATATGGTTTATCCTGCAAAAAGAGAAAAGCAAGTAACAGATAGTGACCCTTAAATACCACATGAAGAGTCAAAATTTCAAAAACAAATATAAATTATATGCACCTTCAAATGATCAACTTTGACAGTAAGTGGATCCTCATTGACCTATAGAAAACCAGCATTCATCTCAGCTTCAAGAGTTCTGCATATATTTGCAGCAACAGAAGATTAAACAGAAATGAAATTTAGCATCCATACTCACCATCTCTGTTATTCTAAGCCGTCTGTGACCAATAAGGACAACCTGTTCTCCTTGGATAGAAGTAATCTGGTTTATAACATTATTAATGAAATGTTGTTCAGTTATCTAGACCTTTTCTTGATACAAAAAAATTAAAAGTGATGAATTGAATAAGATAAAAAAAGCTGAAGAAAAAATTATATACCTGAGCAAGAGTTCCAACTTCATGTAGCCGATTAAACAACTCTTTTCCCTTAAATTCATATATATTTTTCTCCGAATCAGAGCCAGATACAACACTGGGATCAGTCCCTGGTTCATCTTTAAGAAGAAAAGCACCGGCATATGGGGCTTGCCTTTTTTGGCTTTCTTGCAAAGCTGCCAGTAATTTTGGGTCCTATGTTGAAAAGCAAACACCAATGCAAAGTTTGATTCAACATAAGAAATCAACAACATAAAACTAGATTATTCAGAGATATGACTAAGGTTAGAACTGAGAGTTTGATAAACTATGCACCTCAATGAGCATACTGTACACTTTATTACAATAATGGCATCTGATATATGTACATTACAGCATAAAAAAGTTATTAGACCCCATATCTAGAGCACAGCATACAACTGATCAACAGAAAAAGTTGACAGCATTTCAAAGTAAATAAAAAGCAAAAACATGTAGTACCTTCACATAAATTGGCATGTAGAATCCCGGAAATAGAGGCCTATGTGGCAATGGTAGTGCCATTACCTGCAACAGAGTATAGTAAACCATTAATTCCTCGTAAATGATAAATCTACATCACCCTCAAAATTGAGCACATTACAAGATTGATAGCAAAAGGTGGAGTTGAAAAAAGAATACCATTAGTACTCATAAAGCTTGCCACTATACATACCCTTCTATCACTAATCTCACACAGACTCCATACTTCAGTACAAGAATTGTACAGGATGCCTTCCCATTTTTATTGAACCTCAAGAAGTAAACCACTAAATAAACCATCTTTTGGTATCAAACTGCAAGTTTAGATTCAATAATTAAACTAAACTAATGATTAGTTACTATCCTAACATGCCAAGACTGGTTCTAGGAGAAAACAATTGCCAACCATAGCTGATTCCATGACGTTCACATTGAGGAAGCTAAAGAAAAGTTTAAAGCAACAAACTTTGAGGAATACATGTGGGAGTTGAAAATGACAAGAATCTAATAACATGTCAACAAACCGAACAAGAAAGACTGTGTTCTCAGTCTTTTCTTTATCTCTCATTTACTTATAACCGTATTATAATTAAAAAGAACCAATCATTACCAGACCGAAGCAGAAAGCAAGGGTGGTAAGGTAAGAAATAGAAGAGAAGTTTGTTGGTCCAATTCATCCCGAAACCAAAATTTACAAGAAAAGATAAACTTAGATGAATAAATGTGCAAATTGAAAATGATAAGGAGTATAGAGTAGCTTACTAGCACCCAATTATACGTTCATCACATTGTCATTTACTTATGCCGGGTGGGGTGGGGGGAAACAAAGAAAGGGCAGGGAAGGAGAAAAACAAATGAGCTTTATTGCTCCAATTCAGTTGGCCTCACGCCAACCTAATAACTAAACTACATCAACAAATAAATTTTCCAGGTCTTTTCTCCCGTTTCCACACTAAACACAGAAAATTCCCAAAGACAAAGTCTTTGAATGCACTCACTGTTAGATAATCCTCGGGTCTAGGGTTCGTAGGAACGATTGCTGATCGACTACTGGTGTCTGCATTATCCGCCTCCGGCTCGCCGCTTTTTGCCTCCGCCTCCGCCACTTCGCCGGTTCCATCATTTGAAGAGTCCGAGCAAAAGAAGGCCTTTTGATAAAAACCCGCCTCCCTGTGATTCTTCCGAGTCGATCCGGTGATCGAGCTCAGCGCTTGCAGCAACAAAGTCGTGGATGACTCGGTGGAGATTCGAAGGCACGGAGAGGCCACGTGACTGTAGAGCTGGCGCGAGGCAGAGGAAGAGAGCAGCTTCAACATTTTATTGGACAGTGGATGTTGAGGGGTTGAAGCAAGAAATCGGGAATTGGAATGCTGAAGAGGAGGGTGGTCTAGTGTTGAAACGCCATGAAAAGTGGAGCTTGGTGTGGGGGAAGGTATTCCGGGGAGTTGGGGGTTTAAAATAAAGCCCTTCATAAACCCTATCGAGTTTTCTCACTATTTTTATATTTTTCAAAAAAAAAAGTAAAAATCCTCGTCAATTCTTTCGTCTTGCATTTTGTAAGTGCGGTGTACGACGGTCACAAAATTGGAATTACATCCTTAGGTAAGTTTATTTACTGTTCCAATCTCTATCATTTATATCAAACACAAACATTAATATAAAGGTTTTTATTTTTTGTCATAATAGGTTGGACTAAGGGTAAAAAAAAAGAAAATTTAAAGTTTAAAATCACAGAATTAATTGAGCATTCAAAATAATATAGAACAATGAAATATAAAACACTTAATTCTTTTCTTTCAATTGACAAAATTAGCACTCCCTATATTTTATGTCTCCCCTATTTCTTTTCATTTTCTAATTGTCTTATCTTCCCTCTTTTTCTTTTTCTTTTCTTTTTTTCTTTTTTTAAAATTTAATTTTTATTTATTTGGAATAAGGAAATTAAGTTTAGAAGAGGAAAAATATAGAGGAGAGATACAAGTTGTTACAATCATACATATTCCTAACTCAATATGCAGCTATATGTTATGATTCTCCTACAGTTATTCAAGCAATTATTCGCTAAACCCAATCATACCATTTCAAATGCTCAACTCGCTTTTATGGCAGGTATGATGAAGAGGATAAATAATCAAGGTTAAGGTCCATATTTTGGTTTTAAAGAACGAAAGAGTTTAATGTTAAGCCTAAAGCGAGCTCACTAAGGTTAAAATTATGGTGGCTTTTTAAGAAAAAAATAGATAAATTCTAACTATCTTCATCATTTCAATATTTGCATAAGATTATGTGATCTTAACTAGTATTCACAAATAAGTTTTAAAGTTTCTTAATCATAAAAGAATACTCTCAACAAAGAATACTTGATTTTGGTGTTTAATATTTCAAAGAGGCTCAAAATCTTACCAAACAAAGTGTCATTCATCCATCACAACAAGTTAATGTCCTTTTAATCAAAATCCAAGTCAATCAGCATAAGCATGCAAGTATACTTATTCACTCATATTATGAATTTCTAATCTTGATCAAGTTTGCTTCATGACAATGCATCTTTAACTATTAAATAGGAAAAAGAAACACAAATTTTTTTTTATCAACTACTAGTCCCTCCCTCCCTTCCTCCACTTAAATATCACTTTGTCCTCAATGTGATAAGTAAATAGAAGAGGGACCTAAGACGCAAAACAATTATCAAACAACGACAAAATTAAAACTAAGAGAAGTTAAAAATAAAGAAAAAGAAAAGGATAGAAATACAATACTAAGGTGGGTGTGGTGGTTGTCCAAAGCGAGCATTCATATTAGCCACGAAGTTCCTAATCTCCACCACTTTAGCCTCAATGTTGTGTATCTCTCATTTGCTTCCCTTTCAAATGCTCTAAATTGGATTACATAATCTACAAGACCCTTATCATGAAGGTGTTTTGTTTGTTCCTTCTAGATCCTTGAATTCTTATAAGCCTCATACCAGAGCTCATCCAATTATGAGATTTGAAACAAACACTCCCATCCTCCATCATCTATGTTTATGTTCACCATTTTGATTACCAATAGTGCTCTGTGCTCAACCTCTAAGGGCAAATGGCAAGCTTTCCCAAAAACTAGCCTATAAAGACTCACCCCTAAGATAGTTTTGTAAGTTGTTTGATATGCCTATAGTGCATCATTTAGTATTGTTGTCCAATCCTTCCTTAATGGGTGCACAATCTTTTCCAAATCCCTTTAACTTGCTTATTACTTGTTTTCACTTGTTCGGATGTTAGTGGATGGTATAGGGTTGCCACCTTGTGGGTGATTGTATATTTCCTCATAAGCTTTTCAAAAAGCTTATTGCAGAAATGACTTCCTCTATGCTTATAATTGCTTGTAGAATCTCAAACCTGCTAAAAATATTTTCCTTCATAAATTTGACAATAACATTAGCGTCATTAGTTTGGGTGGGTCTTTGTTTTACCCATTTAGATAAGTAATCAACTGCAACAAGTATATATTCAAATCCAAACGATTTAGGAACAGGGCTTATAAAATCAATACCCTAAACATCAAATAATTCAACATTCAATTAGTTAGTTAAAGGCATTTCATTTCTTCTGCATATATTTCTAGTTCGTTGGCATTATCACATTTTAAGCAGAAGAAATGAGCATCCTTGAACAAAGTGGGCCAATACAAACCGCTTTGAAGAAACTTAGAAGTAGTTTTTTGCCCTCCAAAATGACCTCTACAGTGGAGTTCATGACAAAAGGTCAAGATACGTACCTACTCTTCTTCTGGAATGTACCTTCAAATGATTTCATCTTTACAAATCCTACAGAGATATGGATTATCCGAAAAATAGTACCTGCTTAAAGTGAAAAAGTCATTTCCTTTCCTAAAAAGTCATGTTAGGTCTCAAAATGCCACAAGTAAGATAAGTCATATAGTTAGCGTGCCAAGGCATTTTTCTAACAACAAATAACTGCTCATTAGGAAAGTTCTTAGCAATTGCATACTTCCTTTATTGTTTAAGAGTTTCCAAATTAGTAGATAACCTAGACAAATAATCTACAACATTATCACTCCCTTTTTTATCTTTTATTTTCACATCAAACTCTTATAACAACAAAATCTATCTAATTAACCACAATTTTGCATGTGTTTTGGTCAAAAGATATCTAAGAGCTACATGATGAGAATGGATTATAACTTTTGACCCTAACAAATAAGATATGAAATTTTCTAATGCAAAAATCACCGCTAACTATTCTTCCTTGATAGTTTTGTAATTTATTTGTGCATCACTCAAAGTTAGGCTGGCATAATAAATTACATGCAAAGATTTTTTCAACTTTTTGGCTCAAAACAGCTCCCATAAGAAAATCGAAAGCATCACACTTAATTTCAAAAGGCAAAGACCAATCAGGGGTCACAACAATCGGTGTATAGATTAATTTTTCTTTGAGAATGTCAAAGGCCTTAAGGTATTCCTCATTAAAATCAAAATGGACATCTTTGGCTAACAATTGACACAAAGGATGACTTATCTCATAGAAATCTTTAATAACCTCCTATAAAATCTAGTATGTCCTAGAAAACTTCTAATACCCTTGACAGAAGTGGGTAGTGGAATTTTTTTCTATAACTTCAATTTTAGCCTTATCAACCTTAATTCCCTTTTTTTGACACCACATGACCTAAGACTATCACTTGTTTTACCATAAAATGACTCTTTTCCTAACTTAAATTCAAGTTGCATTCAATAGATCGTTCAAGTATCGAGTCAACTTATTTAGACAGTCATCAAAAGAGGCACCAAAGACTAAGAATCGTCCATAAATACCTCAATAAAGTCCTCGATCATATATGCAAAAATGGAAAATATGCGCCTTTGAAATGTTACAGGTGCATTACACAAACCAAATGGCTTCCTCTTGAAGTCAAATGTCTTAAATAGACAAGTGAATGTTGGTTTTGCTTAGTCCTCAAGAGCAACCGGTATCTGGTAATAACTTAAAAGACCATTAAGAAAACAATAAAACTCATGTCCAGAAAGTTTATCCAATATTTGATCAATAAAAGGGAGAGGAAAATGGTCATTTTTGGTAACTGCATTCATTTTCCTGTAATCGATATAGATTCTCCATCCAGTGGTAGTTCTAGTAGGCACTAACTCATTTTTATCATTTCTAATAACAATAATGCCTAATTTTTTTGGAACTATATGAATTGGGTTCACCCACTCACTATCTGCAATTGGATATATCACTCCCTCATCGAGCACTTTCAAATCTTCTTTCTTCACTACCTCCCACATATTAGGGTTGAGTCTTCTTTGTGTTTCTCTCACTAGTTTAGCCCCCTCTTTTAGGATAATCCTATGCATGCATATAGAGGGATTAATTCCCTTAATATCACTCAAACCCCATCCTATGGCCTTTTTCAATCTTTTCATCTCACTCAAAGTCATTTTTTCTTGGTCATCATCCAAAGTGGATGCAATAATGACAAGATATGTTTCCCCTTCTCCTAAAAACACTTACTTCAAATTCTTACGTAACTCTTTTAACTCTACTTTCAGTGGGGCTGCATTCTTCTCTTCATTGGGAGTTGTCTCTAAGAATTTGCCAAACTCTCCCTTAATTGCATCGTCTAGCAAATGGCAATACTCATAAATTTCTTTAACCCAGTCCAACTGCTTTTCTTCTTCTTCCTGCAAGGTAAAATCAAGATTTGTAGCCTTAATTTGATCAATAAGAGAACATTCTTCATAAACAACAGTAGTAGAAATAGGCTTGACATTAAAGATTGAAAATACTACTGTTTCTCTAAGAACGGTCATGGTTAGTTTTCCATTCTTCATATCAAACAAGGTATTAGTGGTGGCCATAAAAGGCCTCCTTGGGAGTATGGTGTGCTCCTTTTCTTACTCTTGTACTTCCCCTATATCTAACATAACAAAGTTTATGGGACAATCAATCTCCCAACCTTTACTAACACATCTTCCTTTATTCCTTTTGGATAGTGGATTGAGCTATCAGTTAATTGCAAACATATGTTTGTAGATCTTAACTGTCCCAGATCTAATTTCACATAATCTAATTTCACATAAATAGAATGAGGCATAAGGTTTATACTTGCTTCAAGGTCAAGCATACCCTTAACCTCATCACTATTACCACTCCTTAGGTATTTTAATTTTGGGGCAACTGCTGCTGAAGAACTGCACTTGTTACTTTTAAAACTATCACCTTCTCGGTTGGCTTAAACTTTCATTTTATGGTGCTTAGTTCCTTGAAGAACTTCACATACGCTAAAATGTTTCTGATCACATTTAACAATGGCAGATTAATATTAACTTTAGAAAGCATAGGGATAGCAAAAATGGTCTGACCCATTTTTGGCCCCGGTTGGCCGGGCCACGAGCCGGGCCGTGGCCTAGCCCATAAGAAAGCATGTTATACAGATCAGAAAATTGATCATCTTGTTGTGAGTCCTTAAGGCGGCTTGGATATGGAATTATTGGTTTATATGGATCAGTCTTCTTAAGAAGCCTTGGTCTTTTATTGCCTTGGGTTACAAACTTAAGTTTTTCACCTTTCTAAATGTGAATTAAAGAGTCGTGCCCATTGCTTGCCTCATTTTGCTTATCTTTTTCTTTGATGAGGCTCTCCTCCTCTTGTTTACCTACATCAGACAATTTAGAAGGAATCTTAACATAATTATCAATCACTTTACCACTTCTTAGAATAATAACTGTTTTGGCTTGTTCAGGTTGGCTGGACAACTTTTCCTTTTGATTATTTTGCATTTGAGCAACAAGTTGCCCTACTTAAGTCTCAACCCTCTTTATAGAAGTTTCCAAGAAGTCAAATCTCTTATTGTTTGTTTCTTGATTTTATGTTGTTGTCTTAATAAACGCATTCAGACTTTCCTCCAAAGATGGCTTCCTTGGTATTTTATGATTTAAAGATTACCCTTGGAATTGGTTTTGCCTATGAAAATTCTAATATTATGGCTGGGGCTGCAGTAGTGGGTCGTTAGTCTTCTAAGCAAAGTTGGGGTAGTTTCTCCAACCAGTGTAGTAGGTGTTCGAATATGGATCATTTCACACCCTCAGTTGAAAATCATTAAGTGAGTTCGCTTATTCTTCCTCACCTACAAAAGATTTAAAAGAATATGGATAAACATTAGCTCCATGACCATAAGTTCCATCTATACCACATACCTCTTGATTTGAAGCATCTTAGGATGGTCTCATAATTAACATTTTCACATGCTTTGTTAACTTAGCCAATTGCATGGCCATTTCTTGGTTCAAGTTCACTTTATGAACTTCAGCTCTTCTCCCCCTCATACTTTTTTATTGAGAATTGGTTCCCATCATTTCAAAGATCTGGTCTATCTCTTTAGCAGTCTTCTCTCCTACAGCTCCTTCTGCTGCATTATCCACTGTGTACTGACACTGCTGTATCAATCCATCATACAATAATTAGTTTTGCATGTGAAGTGGAAAATGATGGTGTGGACACTGTATTAGCAAGAGTTTGAAACATTCCTATACCTCAGGGAATGGCTCTCCGTCCATCTAAGTAAAGGTAGCTATTCTCATCCACAATTTAGAGGTCTTTTGATAGGAATAGAAATTTCCTATGAATTTATTGTACACCTCCTCCCATGTAGTCAATAAATCAGATGGAAGGGTCATCAACCATGTCTTCGCTTGATCTTTCAATGTGTATGGGAAACATCTCATTTTGAGTTGATCTTCGCTTAAGTAATCCAAAGGAAGTTTCTAGAGAGTGGTATAAAATTCTTGAATGAAGTTTAAAGGATCTTCATTGGGAACTCCATAGAACGATGGTAACATGTTGTAGTTGATGCTCTTCAATTCAGAGTTTCTGGCTATCTCTACCAAATGTATGGACGAAGTGGTCATACCAATAACTGGTCGAGCGTACTCCTTCATTACTAACAGTCTTTCACCATATTTTGGTTATTAACTCGAACTTTAGGCTTGGGTTCCTCGAGATTGTTTTCAAAATCCCCGTGAGGTCTTCTTATTTGATGCACATTATCAACAAAGGGAACGAGTTCACTTTCTAGGGACCTCCTTCCTAGCATAAACAAAATAAGGATAGGAATGAATTAATAATAAAAATAATAAAACAAATCAATGAAATAACACGACAAAACATACGCATGAAAAGATAATATGATCAAAATTAATTTAAGTTTAAACACTAAACATATCCCCGGCAATGATGCCAAACACTTGTTGTGCCAAAATAAGGGGGTGCTTGGTTGATGGGTTTAGGAAGAGATTAATGGGTAAGGAATGAAAAGTGAGTGGTTGGTTGTTGATTATCATTATAGGGGTAATACTTTGATATCCCACTTT
>JAOQMS010000006.1:21512281-21533113 GCA_027563885.1 Erythroxylum longipes
GATTAAAGGATTCAGGTTGAAAGGTAGGAATGAAGTAGTCGACTGCTCTAAGAGCTGAGCTGAGACTAATAAATGGGAGTTTTGAGAAGAAAATTCGAAAGTGATCAAGGTGTTATCGTTGGGTGATAACTTACATATTAAAATAGACTGTATGCATGAAAGTAACAGAGCTAGTATCAGAGCAAGGATGCATGAAAGCGTCAGACTCCAGAAACGGGGTCTGACATTTATATAGTATCAGAGCAAGCAAGCAAGTAAGAGTGAGACTCCGAAAACGGGGTCCGACGGATATGGTATCAGAGCAAGGAGTTAGACTCCAGAAACGGGTCCGACAAATTAAGATTTTAGTGACAATATTAATTAAAATTAGTTAAGAAAACAAAATAATGATAAGCATTACAAATTGAATTGTGTAAGCAAACAAAATAGATTAGTTTATAGTTGAATTATATGATTACATAAAATAGGTTGTAGATTTATAGTTGTGAGTTACGGTTGAAATTGAATAGGTTATATTTATGAGTATATGTCTTTATGGTTGAATGATGTAATTATACAAAATAAGTTATATAAGATGTATATGTGTAATGGTGTACATTGAATTGTTAGTTCTTGACTTCTTGGTGAATTGTATTAGATAAAATTGAATTGTATAATGTATGTTGACTCTTAATGTTAGAGTTAATTTGAGTAAGAAACTAAGAATGTTGATTAAAATTGGTAAATGAAAGATTATTAAATTAAAGTTAAAAATTAGGATTCTAGTAACAATATTGATTATAATTTGTTGAAAAAATAAAATAGTGATAAGCATTACAAATTGAATTGTATCAGGAAATAACAAAGATTAGTTTATAGTTGAATTATGTGATTACATAAAATAGGTTGTAAAATTATAATTGTGAGTTATGGATGAAATTGAATAGGTTATAGTTGTGAGAGTATGTCTTTATGGTTGAATAATATAATGATACAAAATGAAATTAAGTGTTCTTTATTTTAATATGAAGTTATTAATTTAATTTTACTGTATGTCTTTATTTATTTTACAGATAAATGGAGGGAAGTACTTAATAATTTAGTCATTTCAAGTATAGGAAGATTCGATGATCTAGCTTGAGCTTATGTTAGATTAGTTCATGGAATGATGAACGATATTATTTGTTTGCATTGTAATAAGCATTTAAAAGGTGGGGGAATCACCAGAATAAAGAAGCATTTAGTTAGAGTCAAAGATGACATGGAACCTTGTAAGAAAGCGAGTCATGATGTGAAATGACAAATGTAGATTTGTCTTGAAGAGTAATAGTATGAGAAAGATAAGAGGTAAAGATTGAACTACAAAATTGGTAGTGAAAGTTCTTTTGTTGGTGGTCAGGATGAAATTAGAGGTGTTAAAGGTGGGAGCATTCTTTCCTAGAAAAAAGGAAATGTTGCACCTAATATTAGGAAAGAAGAGGAAATGTATCTAATTTGTTTGCACCATGAAGAACTCTTAGAGCTCAACCTTTAGTTTGTAGTGCTTTACAATTTAGAGAAGCGACTTATAATATGGACATGGCAATGACTAGATGGTGGTATGATTTAGGTATAGCATTCAATGTTGTCCAATTTTATTATTACCAACCTATGGTGGATGTTATTACCTTCTATGATCCAGGATATAAAGCTCCTTCAATTGATGATTACAGAAGTAAACTTCTAAGTAGTCTTGTTTACAAAATAAAAAGTTATTTGGATGAAAGAAGAATGACTTAGGCTACTTATAGGTGTTCAATCATGTGTGATAGTTGGAAAAATAGAAGATATGAGCCTATTATTAAATTTTTTAGTTTATTTTACAAAAGGGACAATGTTTTTAAGTCTGTTGATGCACCTGACCTTGTTAGGAATGTTGATACTCTGTTTCAAATAGTTGATGAAGTTGCGAATAAAGAGAAAATATTGTTCAGTTCATTATTGACAACGATTTTGCTTATAAAGCAGCTGGAAGAAAATTATAAATCAAGAATAATCTTTTTATTTGACTCTTTGTGCTGCACATTACATTGACCTGATGTTGGAAAATATAGGAGATGCTAAGTATTTTCCTATTATGGATGAGACTATGCAGAAAGCCAAAAAGATGACCGTTCATCTACAATCATACATGGGTCCTGAACTTAATGAGAAAAGATTTCACTAATAGTGAGAATTTGGGTTATCTTACTATTACAAGATTTACAACTAATTCCTTATCACTTTAGTATTTTATTATGATGAAGAAGGATTTGAGTCAAATGTTTATAAGTGATAAATGAGTTGCTTCTCAACATGATATGTCTAATACTAAATTAGAGGTTTCTAAAATTATACTTGAACATAAAACATTTTGATCCCAATTTCAATTTGTCATCCGAGTTTACAAGCCTTTGGCAAAGATACTTCATCTAACTGAAAGTGATGAGAAGCAACAATGAGTTATTTTTATGATGACATGGAGAGGACGAAGGAAGCAATCAAGGCTAATTTGAAAAACATGTCTTCTTTATACACACCTTATCTTGCAGTCATCGATGAGAGATGAGAAAGACAATTTTACTCTCCATTATTTGTAGCTGGGTTATTTTTTAATCCTACTATCTATTTCAAACCAAGTTTTACAAAGAAAAATGAAGTTAATAAGGGAATGTTATTAACTATTACAACAATTATTGCCCATGAGATGATACAAAATCTCCTAAACTTACAATCTCCTGAGCTTACAAACGAAGATTTATAAGGATGTTTTTGGTGATTTTGGGATTCCAATTGCTATTCATCAAAGAGACAAACTAAATCAAAATACTTTTTCACTTTTGTTACTTGTTGAACATTAATTATCACTTTATTTTGTTCATAATGCTACTTTTGTTGTCTTACAGTTGTGTAGGACTAATTTAGAATTATTCCAGAATTACAAAAGTTTGCAATTCGAATTATGAGTCAACATATGAGTACAACAAGGAGTAAAAGGAATTAAAGCATATTTGAATTCATCAATTCCAAAAAATGGGATAGATTGGAACACAAAAGATTGAACGACTAAGTCTTTTTTTTATACAATTTAAAACTTCGTGAAAGGTATGTTGTTATTATTATTATTAAGTTGGATATAATTTATTGTAATTTCTTACTAATTTAATTTTATTTGTTTACAAAGACTCTTAATAGAACAAGTAGTTCTGTAGATCCAATTTGCCTTTACCATATCGATATTTTGGCAGATTAGGTTTCTAAGGAACCAAGTTTTATAAATAAGAGTGATTTCGAAGATAATCTTAGATGGGAAAGTATTGACATGTCATTTGATGCAATGAATTTGAATAATGGTGATGATGATGCTTCTCTCAATAATGAGGATTTTGTACTAAATGAGAATTTTGATCAATACGATTTGAGCAAATATTCGATTAAATGAAGTTCCATGTTTTATTTCTCCTTTTCTTTTAATTTCACTTATATTTGATGTATATGTTGAATTTTGTATATGAAATATAAATGTAAATGTTTTTGTTTCAAGTTTCACTTCTAATTAATTGTTTTCTTAACACAAACTGTTGTTGTAAATTGTAATACTAAAGAATCATTGATATTTATTATTCTTTTTATTTGATGTTTTGATGTAATTATTATTTATTGTATGATGAAATTGTAACATTTTAAATACTTTGTATCGTCCTTAATTTGTTATTTGTATGATGATTAAATGATCCTTTTTATATTAATTATGATTATTATTTAGGGTTAATTATACAATAAATCCCAAACTTTAGTCAATTTCGCAATACTAGCCTGATCTTTAAAAAGTGGCGCTAACATGTCCCAACTTTCAATTTGTTGTGAAAATACCCAAACATTAAGTTTTTCGTTAATGTTATACAGTAGTTGTTAATCAAGTTGATTCTTTTAAAGTTTTCAGCTATTTTTTTCCTAATGATGAACTAATTTTCTTTAATATATCATTTTAAATTATCTTTTCTTACTAATGGGCATATAAATTATCAAATTGTTGATCTTTGGAATAGAGTGTTTGTTTTCATTATCACTCTCAAGCTTGTTAGAAGGTTCACCATCACTGTCATACTCCCCCTGCCTACTACAGCACTTGTGATTACACTATTTTCCATTGTATATTACTATAATAATCCCTTACTTTGCTCTTAATTTTCTCCTTCACATTTTTTTTGACTAGTTTGGCTAACGTCTTTAGTTGGATCCCTCGGTTCATTCAACTACTAAAGTTTTGCTCCCTGGCATGCTTCTGGCTCTCTTGCTTTCTCTCATAACCTCTTTGGCCTCATTTCTAGCTTCTCAAACTTCAAACATTTTCCTTTTCCCCTCCCACATCTTCTCGCCTAACCTTCTTTCCTCATTCTAAAAATAAATTTTTTTACCATTTTTGGAAATGTCTATCTTGACTTTACTTTCTCCTAACAACTTTCACCCTTTAGCCCGTAAGGTTGCCATCCCTAGTAAGCCTTCTAAAGGTCGTGAAGCACCTCAGGAGACTAATCCACCTTTTTTTAACTAAGTCCTTAACCCAATTGGGAATACATATAGTCAAGTTATAAATGATAGCTCACTAGTGGTATTACATTCAGTTCTTAATTGAATTTCTCAATACACCTATTTTCCATTGTATATTTATATATTACTCCTTTTAAAGGATGTTTTATGTTTTTTTCAAAGATGGTTATTAATTCTTTTTAAAAAAAACATAATGCCTCTATTATTCTTACTACTCTAGCTAGGCTTTCAATTTTCATTATTAGTGTTTATAATTTTGATTTATGGGAAACTTATAGTAAAATTCTTTGTAATGCAAATGTTGGTGAATTTTAAGTTTCATTATGGTAGGGTATTGGAAAGAAATGAAAACAACAAATATGTTGGAGGCAAGATTAAATGGAAGAAGTATGTTGGTGTTGATGAACTTAGTATGTTAGTACTAAAAGGAGTATCAGAAGATAAAGGCCATAGAGTTGTATCTATGTTTTACAAATATCCAGAAAAGTCAATGAGATGCTTGAAAGAGTTAAGTTTACACTATGGTAAGGACATGTTGTCAATGCTTCAGTGCATAAAAGAATTGAAGAACTACAATGTTGAAATCTATTATGAGCATGGTTATGATAATCCTATAAGTGATGGTGAAGAAATTAATTCTAATATATTCAATAAAGATGGGTAATTCCAAGTTCAAGTGGAACAAAATGATGAAGATTTTGTTTTTATGGAGATGAATGAATCTAAAAATGATATATGTGATAGTGAAATTTATGCAATTGACAATGAAGAATATGTTACTACAAAAGGTAATGAGAAGAAGTATAGGAAGAAGGTTAATAGTGGGTTTGAATGTGATGGTATTGTGGATAGCAGTGGAAAATGTAATAACAAAGAGAGAAATTATTCAAACAATTCACGAAGAGAAGTAGAAAGTTCATAGGTTGGTTAGTGAGTATGAGGATAATGACGTTGAAGTTCAATCATCGGCATTTAGTGATGATAGTGGTGCGAGGCCTCTAACAGAAACAAGAAATATGTTGTTTTCAATCTGAAAGTGGACATGAAAGAATTTTAGTTTAAAGTTGGCATGAAGTTTAAGGATGAGGTTCAGTTTAGGGAGGCAATCAGAAATTATATAATTACAAATGGATACGATGTTTCAATGACGAGATCTGGTGTAAGAATGGAAGATGTTTGTAATAACCACTGTCCTTTTAGGGTTTATGCTAGTTGGATTGAAAATGAAAAAATTTTTGTAGTGAAGATATTAGAAAAGAAGCGTACTTGCAAGAAAGTGCAAAGAAATAAGCAAGCTAATAAGAAGTTGACAGTAAATCAATTCCTATGTAATTTTAGGAGGAACTCAAATTGGCTAATTAGTGAGATGATAAATGATTATCAAACCAAGTATGCATTACAAGTGATTAAATCTCAATGTTATAGGGCTAAATGGGAAGCTATTATGATGCTATGAGGATCAATGGAAGGACACTATGCGAAATTATGGTCTTGTGGACAATAATTAAAGTGGGCCAATAAAGAGGGTCAATTCATCATTCAAAACGAACTTGATGAAAAATCTAGACAGCCAATATTTAAGAGGTTTTACATGGGATTTACTGCATTGAAGTATGGTTTCCTTAGTGATTGTCGAAAGATAATAGGGATTGATGGATGTTTTTTTAAGACATTTCTTGGAGGTGCTTTGTTAGTTACAATTGGACATGATGGAATCAATCACATACCTTATATATTAGGCTGTGGTTGAGGGAGAGAATTACCAATCATGGCATTTGTTTTTCAGTCTTCTTGGTAATGATCTAAACATTAGTTGGAATTTATGAACGTTGGTAAGTGATTAACAAAAGGTAAAAATTTTTGATATTGGTACTATTTATTAGTAAATATGTTTTGAATTATTCTATTATACTTACATTATAATGTTTTGCTTTTCTTTTGTTTAAGGGTTTAGTAGATGCATTGAAGAATCTTTTTTTAGAAGCAAAGCATTGAAAACATTCCCAATATGTGTATACCAATTGGTTTAAATTACATAAAGACCACATATGTAGGAGTTTATTTTGACAAGCCATTAATTGCACAACAGAAGTGGAAATTGATGAAATAATGGAACAACTGAAGAATGTATCAAAAAAGGCTTACAATAACTTCAAAGTAAGGAATCCTGACACTTTTGTGAAAGCGTTTGTTAATACAAGGCCAAAGTGTGAGATTTTTCATAACAATATATCAGAGACATTTAATGAATTCACCTATGAAGCACAATTAAAAAACTTGATTAATATACTAGAGGATATTCAAATTGCTTTAATGACTTGAATTCGTGAAAAAGGAGATATGATGATGAAATTAATGGATGAAATATGTCTGAGGGTGAGGAAGTAGGTAGAGACTGCACAATGGGAAGCAAGGCACTATAGCAACAGGACAGATGGAAGTTTAAAGTTCGAAGTAACACATTTTGCAGATAAGTTCATTATTGATTTACAAGTAAGAACACGTCTGTGTAAACTTTGGGATTTAATAGGAATCCCATGTAAGCATGCATTGCTTGTATATCAAATGAGAGGGAGAATATTGATGGGTATATGAGTCGATACTACAATTATGAGTGTTATTTCAATAGTTATCAGTATTTCATAGAACCCATTAGCGGTTCAAAGTTTTGATCGGAGACTGAAAACTTACAACCCATATTACCTCCTTTGATTAAGAAGATGCCTAGAAGACCTAATAAGGCTAGAAAAAGGGATAAAGATGAAGAACCATAAAATCCAAACAAGTTGAGCAAAGTTAGAGTACTCATGAGAAGTTAACATTGTTTTGAAGTTGGTCAGAGTAAAAGAGGATGCAAAAATAAAGACCAGTCTTCGAGACAACCTAAAATTGCTAAGGTAATTGTATACTGATTTTTAGTTGCGTATGTGATAAATATTTTTTAAATACCTGATCATTAAATTCTAAGTATATGTGTATATTGCAGACAAAACAAGGAAGACCACCAAGAAATCTGACATCTACATCCAACATTAATAGTGGTGCAAGAAGCAAAGGTAGACGATCAATATCTACTAGATCTAACACTACAACATCTATCTTATTAAGGGAGAAGAGGGTGAACATTCATTTTTAATTTTTATTTTCCATCAACTTTTAAATAAATCATAAACATTTATATGTATAAAGCCCCCTACGATATGTAGTAACATATGGAGAAGTGAATAGGAACACTTATTTTACGATATGTTAACATTTGGGGGTGTACATGGCAAATTATTTATTATTATTTCCTAATTGTTCATAGTATATTTTTTGTTTATAATTTTTTTATAAATGGGTGGAAGTCAATGTCAAGTGTTGGAACCAACTCAAGCTATAAAAAATAAATACAACTAAGAGGAGATACAAATTAAAGGCTAAAAAAACTCAACTTCAACAAAATCTCAAATTGATGATGGTGAATCATCAATAAAATAAGCCATGCTTAAAAAATATGTTGTGATTTTGATATGTATTTCAAGTGTGTTTTGATATGGATATGAATATGTATTTGAAACTTTGTTCTATGATTTGGATATGTTAGGGATATTTGACTGTATTGGATAATTTGCTTGAATATAAATAATAACTTTAGATTGTTTTGAACAATTGATATGGATATGGATATTGGCCATTTTCAATTGCCACACATTACAAGTCCAATTTAATGGAAATCTATTATGCTTTTCATTTCAAAAGAATTTTTCCTTCAGAAGCCATCATTTCTATATTGGTAAATTAACATCACCAGTGTGTCAAAGAGCAAAGAAATACGTAGGCCAAAAAAATATAGTTACCATAATCATAACCTATTTAAATATTGATAATATCAACTTAAATGAACAAAAGCAACATGTTTCAACTATTACGGATTTCTTATGAGTGCAATGATCTCTCATAGTCTAATACAATGAGTACAAATCATGTATATATAAAGGTCCATTAAATGCAACTCCTTATTATGTTCTACTCTTTCACATCTTGTTGCACTGCATGTTCATATTACAAAGCATCGGACACCCAAGATATATAGTCACATGGAACCTATAGAACAAAAATTAAAACACAAATATCATAATTATGATAAAATTTGAAATATTTATGAATTAAAAAATAAACTTACCTCTTGTGCACAATAATGTATCTTGTAGATAAAGTTTTACCCCAACATACAGAAGATGTTTGAAATTTCTTTTACAATAAAAAAGCCTCAACTCTTTTACTAATACTACATACCTACAAGACACCTATAATTTGAACGATAGCATTAATATCATATAAGCTACAATTTAAATATCCATAACATAATGCGTTAAAGAAAACGTAAAGGCAATACCCATATTTTTATTGTTACATTAATGAAAATGTTGGCCAATATTAGTTTTAGTATTTGATATCTGTAGCTTCATCTTGTTATTACAATTAGAATCTAAAAAATCACTCAAGATTATGATATCCATATTATATACTAAATATAATAAGAACAAAAATTAAAAAACTTGTTTTACCATTGGATATAATGCCTTCTCTTGGCAAAATTCAAAGTATTTCTTTTTAGCTTCTGCTAAATTGTTGAAACGAAAATAAATCACATTTTGTAATCTATTAACAACGGCTTCACCCTCTTCCCATGTCAAGTATATACTAGTTGTAGATGCAATAAAAGCCACAAATATTTTACTTCCACCCATTTTTCTGTAATAAACACAATGGTCAAGTGTGATTAAGTGAGTTACAAGAATCTTAAAGCTAGTACATGTTAATACTTCAAACAATCACAAAGATATCTAGAGCCAAAAAATTCTTACACATTAAAAAGACCCTTCAAATCCTCTTCATTGATATTCTCTCCAAGATTGCCAATGAATAGGGCATTGCATGGAGGATTATCTTTTGTATTTTGCATAAAATTGGTAAAAGGGAAAAGTGAATGAGCCTTCTAGATCATGCTAAATTGCTCTACAAAGTCACTTCTTTATGCTAATTACTAGAACATAAATGAATGACATACAGGAGATAGGTATAAACAACTGTTGTAGTACAAGGCAAAATGTATGTCAAATAGACATGTATTATGGCAAAGTAAATTTTCTAGCAGGTAGACAAAGTAAACCTTAATCCAAGCACATGCATAAATTAGGGCACTAACACACAAATAGTAGAAACAGAAGCAGTATTCATTACAAATCTAAAGATTGCTTCTGATGAAAGAAAGTATAATGCTATAGCAATAAAGACCATAAAATTAAGAAAAAAAGATCTTATATGAAGATTAGGACACTCCATGACAAATCTTATTAGGCATAGCATATTTCTTTACTTAAATTGAACCTAATAGGAGATACTTTAGGAATCAACTTCTGATTACAATCTAAGCTTCTTTCTTTACCATAAATGATTACAGTGACTTTAAAAATATTTACAATAAACTACAAACAAAATTTAACCACCTTCCATCTTACTTATATCGCTTCTACAACTGATCAATACATAACTTGCTTCATATATGCAAGACCAAATAAGAAAATTATTCACAACATTGAACTGTTTAAAATCATAGATTGTCAAAGAAATTTCCTAACAAAAGCACACAATGTTTACAACTCATATTTCACCACATTCTTTGCATTCTTTTCTTAAACATTCTCCTATAAAATGGAACAGAATAGGGTTGAGTCTTAATAAATCCAAAAAATATCAATAACACTGAATTAAAAAAAACATATGTTCTTTAAAACAACTTGCAAGAAAAGGTTGCGAAGTGAATTCAAATATCTTAATATTGTGCCCTCTACTTCTGGTAATAGTACATTTAAAGTTATAAAATGTTAAACAATATCACTTGTTGAAATCACTCTAACTATCAGAAGTATAGCAACCCATTAATAAATAACGTCATTAGATTAAGATTGAAACAACTTTCAAGCACATAAAACAACTAAAGGACAATCTCAGGTTTAAGAAATGAATTCATTAACTATATAGATGTATTAGGACAAATTCGCCCTCATAATCACCCGCTCCTCCTGAGCTTAAGCCACAAACCTCTACCAAGTAGATGTAAACAGTGACAATCTAACTTAAGGTTAGATGAACTCACCTCCCAATCATGGAAGACACTCCCAGTTGTACCTAACTACAACACAATAGTGACACTCAAGAGAGAACGACAGTTCACACACAATTGTAAGAGAGTGACAATTCATACTCAGTCGCATACAATTGCAAGAGTTGTATCGTCAATACACAAGAACCAAAAAAACATAAAGTTATTTACACTTCATACATAATCACAAAAGAGAGGAAAGTTGTATCTTGAATTCACACGTAATCATAAAAGAGGAGAGTTGTATTTAAAAAAATGAAGAACAAAGAAAACAATCGGTAGTATATCGTTTAGTTTTTGTTTTAATTAATTAATCTTTAATTTAATTTACTTTTACTTTTACTTTTACTTTAATTGATTTTTAAATAAATGAGTTTTAAAAAATTAGGCCATGTGTCATATAAAAAATCAGATGTGGTTTGTCATGTCAGCGATGTTAATGGAAAACTTAATGTTTGGATATTTTGCAACAAATTGAAATTTGAATTATTTTAACGCCACTTTTTAAAGATCAATATAGTATTGTCAAATTCAGTAAAGTTTGAGATTTATTTTATAATCAACCATATTATTTATATATAAAATATGTGAAAAATAATATTAATAAAAATAAATAGAATATTGTTATTTTAAATTTTTGTTATCATGACTTTTGGAGCCAAAGTTAATGTAAAATTATAAATTATATAGTATAATATATTGAGAGACTATTTTGTAATTTTTAAAAAAATTCATTAAAAATTTTAAAAATTACTCGAAAGAGTATCCGATATTAACTGATATTGGTACAGTGCAGTATCAGAACTAAATCTGATATTGGTTTCGATACGGTATTTATAATTTTGAAAAAGATAAATTTATATTTAAATTGTTATTATAATTAATTGCATATATTTATTTATAATTAATAAATTAAATATTAATTTGGAGTGCTTCTGCTTTAACGAATTCACAGCCATAAATAAAGCAAAACAATGTTCAGCAAAACCTTTACGTTTGGATCTGTACCCTTCCTCAATTACAGGCTCTCGAACGCAGAAGTTTGGTGCTGGGTCCTTCTCATGTGGCTTTCTCCTGATGTTGCTCCGACTGAGTTGAGCAGCATTATTATAATTCCTATATTGCTTTTCATAGAAAACATTACTAATGCATCTTAAATGCGATGTTTTCCCTGCCCGTAGAAACAAACAAGCCTTCTTTAGGCAACTATGTTCAGCCGGTACCCCCATTCCAACTATTATAGACCTCATATACAGGCAACAATGGTCAAAGCTCAAAACCTTTCTCCAGAACGCAGACCCCAACAATATACTTCAAGAACTAATCGCTTCAGGAGCCGACGCAGAGCTCACTTTCAGGTACTTTGCGTGGTCTCGGAAAGAGCTTAAGCATTCCCACTCCTTGGAGGTCTCTTTTAAAGTCTTACACACACTCGCTTATACCAGAAAGTACTCAAAGATTCGATCTTTTTTGGATGATTTTGTCAAGAAAGATACAAGTAGTTCGGTCTCTTCTGTTTTTCACGCCATTTCTGTGTGCGCTGATTCGTTTTGTGTTAATTCCATAATAGTTGATATGTTGGTGTTGACCTACGTGCAGAATAAGAAAACCCATTTGGGAATTGAGGCATTTAAGAGAGCTGGTGATTATGGGTTTAAGTTGTCTGTTGTTTCGTGTAATCCATTGTTGAGTGCTTTGGTTAAAGAGGGTGAAACTGAGGATATGGAGTTTGTGTACAGGGACATGATTAAGAGGAGAATTGAGCCAAATTTAATTACATTTAATATTATGATTAGTGGGCTATGTAAAATGGGGAAATTGAATAAGGCTAAGGATGTTGTTGAGGATATGAAAGGGTGGGGCTTTTTACCAAATGTGATTACCTATAATACACTCATAGGTGGGTATTGCAAGATGGGAAGGATTGGGAAGATGTATAAAGCTGGTGCAATTTTGAACGAGATGGTTGCAAGTGGGATTTGCCCTGACGAGGTTACCTTCAATACTTTGATTGATGGGTTTTGTAAGGATGATAACTTGTCTGCTGCTATGAGGGTTTTCGGTGAAATGCAAAACCAAGGTTTAAAACCAAATTTAGTTACGTATAACTCCCTGATCAGTGGATTATGTATGAATGGGAAGGTTAATGAGGCTGTTAGTTTACGGGATGAAATGATTCAGTTGTGTTTGAAGCCAAATGTTGTTACATATAATGCACTTGTTAATGGGTTCTGTAAAAATAATATGATGAATGAAGCAAGACAATTGTTTGATGATATGGGCAACCAAGGAGTCTCTCCAAATGTTATAACATATAACACCATGATTGATGCATATTCTAAGGCAAAAAAGATGGAGGATGCTTTTGCAATGTATCATTCGATGTTTGAAAGGGGTATATTCCCTGATGTTTCTACCTACAATTGTTTAATTTCTGCTTTATGCAGAGAGGGATATATGGCAGAAGCTTGGAAATATGTGGATGAAATGCACAGCAGGGGTTTGAGAGTTGACCTTGTTACATATAATATATTGATAGGTTCATTGTGCAGCAAAGGGGAGGTGAGAAAGGCAGTAAGACTTTTGGATGAAATTCACAGAAAAAGGCTATGTCCAAGTCATGTGACATTCAATACTTTGATTGAGGGATATTGCACAGAAGGTAATCTTAAGGCAGCTATGATTATGAGGGCACGGATGGAGAAAGAAGGGAAGCGGGCTAATGTTGTCACATACAATGTACTAATAAAGGGATATTGTAAAAAGGGTAAGCTTGAAGATGCAAATGAACTTCTTAATGAGATGTTGGAGAAAGGTTTGGTGCCCAACAAAATAACTTATGAGATTGTAAAAGAAGAAATGCTTGAAAAAGGCTTTATTCCAGATATAGAAGGACACCTGTACAATGTTTCAGTCAACTCTTGATTCAAGTGAAGAAATGCATCAATGCAACCATGATCACTGGATTTCTTATTTGAAAAGTTCGATATGGTTCCTTCTTCTCACCTCAGGAAATCAAATGCATCTTTTTCATCCTTATTTGTGGATTCTGCCACAGGAAAGCACCTGTAGATCTCTAACATAGAACCCTGTTCTACACAACAACTTGAAGTTGTTCAGATCTGTCTTTTCCTATTCAGGTATGCATGCACACAGATATGAGCAAAATTTTTATCGTTGCCATCAAAACACTTTTGAATTCTGGGTTCTTTAAACAATTGATCGCCCATTAGTTATTTCACTGGAAAACAGTCAAGTCCTCAAGGGAGAAAATATAGTGGCAGTTCTTAAGAATGCCATTTTTTTACTTCCAATAACCGTCAGTTCTTGTTGTCCAATTACGTCCCTTTAATTCTAGCTTGCCCTCTGTTCCCCCTTATTTTTCAGAGTCCCTTTAGTTCTAACTGCCCTCTGTTCCCCTTTATTTTTCAGACCTCCCTTCCTCTTTGCATAAAAGGTTTTCCAAATACACCCAACATTTTGCATCTTCACTAGCTTAACTTTCATTTTAGGTTGTCAGAAAATCCCAAAGTACTTGAAAATTTCCTTCATTTCTGGTAGTTAAATTGATTGCTTTAGTAAACTTTCCGGCTCTTCTTCTGTGGGGAATCAATTCCCTAAGCTCTCTTTCCTTTCAAAGTTATTCTTTCCTTCTGATTTTATTATATCTGGTTATCTTTTCCTTTCTAAACCTTTTATTCATTCTTCTTTATTGGTGTAGGTTTTATTGATGATTGCTTTGGGATTTTGGATGTGGACTGTACGCTCTTTGTGTCAATCACAGAGTTCTTTGTTTTTGTGGTACTAAGCCATGAGAATCCATATTATGAGCCAGTTTTCTGTTTAGTGTTCTTAATCTTTGTGGTTTTTTGACAAATAGATCATGCTCCATCACTAATCTTGCAAATTTGTGTTTGGTAGGAATAGAAATATAATTAAGCTCTACAAACTGAGAATGTGGAAAGTAAGATGCAATTACAGCTGACTTTTTCCTGTAAAGAAACGTATTCTGTTTTGTCTTGATTTACTTGAAAGCAGTAGAAAAATATAGTACGACAATTTGATTCTGGTTATGTTGTTTCCATGCCAATGTTCATTTCCATTTTCTTGCCTTGATGCCCTAGTGCTCTTTGAACTTCTTATCTGAACCAAGAACTCATGATTTTCTAGCCTCTCAAGTGTTTCTGTCCATCATTATTATACATGACTAGTCATCTCTACTTTTAGTCTCTTTGCATAGGTTTAACAATTTTCGTACGGTAATAGCCATTCATAGCCAAGATTTTGTTCCTTTTGAGAGCTGCAAAGTGTTTTTTTTTTCTGATTAAAACTTGAATATAAGTAATTCCATGGGTACTTTTTTAGCATAGTTCGACTTCTTTGTTTCTTATTAACGGTTGATTGATCTTATTGATGACACTAACTGGAGGTTGGCAGCTCATAATGTTCTAAAACTTTATATTTACCATTTCCTGAAATAATTTACGAACCTACTTCCATGTAATATTTACTGTAATTAGTGACAAAAGAAAGTGGATTTTGTGGGCAATTTTGAGTTTGAACATGGTTTTATTAATTTATCTTTAAACTAGGCACTTGATAAACAAAGATGCAACGGATGTGTTCTCAATAAAGTTTTGGCTGACCTATGATGGAGCTATAATGCATGCTGGCCCAGTGGGAAAAAATTGGATCAACCTTAGTAACAATTCTGCCGTAATTGAGTTGGCAATTTTTTAAAATAAAATCCATTTCGATTAGCTGTTACACTCCTCCATATTTTGAAAGACTTAACGTGCCTTTTTAAACAGATTGCTGGCATTAGTTTGCAGGAAAAGCTTAAAGCTGGACTTTTTCTTGAACTGTGTCATAACGTTATTCAACAGAGGTGATTCTCGATCCTGCTTAAAGCTGGACTTTTTCTTGAGCTGTGTCATAACGTGATTCAACAGAGGTGATTCTCGATCCTTTTTCTTGTTACTGTCTCCAAGAACATGTTTAACTTTCAAGCTTGATATTTTCTTTTCATTTCATTTAAATGCTTTAAAGTTATTCAATGAACTACAGATTGCATCAGGGATGCAGTTGTTCTTCAAGGTTATTCCATCAGAATTCAGTGACCAAGTAAATTTTTAGTCCAGATAACATATTAGCTCTTTATTTCCTGTAGTCTATATGTTTCTTACATTTTGCTCTAGGCTTTTACGCCCACTTATGAAGCTGCGATTTCTTTTGTGCAAATCTTTGCAGGTCAAGTATGTTATTATTTATTTATATAGATGGAACTGGGCAAAAGCTTTTAAGTAGGTATGCTTCATTCTCATGTAAATATGTGTATTCATTTATAAATACATGTCTGTGAAGTGTTTATCTTTTTATGTTTCTGGCTTATGACGCAGAATTGGTGGAACATACGATGGTTTTTCTTTGTGAGTTGGACAAAAAAAGAAGTAACTTGGACAAAAAGAAAGGAAGTGACTTATAGACCAATCAATTGAATATTGATTAATACGTAATCGATCGAACACTACTTGAAAAAGAAAACGACTCTTCTGCTCAGAAATGAAATGTTCCAAATGTTTCTCAAAATTCTTGCTCCCATTAGACTATTTGTATCTATATGCATTAGGATCCCAATTCATGTATCTCTCGGTTCGAGAAAGAAAATACAAAATGCTATATGCATTAGGATCCCAATTCATGTATCTCTGGGTTCGAGAAAGAAAATACAGAATGGTAAAGGGGCGCATTAGCAATCTATGGTGCAAGTTAAAGACCGTTCGTGCATGCAAGTCGATTTGGTGAGAACAGTGACGTAACGCTTCTGACATATGCAAGATTTATCAATGGATTATGGACTATAGTGCCATCGTTTAGAATGGGTTGGGATAAGAGAAACGGTGTCTTAATGGTAGGATATGGTTTGGGAGCAATGGATGTTGCAATTGAGGTTAACTTATGATTGAAATTTCTTCTGCTAGCAATTGGGATTGATAATGGCCGGTGGATTCAAAATTTGGAAACTATTGCGACTCAAGTGCATCCTGGTATGATTGCTCTACTGTTTGCTTAAATTTACCACCTATAAAGAAAATTAGAGTAAACATTTATTTTAAGGTTGCAATCAAATAATCAAAGATGTTTAAAGTGAATCAAAATTCATTTGAAACCTTATCTTCTTTTTCCCTCTCTTCTTTAGGTGTCATTTGACCCTGTTCTACAAACTGCTCAGTGGCTTTTGCGGCTGCATAGTCACTGAACTTAACCATAACCTTTACAAACAAGAGCTAGAGAAATTTGGACAATGCACAAGATTCGACATATCCTTCCATTTCATTCATGCTTTCAAAATTTTCTTTGCATGTGTAGACATCTATACACTTTTATTATTAACAACTCCAATCTTCTTCTCTTTAACTTTGTCAGTTCTACTAATTTTTTTCTCAATTGCCTTTATGACAATCCCATACTTTTTGTTTAATCATCTGTCAGACACTTCTGAACTCATTTTGTATGTCAATCATTTGCTGTTTTGGCATATTATTCTTGGCAACCTCAACAGTCCAAAGCTTCTCACTCGTTTCTTCTCTTTGCTCAAATTCTCGAATGATGTCAAGCTTTTGTCATCTATTGCTCTCCGTTATTCACTCACTTGACACAATTGAATATTCAGTATAAACTTTGATTAAATCTCATCCATACTTAGTTGTTTTGATATTCTACATTTCCATGTTTTGATATTCAACATTTCCATCTTTAATTAGATCTCATCATCTTTTCTTTTTTTTTGGGTTTCTTCCTTCTATCTCTATTTTCTTATAGGCTTTTTTCATTCTAATCATCTCCAAAATATTTTATCTTGCTTCTCTAATTTTTTTGTCGTCTTCTTCAACTCTTCTTTTAACTCTGTCTATTCTCTTTTTATCTTCCACAACTCCTTTTCTTAATCTTTGTATCATCTCAAAGAAAGTGTCCCATCATTTTTTTTAGTAGCCTTGATCAATTTCTTAGAAAAATTAGGTGCGAAGACCAGTATACATATATATTATTAAGAGTTGAAATGATCAGTTGCAGTATGCCATATAATGGACTTTTATTGGTCTAGTGACTAATTCTTCTTGCATTGTGTCAAATAAAGAACTGACAATTTCTGGAAATTGGTTTCTTTGTTGTAGTGGGCACTGCTAGATAAGTGAAAGATGGGTCATTGGTTTAATGACTTGTGATGTTGGACAACTAACGAAGTGTCTTACATCTACTGAGACAAACATGCGACTTCTCTGTTAGTGGATAGATTTGAGAGCTTAATGAAAATGAGCAGGGAGTTCATCAGAGATTGAACTAAATTAGAGTTAGCACCACAAAGTAATAAAAGGTTATATAGAAATGATATGTTGAAGATTCTCAACTTCTTGCATTTGTTGTGATAGATGAACTTATCTTCGAGGTTTATGTTGTGGTCAATCAGTCAAGTTAATAGCTTAATGCATACAGTAAAAAAGTAAGGGGTGTGTGGATCACTTTGTCTTAACCCTTTGGCTCCTTTAATCATTGAGCAGGCTTACCTTTGATCAAAATACTAAAAGATGTAGTTGTGGTATATTGCTCAATCCATCTGATGAATTTTGATAAAAATGTACCGGTTGTATTTTTTTCATCATAATTTTTTTCTTTATTGATGATTTAGCAAAACTCCTTAAACTTTCACGATAAAATTTAATTTCATTTTTCGTATGTGATTGCTCTTCAATAAAAACTACCTTTGGCATTCAATCACATCAAAGAAACTGCCTATAATATCATTTGTACATGTGTCTCCATTAAATAAATAATAAGGATTGAGAAAATAAACTACTAAGTGGATCTTTTGAATAAGATGCTTATCCCGTCGTCGGTTAAGAATATCTATATAAGGGTTTTATAATTTCTCCTTTCTTTTACAAAGACTCATAATTGTTTTATGAGCTCTACCATCATATATATACCCTAAAGATGGCTTCTCTTTTGAGTCAATAATCCTGAATAACCTTACTAGTAGAGCCACAATTTTCATAATGATCAAGTAGGTATCTCAAAATTTATTATCTATAATAATAACACAAAATTCTTTTTCTTTCACACTCTTTAATAACTTATGACTTGAAAAATGTTTATTTATCACTAAATTTTGAAGTGGGTTTTATGTTTATAAACACTTTTCAAACTAATAAATGTAATTGCAAACTTAGTAGCAGCAGGACGCATGATCTCAACTCAATTCTCTTGCTTTCTTAACTAAGAAAAAAAATGATTATACATAAAAATTATAGTCTTAGATGCACAGGAAACAAGACTAAAAATATGGTCCATATTACCAAT
Source organism: Erythroxylum longipes (assembly GCA_027563885.1). Classification (NCBI taxonomy): domain Eukaryota; kingdom Viridiplantae; phylum Streptophyta; class Magnoliopsida; order Malpighiales; family Erythroxylaceae; genus Erythroxylum; species Erythroxylum longipes. The sequence goes on from JAOQMS010000006.1 coordinate 21,531,336, forward strand.
ATCTTTAAAAATAAGATTTATACAATGAGCATCGCATGGAGACAAATAAGTATACTCATACTTTGATTATAACAAGTATCCAACTGATAAATAATTAATTGTTTTATCTATAACAAAATGTATAATATTCTTTGGTCTAACCTATTCAATAATTTCATAAAATAAATCAAATAAAGGATAAGCACTTTTTACCATATTAGAAGAATTAACAAAATTGACAAAAGTTGTTCTAATATTAAAGTAAACTAAGAAATTAATCAGAGTTCTTTGCTTTTGATTAGTTCACCCATCTATCATAATAATGCATCCTGTTAATTCCTAATACTTATATGTATCCACAATCAACTAACAATCCTTTTTAAATCTTGAAACAAAGGAGCATGAAACTTATAATAAGAAGATACCTTAAATCGTAAACCTATCATTGTTATAACATCTACTACCTCTTGAGAATATGGTGAACTTAAAGCATTTAAAGGAATATATGAATGATAGAATCATCTAACCTATGCTTGTTTACATCGCAAAACAACATTTTTATCAACCAAAACAATTTTAAAACAGATTGACAACTAAAAGTAGTTGTTGGAGGAAAATACGAATCTCTGTCAATAATAGCTTTCCTTTTTTCCTTTATCTAATAGTTGTGGTGTTTCATCATCTCCAAAGATATATTATGAGCGTCTTTAGTTTCCTTTTTCTTTTATACTTATTGCTGCAAATAAGTTTTCGGTCATCTCATGTGCATCAAATAGTACTCTTTTACAAGAAGCAATATTACTCTTAACACCAATAAGATGTTCTTTCGTTTTATAAATTCCTCCCCTTTCAAATATTCTACTGCAAAACATACAATTATAGAGCATATTCCAATTAGATGGTTAAGAAGAAGAAAAATAATTTCATGCTAGATTAGACTTACCAAGAGTAGAGGATGCCAAGTTCATCGAATCTTTTTATGATGATTCCATACTCCATTATAATTTTAACCTAGAAATATAAGGAAAATTTTTCGTTAGTTTTGTACAAAAATAAGTCACAACAATAAATAAAACAAAAATAAGTCACAAAATAATGAACCAAAGAAGAACGATAACATGAAAAGATAAAAGATAAAAGTCTGAAAATAAAAATACCCCTTAACTTTGTCTTCTTGATTCTTTCATCTTTTAAGTCTATTTAATAATATGATATTTGACTTTAATCACCACAACTGACAAAAGAAATAATAATGAAAATTAAAGTTATGATCTTGACATAAGGAATCCAAGTATATGTGGAAGAAAAACAGAAAAGAGGTTGAAAAGGATTGGAAAACATTAAAGAAAATCAATTCAAACAGGAAACATAAATTGAAATTTTTTCCAAGGTTGAATAAATAAAAAGGGTCATTAAAAAGGTCGAAATATGTTTAAACATACTTTTTTTAAGCTTAAAAATTACTTCTTAACACTCTCTTAATTATCCTAAACAGAATTACTTATTTATACAAAATTATTAATTAGTAACTTTTTCAATGTCCTTCTTTAAACATACTTCCTTAAAGTTTAAGCATTATTTTTTTTAACATACTCTTAAATTATCCTAAACAAAATTACTTATTTAGACTAAATTACTGATTAATAACTTTTTCAATGTCCTTCTTGAAACATATTTCCTTAAAGTTTAAATGTAACATCCCGTACTCATATTAAGGGTTAAGACCCGAAATTTTAGTACATATGAGCTCAAAGAGAGGTTAAGGAAATGCATTTTCTTGCTCATGCATAATGTTAGCA
>JAOQMS010000006.1:21539759-21562294 GCA_027563885.1 Erythroxylum longipes
ATTAATTAAAATATAATAAATCAATTAATTACAATATAATAAATTACAATATAATAAATTACAATATAATAAATAAATAAATTATAATATAATAAATTACAATATAATTAATTAAATATTGTAAATAATTTTAATTAATTATATTGTAACTAATTAATTAATTATAATATAATTAATTAATTAGTTACAATATGATTAATTTTTATTTTTCAATATTTTTTACAAACTAACCACTATCAATGGTAATGGTAATCATTCCTTCTTCTTAACTAACTATCATAATTATAATGATAATATCCATTTCTATTTTTTAATATATTCATTCTTATTCATATTACCATTTTTCTGTACGAACCAATCGCCCCCTTAATGATTTTGCGTCCCGTTAGATCAAATTTTGTAAAAAGTTGAATTTCGTCTTTTTGTTAAATTTTGTTATTGACTTTTGTTGATTTGATAATTTTAAGATATGTGACACTATATAAATAACTACCTCACATGGGTAGTATGTGTCAAATAGATTAATTTATTGATTTATCATATTTACATATTATTATTTATGTTAAATAATAATGTATTTAATAAGTAATATTAATTTATTTATCAAAATTTGAACTCATATTTATTATTTTTAATAATATTTTTTAAGTTTAAAATGATAATAAATCGTCTTCTATTAAATTTTTATTTATTATGAATAATATAATCAATTTGACATATGAGCATAACCTTCTTTGTCAAAAAAATAAAGTTTGTATGTTTCTTAAAATGATAAAGAAATCGTACTAGAACAAAGTATGGAAAATTTCAAACTGCCCCTTTGATAAGTTAACCAGGCAATGGCATATTAGCAAGAAACTGAATTAGAGTCCCAGTCAACCAAGAGTGGCTTCTTCAATACCCGACACTTTTGCATTCTTTGGACCTCTTATGTGCTCTGATCAAAGCAGGATTGAAATACATGGACTTCAACCAAGGAAGGCATCTAACGCCCCTTTTAAATTATTCAATTTCCTATGTGATAAAGAAAGTTTCGAGGAGCTAGATACCAATGTCTGGAGTGCAATATCAAGGCTGTAAATCATTCTAATTGATGGAAAAGAATTTAAGGGGAGCATTGAAAGGCTTGCATTGTACTAACACCCTATTAACTCCACAAATAGCCAGGGAGAGACTTTTGAAAGCCCAAGATGAGCTATACAATGACCTCGCGAGCCAGGATTAAAAATCCAAGAGTCAACCTTTCTCAAGGAATACAATAATGCTCTTATTGCCCATAACTCACTTGTTGAATAACACAGTTTTTTCACAATGCTATTTTAGCTAGGAGGAATAGAAACAAAATTTCATGGATATTAGATGAGGAGGGTAAAACTATTTATGAATAGAAGGAAAAAGATGAGCTTACACTCTGATTATTTCAATAATCTACTGGGCCTTAGATTAGAAGTTGATATTGCTCTTGTTACACTTGGCAATCTTACAATTGAGGGTATTAATAGGACATGAACGGGAGTCTAACCAAGCTTGTTACTACAAAGGACGTTAAGAAAATTTTATTTAGCTGAGCTCTTAATAACTCTCTAGGTCTTGATAGGTTTGAGGCCTAATTTTTTATAAAACATGGAGTATTACCATGCATCTTCTCACCGAGATGGTGCAGGAATTTTTCTTCTCATCCAAAACACTTAGAGAGCTGAACAAGACATTCATTTGTCTTATCCCTATGATAAAGAACCCCAAATCTTTGTTAGACTACAGACTAATTTCTTGCTGTAACACTGACTATAAGGTAATCTCTAAAATCATAGCCTCTAGACTTAAGACTTCCCTATCAAAGATCATTAGCGTTTTAAAAAGTGTTTTTTTTAAATCCAAGATAGATCTATTGAAGACAACATATTACTTGTGTAGGAGTTAATAAAACACTATGACAGTAAAAAGACTATATTGAGTTATGCCATAAAGGTGAATTTTTACTAAGCCTTTGACACCATCAAGTGGAATTTCATATTGAAAAGCCTAAATAAGTTTGTATACCCTCCCTCTTTTATTGGTTGGATCATGACTTGCATCTTTTTTTCCTTATTTAGTATCCTTTTGAATGGGATCACTAAATTGTTTAGGAGTACCAGAGGTATCAAACAAGGGGATCCCCAATCCCCTTACCTCTTTACTCTGGCAATGGAGGTCCTCAACAGAATGTTTGAGCACTAAATAGATAGAGATGGTAGTTTTAGGTTCCATTTTAGATCTGAGAGGATAAGAATACACTATCTATTTTTTGCAGATGATGTTTGGGTATTCTACGGTGTTGATCCCAATTCCTTGAAGCTAATGATGAAAATTCTAAGAAAGTTCTCTGACTTGTTTGGAGGATATTCAATGACAAAGATGGACTCAAGTCTAAACGGATTAACGAGTTCTATATCAAAGATTCAAATTTTTGGAGGCTAAAAACAAATACTGACTACTCATGGATCTTCTCCTAGATATTGAAGTTAAGATCCCAAATTTATCCACATATCCAAGTAGTGGTGGGTAATGGAAAAATTTTCTGGTTTTGGACGCCCCCTTTACATAAGGCAAGAACTTTACTCTCTCAAGTCTAGATTCCCTGAGGATACTAGCGTCGATGCTATCATTAGGGATCATGAATGGTATATTAGGTTTAGCAATGTCTCTATTCTTATGAACTCTCTTCCTCACTATAACCCTAATCAACTATATATGGATTCACTGGTGTGGATGGAGGGCAAACATAAAGGATACTCTAATAAGTCCTACTGGGAAATTTATAGGGCTCATCACCCTTAAGTGAGCATATGGAAATTTTCTCTCCTGCCTAAGGATTCTTTTATGATCTATTTGGTGATCAAAAATAGGTTAAGGACTAAAGACATGTGTTTTGGGATAGTTAAACCCCTGTGTCTGTTATGTTACAGAATTCTTAAGAGTAGGGTAAGAGTAGGGATCACCTATACTTGCAAATATACTGAAGGAGTTTGGCCTAGAATTCTATAACTATTTGCACAATTGAATATTCTTGCAAGTTGGAATCTATTATTACTAAAAATGGATTGTGGATAAAGTCAAAACCCAAAAGTAGGATGGGGAATTGCTCAAAATTGCCTTTATATGTACAATTTATAGAATCTGGTGGGAATGCAATCAAAGACTACATACTAGTGTTAGCTACACTCCACTAAAAATCAACACACTCACATAGATTATCCTATCAAATGGCTCACTTTTGGAATTGAGCCCTAATTATTGCAAAAATAGGAGAATATAAGCATACCGCACTGTTATTGAATAGTGTACTTGTTATAGTGGGGAAGTTTGTCTTAGATCCTATCTTTTATAACCCCAATTGGCATAATCTGATCAAAGAAATACTAATTAGTCGGGGAAAATAGAAATCAATAGCTATCCAAGGAGAGTTTACTTATTGATAATTGATTAAGCATTTCCTTAAAACCTTCTACATACTGACATCATCAATTCAACTTAGAGCAATCTTAATTAGGGCATGATTGAGTGTCTATAGAAGATGAGATAACAAGTAGTAACTCCTAGAAACTCCTAAACTTGTCTAAAAGGCGAGTCGAAGGGCCCCAAAGGAAGAGGTCTCCCGTCTTCTCAAATTAAGATTCTGGCCTTAGTTATGCTATTATTCAAGTTGGTTGTATTATAAGATAGTCTTGGGGTTATTTTGTTTAGACAGAATGATTTTTGTATTTTCCCTATTTTTACTTTTATAATGAATTATTTATTTTCCAAAAAAAGGTTAATCAGTCAATATGAAGTTTTGGACAATGCAATAAAGAAAGAAAAAGAAAAATAATTGTTCAAGAATCTACTAAGCGAAGAAAAAGATGAAATTAATCAAATGGATGTAGTCTTTGCCATTCACCATTACACAAGAATTAAAAATCAAAAGAAAAATCAAGTCGAAGAGAGAATTTTGATCAATCTACATTCTCTTCAATTTTCTTATGCTTATCCTCTTATGCCTTTATTACTATGGTTTACATTTTGTAAGTGACATTTGCTCAAGTTTATCATAATTATCCGAACCTTCAAATATCTAGGTCACCTTGCCTTATCACATTAACCACCTCCTCCACTAAACTACTTCATAAAATTTCAACTTGACTATGCTCCACCTATATAACACACTTGGGGGTAATAGGTTCCAATTAACATCTTTAACAATAAGGGCCAAAAAAATTGGTAAAAGTAGGCACCCATGTAGAAATTTCATTAGAGAGAGAAAGCTCACTAGATGAAAAATTGATAAAAAAATCAGTAGCTGGAGCCCTTAGTAAATTAATGAGTAGAAATAGTTAAAAAATATCCCTTATAATGAATGAAGATAACCCCTTTCACATTTTTACAAAAATGTGATTACCAATTGTAAAAACATGATACAAAAGTAAATTATAAGGTCTTAATAATGTTTTGATTCCCATCTTCTCTCTAATTTTACCATCTGTGTGCATGGCTCCTTTGGCCCTTATGTTAATGATATTCCTTAGTTGTAATGACTTATACATCTTATTTCTTTTTCTCCCTGTATTTTTAGCCTTTCTTTCCTACTTCAGTTAGTCAAATCCTTCTAGTTTTTCTTCTTGCCTCTAGATTTAGTGCATTTTTCCTTTCCACCTCATGTTCCTGTTCATCTCGACTACCTTTTGGTCTCCTTGTGTTGCTTTCTATGTCTCTAGCATTTCATTTATATCTAAGAACTAGCTCTAGAGCTATTCTGTTCTCCGGCTTCAAAACAACCTAGAAATTTGGATTCTTCAAAGGACCAAGCTCCTATTAAGAAAACATGGAAGTAGGTCCTTGGGGATCTATGCAACCAAGTTACACTATTCTCCTCTAGTAGCTTCTTTGGATGGGAAGACCACTGTAGCTCCAAATGCGAATATTTTCATAAAAGGAGTACAAAGTGGGGAAATGCTCTAATGTTTGTTTCGGGAACCATTAATACATGAGAAAAGTTACACTAGAAAAATATTGGATTGCAACAGGTGCTCTTAAGTGATGACAACTTGTTCTTGTTCAGGTTCTCAAGCTTAGAACTAGCTTAGAGGACGCTGGAGAATGGTCTTTGGCATTTCAATTCCCAGCCTAGCATGCTTCAGTCTTAGAAACCAGGAATTAAAATTTTAGATCTTAGGCAAAAATAGATCTCCATTTGGATGAACATGCATAAGATTCTATTGGAGTACTAGACTATGGATGGATTGAGCCATCTAGCTAGTTATGTTGGCAAAACACTATGCTTTATAAGCCTAGAGATAAAATGAGGAGGATCAACTATGCTTGAGTATATGTATTTATTGATTACAAGTAGCTACTTGAAACTATCCCTTTACTAAGATTGGATGAAGCTAACAACTTCTTCAAAGATTAAGTAGCAGTTTCTTACAATTGGAGACTAACGCAAACCATAAAAAAATAGGTATAAAAACTAACTAGTAAACATTTTCTAACCAGTGAATATATTGATGGAAACACCAATGAGGTTATCTATGAGGTAAAGCACTAGAACTAATAAATGAGCAACATAATCAAAAGATGAAAAAAATGTAGCTAAACAAAAGGTGGAAGACAATGAAACTTTAATATATGTGGACAATTTGAAGCAAATCGATGAAACATAAAAAGGAACCATAAGTATAGATGAAGTACCACTACAACCTCAAGTGTTAGCCCCTATAGAGGAAACAATGAGATACTTTGTGAACATTAACATATCACATGATACTCCTAAGACCCTTATAAACAAGTTAACGGAAGAAGGATCTAGGGCACAGGAAAAAATTCCTTAAGGAATCAAGGACTATCAAATGAAATCTCTAGATTTACAAAATGATAGAGCCAAAGTGTGTTCTTAGCTAGAGGGGAGCTTCTATGACAAGGAAAGGATCCAAGAGGAAGACGAAAATCACTAATTCGAAGATCAGATGAATAGTTTAGCTTAGAATCCTAGAGGGCTTAATAACCCCAATAAAAAGCATATGATGTTAAATTTTGTAAGAGAACTTAGAGCATTCATCTTTGGCCTCGAAGAAACAAAAATAAAGGAAAATAATTGTTTTATTAAGAAACATTGACCTATAATTTCTAATCAGTCTTGTCATTATAACGGGAGAATAATATTCTCATATGATCCTGATGTAGTAGAAATCACTCCACCAATGTTAGGGGAACAACTGATTCATATTTAAGAAAAAAAAAGAGGATTTGCCTCAAAAAGTTTCAATTGACCTTTATATATGCCTTAACTTCACATTTTAGAAAATTTTTCTATAGAGTAAAATAAAGGAAATAGGGGAAACTATGGTTGAGCCTTCGTTGTTAATGGTGGACTTCAATTTCATGATGAATACCTCATAAGTTAAAGGGAGTTTCAATATAAGGAACCATATAAATGAATTACTAGAATGCAATAGTGTTGTTCAAGTAATAGACCTTAAAATGGAAGGACTTTTTTATGCTTGGAATAAAAAGAAAGAAGGCAGATATTTCATGAGGAAGAAGCTTGATAGAGCATTTGTGAATGGTTATTGGTTAGAAGCTTTCCTAAAAGTAAGCTATTTTCAACAACCATTTACTTTCATACCACACTCCTATATTGATTCAAAACATGTTTAACGTGTAGATTAGAAGCTTTCCTTTTCCATTTCAATAACTATTTTCTTAAAGTATAAGGTTTCCAAGAGGCTTTAATTAGGGATATTTAAACACATTTCAAAGGAGGCAGTTTATTTAGATGCATGAGAAAGCCACAATCTATAAAGGATTAATTGAAGAAATTAGTTGCAAAAAGAATCTTAACACTCATACAACAATATAAGAGGCCAAAAACAAGTTATAATTTATTCAAAAGGCTCTTTATGGGATTAGAGTAGAATTACAAGAAAAGGACAAATTGGAAATAATGCAGTATAATCTTATGGTTGAGAACAACATATCTTTAATTGAAATATAGTTCCAAAGCATTATGGTTAAAAAATAGAGACAAGAATATACAATTCTTCTATAGATCAATCCAGGCAAGAAGAAACAATTGTAAAATATCTTTTTTAAAAATTGAATGGAAGAATTCTAGCTTCAAAAAAGGACCTACATCATGAAGTTCACAACTTTTTGCTAAATCTATTCGCTCTAACATTAAGGCTTTATCCTCAGTTCCTATATTTAAATCTTTCATTGAGATTCAAGTACCTACTTAGCTTTTGCATGTTTTAGTGAAACCTATTGAAGTAGTAGAGGCAAAAAGGAACTTATTTTCTCTAAATCCCAATCAAGCTCCGGGTTAAGAAGACTTCAATGCAAATTTCTTTCAAAAGACATAGAACTATACCAAAATAATGGTGATTTATGTTGTGATGGAGTTCTTTAGGAATGGAAAACACATATGTCTTATACTTAAGGTACAATCTCCAAACTCCTTGAATGACTATCGCCCAATATCCTTACAGTCTAAGAGCTTCTCAGAAATTTATTCAAGGAAACAATTATGTAAGAATTATGCAATTAAAGTGGACTTCCAAAAAGCTTATGATTCCTTAGACTGTAATTTCATAATTAATACTTTACAAGTTTTTGGTTTTCCTAACCAATTAATGTGGTGGATTTCTCAATGCTTCACCACTATTTCATATGGAATCCTTGTTAATGACCAAGTTGCTGAAGGGTGCAAAGGGTCTAAGATAAGGGGATCCCTTATCCCCTTACCTTTTCACACTTGTAATGGAGGCATTTGTTACGTTAATCAAGAGCATGATCAATAGGATCGCAACTTCATGTTTCAATCTAAGTGCAAAGTGATGAGAATTTCAAATCTCTCATTCCCTGATGATTTAATTCTTCTCTCCAAAGTTGGTCCTGGCTCTCTATAAGCCTTCTAATGACATCTCTCAAAAATTTTAAACCTTATTTGGATAAGTCGTTAACAAATAGAAAAGCCTTCTTATTGTATTTGCCAATGAAGGGGAAATTACAAGATTGTTAGCTTGTTTAATAGGGGTGAAGTTATCAAATCCTTTTGTCTACTATCTAGGGATTCTAGTAGATACTAGAAGACCCCCATTCACTAACTTCAAGCCGTTAAGAATATAAAATTAAGAACATCTATCTGAAATTTCAATGCCTTTCCATAGCAAGTAGAATCTAACTCATAAAAGTTATGCCTAACAATCTACATGTATATTGGTGTTCTGATGTCTAGTTTCCAAAGAACATTTCAAAGACCACTTGACAAATTGCTAAGAATTTCAATCCATCAAGCATTAACATCACATGGAAATGCAATTGCAAACTATAGAAAACTGCTTTCAATGCATCTGATCGCTAATAAAAAGGGCCAAATCAAATGTAGGCAAAGTAGAAATGGTGAATTCGCTAATCAATCATGTAGAGATTTAATGAAGAGTGTGAGCAACAAAGCTCCATGACACAATTTCGTTTCGTATAATTATGCCTATCCTAAAGCATCAAATGTGTTATGGCCAACAATCAAGGGGAAACTAAACATACTAGCAAAGATGGAGAAGTTCCTTAGAATCTTAAAAACTTGTGTGCTATGCGACCAAAATGAGGAAATAGTAAATTATTTGTTTTATAAATGTCATTAAACCTCCAAAATATGGCCACAAATAAAAGGACTATGCAATTTCTTAATTCCTTCTTTAACTTGGCAAAATCTAATTCAATGGTGTAGTAGTAATCACAATAAAATCGAAAGGTTCATAAAACATAACTGTTATAATAATGAACTTTATAGGAGAGTAGCTAATAACTCATCAATAACATTTAAAGTACAATTGGGAAATAGATTTTAAATGGAGAATTCCACAGTTCCCTCAAGTTAGGTAGCAATGCAAGCAATGCAAATATGCAAGGGTATTATGTAATTAAGGTGGATTAACAAAAGCAACAATCAATACAGGAAGATAGCATTGATCTTATCAATAAAAATACTTAAATCATACAAAGTAGAAACATATGCAAGATAGGAAATATTTGGTTTAATGCAATTACTTGCAAGAGCACAGCGTTAAGTGTAGATGGATTAAACACTTTTATGGAGAAGAGAAGAAACTTTGAAGTAGATAAGATGACATCTCTAAATTGATTGAGCAAATCCTTAAGCAAAAGAAGGACATGCAATAACCATAATTGATCAATATAAGCACATGCATGAAAGTCCATCTAAAGTTAATTTACAGTACTATAACATGGGCATAGTTAGAACCAGATAACTAAGCTGTCATGGGCCATAAGGAGTTAAAATGTTAGGTAAATGTTTTACTTATAATGGGATGAAACACGTGGACTATTTTGTAAGAACAAATTTGTTCATGTTATAATTTCTAAAAAGAAATTGATACATGGGGGTTTGTGGTCATCAGTTATGATCTAGTTTAAAGGTAGACTTGTAAAAGAAAATTTTTCTAAAAATTGACTAGACTAATGATTCAAACTATGTCATAATTCATTATTAATAAATTCTATTTAAATCTTTATCCTTTTTTTTCTGAATTTAGTTACATTGCATATTGTTCTAATTATTAATCTTGAGATTTAATTTCAAAATTGTTCCTTATTTAAAACTTTTTGCTGTAAGTTATCTTCTTCAATATCTTGAATGATGCAAATGATCATTTTTGTTGTTTTTGAATGAATCGATCAAATAAATTTTGCTAAATTTGACGGTTGTACACAATATTCAAATAAATATAAAATTTCAAAAGTAGTGAATTTATTAGATGAAAAATCGAGAGAATTTGAATGGTTCTAAAATCTGAAAGATTTTTCTAAAGAAAAAAAATTAATGTTTTAAAAATTAGATCGAAGGTCAAACTAGTAAGATAAGATGTTTAAGATTTAAATGGTTTAATCAGTATCAGATGTCATAAAATTAGCTAAAGATTAAAAAAATAAAGAATTTAAAATATGATTGAAAGAGATTATCCTTATCTTTTGAGAATTTGAAGTAATTGAAAAAAGATATTATCAAATAAAAACTAATTGATTTATAAGAACTTATTAGTTTACAAAAATTAACTGATTTTTGATAGTAAGAGTTATTAAAGTAAATCAAACCAAAAAGTTAACTATTGAATCAAAAAGTTGGATAGTTTAAGCTTTTTATGATTAAATTGGCAGAACTGGTTAAGTTTTTTAATCATTGCAAAAAATAAAAAATCTTTCTTTTTGTCATTAATAATAGATATCAAAATGAAGGATTATTTAGATTTTTAATTATTGTACCAATCCTAATTTCATTATTTTGAATTTATTACTTTTTAAAAATAGAATAAGCGCTAGCATTGAACGATGTAAACTCTCTAAATGTTTTAAAAAATACCAATTATTTGACAAATGGCTAATTGAAAAATAGGTGGTGTCTTCTATTTTTTCATGCTTAATGCTTTCAATTCATATGATGACATTTTCAAAAATTAATTGTTTAAAATTTACAAGTTTTTCTTATTTTACCATACGCTTTAGCGTATTGCCAATCTTTGTTATAATAAGCAAAAACCTTAGACGCTCCTATTTAGTTGTGAAAATCTAGAAAATTTTCTAGATCTCTTCTTTTGAATTTCAATTATGAAACCTAGACACTTCTCTGGGCTTCCTAACTTAGTTATAGATATGTAGATTTTTCTCTAGACATCTTCTCTCAACTTTCAATTCCAACACCCAGACACTTCTCTCTCTATCGTAATTTAGTGGTAAATCCCTAAATATTTCTTAAGCGTTCTTCTCTCAAAATTTAATTTCATCACCTAGACAGTCCTCTTGGTCTCCTTATTTTATGGTAAATACCCAGATATTGCACTAGGTAATTTCTTTTGAATTTCAATTCCTATACCTAAACACTTCTTTAGGTCACCCAATTTATTTATAAATGTCTACATATTTGTTTAGGTACCTTCTCTCAAATTTTAATTCAAGAACCTAAATACTTTTGTAGGTCTCTTGCTGTGGTAAATTCTTATATACTTTTTTAGGTTGCTTTTCTTAAATTCCAGCTTTGGTACTTAGACATATCTTTAAGTCTTTTATCCTAGTATTCAATCCAAACTCTAGATATCTCTCTAAAGTAGTATCTTTAAACATATAGATACTTCTTTAGGTTCACATTTCAATTAAAAACCTAAATTTTTCTTTCAATTCATATTTAAGTATCTATATACTTCTCTATGATTCTCATTTCAATTCAAAATTTTGAATATATATTTTAATTTCTAATGTTCCCCTTTGATCTTTTAAATCTTTAAATTCATTTAAACTTTTGAACAATTTATTTCTAGTTCATTTGTTTCATTTCCAATTTATTTCTCTATTGTATGTGGTGGAAAAATTTAGGATCAAGTTTCTTTAAGTACCTATTTTTATGAAATATGAAAATACACATGGTTTTCATGCTTTTACAAAATAGGATGCACAAAAAGGACAACTATTGATACTTAGTTGTGTTCATTTATCCATCAATTTATTTTATTCTTATCTTTTTTGTAATTATATCCCACCAAATCCAATTTAAATACACTTATATTTGATTGCATCCAATCAAATTCAATATGTGTCTGGTTGGATTATAACATATTCAATTCATGTCGACACCACATCAGGTTTAATTTCAATTTTATTATACACAATTTTGGGCATTTAAGTCCTAAATTCTTTGTTAAATTCTAATTTACAAATAATTATCCATAATAAAATTTATTTAGTTTCTAAAAATGATTAATTAGAGTTTTTATACATTTATTTATTTTTATTTTTGGTTTACTAGGGTTACTTAGATATATTCATTAATTTTGAAAAATGGGGTAAATGTCAAAACAAAAGGAAACTAAAAAGGGTAATTCGATAATTTAATACTTTGATGTTTTATAGTGTTTTAATTAAGAGTTAAATATTTTGGGAAGATAATGAATAAAAGTAAAAAAAAATCCTAGAAATTTATGGAACATCAGATTGAGGGGATATATTAGAGCTCTTAGATGACCAAGGGCAATTTGATATTTTTCTTATTTATAAGAAAACCCTAAAATATGACCTTGATACATTTTTTTGGAAAAATTACAATATTCATTCCAAAAGAATCGATAGTTACATCAATCTTTGAGGAAGGAAAGTTCTTATAAAGTTTTTTTACAATATATGTCCAATATAGTTACCAAGTAACTAAAAAACTTAAATTCAAACAAGTGACTAACTAACTAACAACCTAGAAGTCAAACATTTGATGCTAGAGGGATGTTTCATTTCTTCATTAGGTAACTAGAGGATTGACCATATTAAGGCTAAGGTAAGGCTACAATTAGTATTATTCTCATTCACTTTTTTTCTATTCTCTATCTTCCTTGAAACAATCTGGTATTTCTTTCATTCCAAGTGGAGTAAATAGAGCTACCATAGGTAATGATGCATAAGGCTTTATTTCCTTTTGATACGCTTCCATCCTTTTCTATTTTGTTAAGTATGTTAGTATAGTTTAGACTTGTTATAGATAAGTAGTAGAGCTTTTGTATCAAGTTCCAAACTTTTGTGGAAAATTCATGATTGAAGAAAATTATATTGGAGTGATTCTTGATCCGTCTTTCAAAGGCAACAAAGTTTAAAGGTATTAAGAAACTTGAGATTATCCAAGGTCCCCCAAACATTGATTGTAAATAAGCCATAAGAGAAAGGGGATTTTTGACAATATAGATACTTAAGTTATGCTTCAACCAAATATAAGCATTATTCTTACTTTGACAAGATGATTGATCAAAAATTGTATTAGTAAATAAAGAAGAACTGTTGCCCCAGTTGTTTCTATCAATGAGTGTTTTGACTTCAGTAGATTTAAGGAACATGTTTCTAAGTGTTAGGAATAAGTTGGTCTTGTGAAATGGCCTTGTTTGCTCCATTTATCAAACTATATTGAAGCATTCTCACCATTCGTTATTCTATAATTGCTCATCTCTATTGATTCCCCAACTTTGAGCAGTTGATTCATGAGCTAGGAATATGAGTCTTTTTACAAATTTCCAAAAAACTTTTCCCTTTTAGGAAGTATATATGACTATATTGAATCCAAAGGCCCTTATTGTTAGACAAGAGTCTCAATATTTTACTAGTTGGGATGGATTTATTTATAACTGCCACTGAGATTATTCCTAATCCTCTAGCTCTCTTAGTCTTGTATACTTTAGATTACTTTACTTAAGCAAAGCAATTTTGTTTGATTCTCTAAACAAAGGAAGCCTCTTAGTATTCTTTCAACATCTTTGATCATTTCTTTAGAGAGGAAAATTTGCAAAGAATAGTAAATGTGAAGGGAATTAGGAATCGAGTCCATAAGTTGCACTATACTAGTAAAGGATAATGATTACACTAGCTATTCACCACTTTCTGAATCTTCTCTAAGAGAGGGATATACAATTTTTGAGATCCTTTAAGGTTAACTCTAGCTTGGTTTGATTCAACAAGTGTAACACCCCACTCCCATTTGACACATGCACGTGCGCCCTTTCGTTACACGTGCACATGCCTGACAAAAATGACGTGTTATCTATCTCACTTTCAATTTATAACATAGCATCAAAATTAAAATCACAATTCACACATTTGTTAACATCCAAAATTTCCTCAATTTGTATCATACCATCATATACATTGTAGCTTCAAGTTCAACATCATCCATAATTATACAATATCGTCCTATGAGCATAAACAACTCAATCTGCACAGTATACTACAAACATGAGGAATGCATAAAAGTTATTAACAACTATGTCTTCAATTCCTAGCTGACTGACCTTTGAGCCATATCTGAACATCAAAGTTGCACAAAATATGCTTCTATGGAGTCTTAGAAGCTAGGTTATCTCACTCTCGAACTTGAAATTGTCAACATGCAATTTTGGTGAGTTTTGCGAACTTAATAGAGTAACCATACTCGGTTGTTCACTCATGTTATAACACACAATCAATCATAAACATATTGTCACTCAGTTCATATCAATTTGATTATCAGCAAGATCTATCACCAACAAATTGTATTTCAGTCAAACAATTAAATCAAACTATTACTTCATAACACTTGAATAAAAACATAATCATTGGTTTAATACCATGTATTCAATCATCTAACATTCTTACAGCTTTGCAAATCATTCAATGAATTCAAATTATATATGCATGCTATATATATGAGACTTATATTTGTTTTTACATTGTCGTGACTATGTACTTTTTCAATATCCCGTGTTATTGGGTTCATTGATCACAGTGAGCCTTAGGCTCTAATCACATACGTGCTTGAGCTTTAAACTCTTTTCAGTCATAGTCTCAGTCAGTAGCATCACCAGTCACAACTGCCTTTATATTAAATGTATTGAAATGAAATGCATGCCACAAATCATTTAAATACAATCAATCACTTTTATTCCCATCATCTCAGTCAATACAATCAGTCATAACATTCATTCACTTTTAGTTGAGAATCATTTAGGCAGTCTCATTCACATACACGTAGCACTTTCAATAATATTCACATGCATCAAATGCCTCTGACAAGTATTATCCGAAATTTAGTACACAATCAGTACTTATTCATCATATATCAAATTAAATTCAGTAATTATCAGATCAAATTAAAGTGAGACCATCTTAGGTTACTCACAATTGGTCCCTTAAGCTTATTGCCTTGATGTTCTAGCAATATCAAGATGTGGTCGTTCTACTTGCTCTCCTATGTACATTAACACAATTTCACATTACTGTACTGCTTATGTAATTGAGTAAACACAGGTATAAATATATCATGTATCATGCATGTGCAATGAAAAATTCTCGAGTATCTTTCTGTAACAAATTGATGTACTCCAATAATGCCAAAATTCACACACTCATTCATTATTCACACACTCATTCACTATTCCAGCTTTTTCTGAAAGTATGCCATTCGGGTCAACTTTGCATAAGCAATAAGATCAAGAAAATAATGTATTTATGTAATAATTTATTCTATAAAATTGTTCCTCTGTGTCTTAAGTTTCTAATGATACCAAGATTATACAATTTGATTTATTATTCCATGATCTATGCTCAAAATACTACAGACTATGTACATTTGAAATTTTGGCTAGAGCATGATCATGCAGTCAAGTTGTACAACTCATATCTCTCAATATCAAGATCCAAAAATTACAAAATTTATACCAATTTAAAGATAAGATAATAAAACACAACTTTGGTGAAGACACCTTAGTCTAATTCGGCCTATATCAATACGGTTTATTCAATAACTATAAGATATGATTTTGTCTCTGGTAGTACTACATCCTAAGCCAAGATTCAATTTCATGACAATTTTGAAAGTCTTAGAGACAGAATTAAAATTTGACTTCTTCAAGAAAGTTGTATAAATAAGTCTCAAGTTTAATATGAATCAAGAATCAACTCATTTTAAAATCTAAATATCAAGATATAATCAAAATACCGAAGTATATTCAATGAAAATTCTCCAGTTCATAACATTCCAGTACATTCCCTCACTTTGATTCAATCAATCTTTTTCCAATCAATTCATATGGCTCTAAATTTTTATGGAGGGGAAAAAAAATGTCTTAGGAGTGTATTGGTTCAATTTTTAAGTCATTTGGAGGTCAGGATACAAAGTTATAACAAAATGAATGAGAGATGTTCAAAACAATCTCTCTATAGTAACCTTTGGTGCAACCCTTTTCACTTCTCTCTCTAAAACGCAGATCTTCATCTTCTTCCATTTTTCTACCCTTTCTTTCTATCTTCTGTATCTTTCTTCCCTCTTCACTCCACGTTTTTCTATTATCTTAATCCTTCTTAAAACACAACGCCACACTGCTCTATGTTCTCTTTAACTTTAACCTCATTTAAATCCATCTCTAACAATACCCAAACATTTCTCTATCATCTCTCTATCCTTTCTCACACTTTTTGCACATTTTCGTTTTGCTTGAATCACTGAAACTCTTCTTCCTACAACACCACTCATGCATGCATTCATTTATCTTCCTACACCACTCATGCATGCATCCATTTACAAACATTAAAACATCATTAAAATTTCATTTACACTACCCATACAACTCAAAACATAACTTACTTGCTTCAGACAAATTCCAGAAATGGGGAGAGCAAATGAGAAGCTTCGGTGGATGAAACAATGAAATATTTGAAACCCAAATGGCTGAAGGGTGCAGGATGTTTCGGTGATAGATGAGTAAAAAGAAAGAGGGTGTTTTAGGTGATGGAAAGCTAGGGGAAAGGTTTTGGTGGTGAGTGAATTTCGGTGGAGCCAAAAGCAACTAAAATTTTCTTACCCAAACATGACTTAGGTGACTTCATCATACAATGCCACATGTCACTCTTGCATGTAGCCCACTTGTCATCAATGTAAGGCTACCACTTGTCACTTAGTTATTTGTCCACATGTCACACCTTAATAGGTCCATTTGTCACACTTCCATTTGTCTCTTTTTTAAACATTTTTCTTAATCCAAAAATACTCCAAATTTTCAAATTTTCATAAAATTCACCAAAAATTTCGAAATAATACTAATAGTCTCCAAATAAATTTTTAATGCAATAACCCACAATTCACATTTTAATCGCATTTAACAATCAATTATACCTGAAAATGTCAATGAATGCATGTACAATTATTTTAATGTATCAAAAATAAAAATTCACATGTGTGTGAATATACTATGATGCATGAGCATGATATGCACTTCTAATTTCTCACTGTACTCTCAATTCACTATTTTGGGGTCTAGTCCCGAACATGGAATGCTACAATTAGTCGATCCTCTTTTCCTATTTTATACTTTTTTCCTATAAAGAAAAATGGATGAAGTTACATGAATAAACCACCCTCACTTTTTCTTTTCCCCAACTCTCTCACTTTTTTTCATTGATTAAGCCTATTCTATACCCTTTTGTTAACATTTCCTACCTACTTTCTCCACCCATTTTCTATTTTTTATCATTACAAGCCAACTTATCATCTTCTTCTCATCATCAAACCATCTTAGTTCTCTGTTGGTCTCTCCTTTCTTTATATGCCTTTAGTAGAGTAAGTTTTCCATGTGGAGAATCAAGATAGTACAACTCTAAGTTAATCACATTGAGAAAATGGTGACATAAATATCTATTTTGAATTAAAAAATTTAAGGATCACTAGGAAGGATAAGAAATCATAAATGCAAAAATTATGAGTGGAGACATCTGAGGCGAAACCCAATAATATTCATTTTTTGGATTATGTTTTAGCTTTAATTAGAATTAAATTAGTTTTCTAAGTCATATTTTTCGTAATCATTGAAATATTCTCATAACCAAAAAAGAGCTTTTATTTATTGTGTTTGCCTTAGAAAAATTACAATCATACTTGTTAGGTGCTAAAGTTATTGTTTATTCTGATCATGTAGCTTTGAAGTACTTTCTCACGAAGAAAGAAACAAATTTGAGGTTAATCATGTGGATTGAAGAATTGGACTTACTATAACTTATATGGCTATGTATGGGAGAGTGTAACTCACTAGAAATATGTACAAACTCTAAGACATTGATTCAAGCAACCCTAAGAACTATATGCTTGTGTGGAGACTTACACGACCATATAGGTGACTACATGATTGTGTATGTTGACCATGTAACTCACTGGGACTGTGCAACTCATTTGATTTATGCCAAATTAATATACACGGTCACTTACATGCTTGTGTATCTGGCCGCGTATAACCACATAACCCTAATTTTGCACTATAAAAGCACATTTAAGAGGCTAAAACATGTACAAAGAGATTACATACTCAAAAGGAGGCAAATTTCCTTCCTTTCGAGAGTTATGAGGAGTTAAAACTTCATCTTTCCAATTCAAAGGAGATGTCAAGGCCGACAAACATTTTTGGACCTTAACTCTTTTAGGATTGGCTTTTTTATTTTGTTTTTAATTAATGTTTTGGATTTATATATGGACATTTTAAGTACCTCTATTAGATTATTTTTGTGTGGATTCATTGCGAAAATCTAGCTTGTTGCATGTAAGCATTGTAAATCTAACACATGTGGTAAACTAATGGTTGTTCTTCATTAAGGATAATGTTTCATAGGTTATATGACTCAAGCTTATATGATTGTTGCTTAGATTAACTCAATTTCCTATTGCACAATGTGGCCGTCACACTAAATCTAGAGAGCTTATTCTAGGTTGTCTAATAGCTAGACCTAATTAAAGACCTTGTTTTAATTAGATACAACCTGAGGGAAAGTAGGATTAATAGATCTTTTTGTTGATCTATGGATAATAGTTTTAAAGAGATGTACGAGAACAATATGGCAATCAATTATGCTTTTTCATACGAAGGCTGATATTCTATTATAGTATTGAAACACTTTATCCTCTTCTTTTTCCAGCTGTTCATTATGAGTAGCTTCATAGAAAGCACCTTAAAGTCTCTCTAATCCCTTCCTAGCCTCTTGTGTTGCTGCTTACAAATTGGAACCATTCAATTTATTAATATTAATGAGTTTACTTTCAACTTGCTAAAGCTTCCTTTGATGCTTGCATTAATCACCTTTCAAATTGCTAGCCCAAGCCCGTCTATCTCTGTCAAATAACTATTACATTGGATGGGAAATTGCTTCTATACTGATTGAACATACTTTATACTAGGATAGGGGTATGATTAGGAAGCAAGTGATTATTGAAAGATGCCTTGCCCTTCGAATAGTTCTACATCCATATTTCACTAACCACTTGTTAAGTAAACCCCAAAAGATATAGGTTAAAAAGTGTTTAAGCACTAATCCCCCTAAGAACTCAAGTTTATGTAGGTATCTAGAGTATATTGATTTTTTTCTTTTATGTCAATATTAAATAGCATCAGTGGAAGACCAATAATTGCTATCACCTCTATTGATATCAAATAAGGAACAACAATGGTATCTCCAATAATTGACTTGAAATGAAAATCATCAAGAGCCCTCACATAAGCCAAATAAGGAGGTTGGTATCAAAATATCAATTGTCGAACCAAGGAAGCACAGGAGGTTGTTGGACCAATGGAGGTTGACAAATTTAATCCTTCTATGTTTTGATAATAATAAAACCTAAGAAATGGTTAAGAAATTATTTCAGGTTAATTGGATTAAAAGGAAGTTAATAACAAATGGAACACCAGTCGACTAAAGCTTGCACAAGCCGATTATCGTGCTAATGAAGAATTGATTAATAATAGTCAGAGAATTGTTTGAACAATTGCACTAGTCGACTAATGAGGATCAGAATTGCACTAGTCGACTAATGAGTATCAGAAAAATAAAAACATGGATTTCATGTGAATATTTTGCATGAGGATTTTGCGCATGTATCTTGATAGTCAAAGATTGGAGAATCAATCAGATTTGTTAATTGGAGGACTTGACAAGTCGACTATCATTTTATAAGTCAACTATTCGAAGTACGGAGCTGAAGATTCATATAAAAGGTTGTGCTAGTTTACTATCACTTGGAAAACAAGTTGACTATGATGTATTAGTCGACTATTACATATTGACTAGTCGACTATCAGTTACAGCTGAACAGATTTTGAATTTGTCAAACAAATTCAAATGAGAGCAAATCTTTCTACAACGGCTAGGAGCGTTCTAAAACAGCTAGGAGTGTTGCACCCCGTTTCCGGAGCCCAACTGTTTGGAGACAAAACCAAAACAAAAGACAGACAAAGTTCGTCAAAAAGTAGACGAAACCAAAAAGTAGACAAAGTTCGTCAAAAAGTAGACAAAGTAAAAAGTAGAAGAAGTTAGTCAGAAAGTAGACGAAGTAAAAAGTAGAACAAGTTCGTCAAAAAGTAGACGAAGTAAAAAGTAGAAGAAGTTCGTCAAAAGTAGACGAAGTAAAAAGTAGAAGAAGTTCGTCAAAAGTAGACAAAGTAAAGTAGAAGAAGTTTGTCAAAAGTAGACGAAGTAACGCTTAAGACCCTATGACATCATCACAGACGAAGCTGACGTCATCACAGACGATTCGTCTTTACAAACGATATATTTTACAGAAGATGCATCTTTACAGATGATGCATCCTCATAGACAAATTGACGTCATCATAGACAAAGATGACGTCATCACAGACGATACATTTTTACAGAAGATGCATCTTTACAGACGATGCATCCTCACAAACGAAATGACATCATCACAGACGAAGATGACGTCATCACAGACGATAAATTTTTATAGAAGATGCATCTTTACAGACGATGCATCCTCACAGACGAAATGACGTCATCACAGACGATACACTTTTACTTCTTCAAATTAAAAAAAAAACAATTTCTACACCTATGAAAGCTTGCAAAAAAATGCCATATTTCTTCATCTCTATTCAACTACTAATTACTTTAACATAACATCATCATGCAAAACAGCAAATACTAAAATTCTCATTTTCCTTTCTAACAAAGTAAATGTTTAATCGATGCTTTAGTTACAAATCAACATACACATCAACTTATTACAAAATATAAAAAATGCTTATGTTTGATATGCCTATAAAGTTATCCAAAAATAGTCACTAACTTAATACAAAAGATTTCTAGCTATCTTGGAGTTCCGAATGCCTTGCAAGAATCACTAATCTTCTCGATCTGCACCTGAGGAGGGAAAAATTTTGGGTTAAGCTACACAGCTCAATGGCTAAAATATTTATAACCATTGGCAACAAGCCACACAATCAAAATATATAAGTATATAAACATTCATATAGGCATACACTTCTTATCTTAATCTAGAAATAACAGTTCGGTACTTACAATTTCAATTCACATTTCACAATTCAGTACATCAATGCATAGGACATATTGGATATAATTTAACCTCAAAGCATAACACTAAATTTTACCATAACACATCCAAATGCAATATGCCCAAAAAAATGGCTCCAGGGTTTCGTGGAACAAAACAGAGAAACTGAAGTTTACTCTGTGAACAAAACGAATCCACTTTTCAGATCTCGTGTGCCACAAGCTGGCAGCCGGGAGAAGGCTTATGTCGACGTGCACGTGACTACGAAACGGTTCCTCTCTTGCCCAAACACAATCAATTTTCACGCTCAATTCACTCAATCACAATTCATATTCTCAAGTTTTTCTTCTTTCCATTTAGATCAAAATGCCATGATACAAATCCAAGGCATAGCATGATTATACTCACAATTCAATCATATCAAAATGTCATACATCTTTTGATGCATAACGTAGAACACATTATAATGCATTTTCCACATCAAAGCAATTCAATCAATTTAGAAATTCAAGCATAAACACACTTATAGGCATATTGCCCATTATCCAATAACTATAAATAAATTACCCACCTAATTTTTGCTGAAAAAATCCAAGCTAAGATTGCCTTTCCTCTTGTTCTTGAGTAAGGTTTTCTTGATTCCCTTCAAACAAACCAATTTCTAGTTAGTCTATGTTCCAGTGAAAATTTATAAAACTTCAAGAATCAAAGAAATCCTAAAATTGAATTTAAATCTAACCTATCTAAAGTCCATCTAGGTTAGAAAACCCAAAACTTAACTTGGAAACCCTAAGAACAAATGAGTTCCCCTTAAACCATCTTCTTCCACTTCATTCCCAACACAAAAATCCATTTCCTCTACTTCCTTTTCCAAACCAAACAAGAAGAAGGATGAAAACTTACCTCTAACAAGTTGATTTCCTCTTCTTTTCCTCTTCTTTCCAAGTTTCCCACAATTTTCTTCCTTTTTCCTAACTTCTCTCACGACTCTCTCTCTTTTCTTTCTCTTCTTTCACATTTTTCACTCCTTCTTTCTTCAATTCACGTTTTTGTTCCTTCTAATGTGCAAGACACTCTTTTCCTTTTCCCATTATGCCCTTAATGAGTGTTAAAGCGATCCCTACCCTTCCTTTAATGCTTCTTGACTTTCTTAACATAATGACATACCAACATTGCCATCATTCCTTCTTAAAACATTAATTTCATTAACTAGTAAAATAAAATCCTACTAACATTAAAATAAATAATTAAATTCCAACAAATAATTCTATCATGACCTCATACTTCATCCTAAGGCAAAAATTCAAACTCCACTCTTATTCCATAACTATTATGCTTAATTCAACAAAAATATTTCGGGGGCCAACATTTCTTTCCCTTTAAAAGAATTTCGTCCTAGAAATTCTTACCTGAGTCATTGAAGAGACGTGGATACTTCTTCTTCATCGCTTCCAAAGGCTCCCATGTTGCCTCCTCTGTTGAATGGTTCCTCCATAATACTTTAACCAGCTTAACATAACAATCTTGTTTCTTAAAACCTTTTCCTTCGAATCTAGTATCTCCACTGGTTGCTCCTCATATGTCAAGTCCTCCCTTAACTGAACCTCTGAAGGTTGAACTATGTGTGAAGGATCTGATCGGTACTTCCTCAACATCGATACATG
>JAOQMS010000006.1:21562394-21578642 GCA_027563885.1 Erythroxylum longipes
TACTAAACCACTTAAAGAAGATGTGTTTGTGAATATAAAATTGAAACTTGGTATGTGTGATTTGAATTCAATTGGATAATTGAATACTTGTTTGAAATTATTTGCATACACTTCCACAGCAAAATGGTCAAATTATTTAGTGAATATGCAATTCCATCGGAGAAAATATCAACATTGATCTATATTTGGGTTTATAAAATGATTTGTCTTTATTTTTGTAAATTTCCAATCAACTAATTGGAGTCTAAGTCGACTGATGTTGAGGTAATGGTCGAGTATCTTTGATTTGAACATTGACTAATGCATCTGGAGAAAAATTGGCTAAGTGTTTTTGTGGCTCTCTAGTCGACTATTATAGTGTTAAGTCGACTAATCAATCTTGATATGATATCACATAGATTTTTATCCTTGAATAGTCGACTATTCATTTAATTCCAGTCGACTAAAATTTTAATACCTGATGATTCCAAAATCTGTATTTATTTAAGTCGACTAATACCCCTTATAGTCGACTAACCCACAGACCAAAATTTAGCTCAAGGCTACTGCTTTTATTTTTCACCAAACCAGTCGACTATCGGCCATCCCCTGCATATAAAAACACCCAATTTTTCACAAATCTCCAAAAACACAACACTTTCAAACTCCAAATTCTCTCATTTCAGTCGACTATCCTCTTCGAAATTCTTCAAATCAACACCTACCCATCATCATTCTTCACCCAAAACACTAAACCCTTACTCAAATCATCATAACATCATCTCTATCGGTGAAACTCTCTTCCTCTTCGTCAAAAACCCTAAAATACGCCAATCCACGCATCTTCCTCTACAAACTCTCAAATCCTTCCAAATGGCACCAAAGAAAGCAAGTGGGAAGGGAAAGCAACCTGAAACCACCCTCAAAACTCACCAAACCTGAGTTAGGTATTCTTCAAAAGGTGGAGTTGAAAGAAAGAATGAGGTTCTTGAACCTAGATTCACTTCAATGGAGGCTCAACATCTTTATTACAAGGTATTAAAAACAGAGGTTTTGATTCCTTCCATGAGATTTGATTGGGTTGAGCTTGAACATAGTGAATTTAAGGATTTGTTTGATGAAATAACAAGTTTAGGATTGAAAGACTTTTTGGGTTTTAAGGATAATATTTATGAGGATTTAGTTAGAGAATTTTATGCTAATCTAGTTATGACTAGAAGCAATGTTGATAGTGGTGTCCATTTGAAGTCTAGTATTCAAAGGAAAGATATTTATATTTGTGAAGAATATTTGAGCATTTGGTTTAAGTTGCCTAACAAAGGAATTAGGCCTAGAGTAACATTACTTGACACAAATGTGTTGAGACATGAGAATGGAGATACGGATGAGGAAGCCGAAGAGAATTATGGTTATGATGAGATGAAAGGAGATGAATTGCTAGGAAGAATTTGCATTGAACATTCATCCCAATATGAAGCCATGGATTTGCCATTGAATTATAGGTTGTTGTATTATGCCATAAATAGAGTTATTTATCCTAAGAAGGCAAGCAACAATCACATTACCTCATTGGATAAGGAAATTATATGGAATTTGGAAGAAGTTAGGGAAATTAATTTTTCGAATTTGATCATTCAAATGATGAGGAGGAAGGCAAACTTGTTGATAGGAGAGCTTAAAGGGAAAACTACCAAGCATAAAGGTATGCCTTATGGAGCTTTGATTACTTATATCTCAAAGTTGCAAAGATGTAATTTGAGTTCCTATGAACATTACCCATATCCAACAAGTTGGAGGTTTACACCTTATAATATAAGGAGTATGAAGTTGGTGAAAACTAACGAGAATGGTTGGGTGTATGCTGATCATGTGGAAAAGCTTGGTTTAACGTTAGAAAATGATCAACAAGTGCCTAAAAGACAAAGGTCAAAAAGAGCAAGTGAAAGGCCAAGTAATATAAGGCGCAGTGAAGTACCCCAAGAAGAAATTCAAGAAATTAGAGAT
Organism: Erythroxylum longipes; assembly: GCA_027563885.1. Taxonomy (NCBI): domain Eukaryota; kingdom Viridiplantae; phylum Streptophyta; class Magnoliopsida; order Malpighiales; family Erythroxylaceae; genus Erythroxylum; species Erythroxylum longipes. Next base: position 21,564,378 of record JAOQMS010000006.1, read on the forward strand.
CAAATTGAAGAAGTAAATGTTCGACTGGATCTTCAACAAGAGATTCTAATTCACTTGGAGAAAAGCATCAAGAAAATATTTGACAAATTTGGTTGTAGACATGACGATGCTTCTCCACCTTGATGGCCATTGCATTTCACTTAGACCAACATTTCATTATTACTCATTCATGTTGTTTTATCATTTACTATTTGTTTTGGATAATTTTTCAAGTTTAAGACAATGTTTGTTTGATTTGACTATATTTGTGAATGTTGTGTTTCTTTTGATTTGTGTTCTTTATCTTTTTTATTATGACAAAAAGGGGGGAGATAAAGGAAATTTGAGAAAAAGAGGGAGGTATAAATGTTGGTAAAATGTTGAATGTTGATTCATTGATTGAGGGGGAGACAAACTAACCAAAAAGACAAGGCATAAAAACCTTGATCAACTTTTTTTGTTTTCAATTTCTTAAACAATTTCCAAATGTTTTGTCATTATCAAAAAGGGGGAGATTGTTGGACCAATGGAGGTTGACAAATTTAATCCTTCTATGTTTTGATAATAATAAAACTTAAAAAATGGTTAAGAAATTATTTCAGGTTAATTGGATTAAAAGGAAGTTAATAACAAATGGAACACTAGTCGACTAAAGCTTGCACAAGCCGATTATCATGCTGATGAAGAATTGATTAATGATAGTCAGAGAATTGTTTAAACAATTGCACTAGTCGACTAATGAGGATCAGAATTACACTAGTCGACTAATGAGCATCAGAAAAATAAAAACGTGGATTTCATGTGAAGATTTTGCATGAGGATTTTACGCATGTATCTTAATAGTTAAAGATTGGAGAATTAATCAGATCTATTAGTTGGAGGACTTGACAAGTCGACTATCATTTTATAAGTCGACTATTCGAAGTACGGAGCTAAAGATTCATATAAAAGGGTTGTGCTAGTCGACTATCACTTGGAAGACAAGTTGACTATGATGTATTAGTTGACTATTACATACCGACTAGTCGACCATCAGTTACAGCTGAACAGATTTTGAATTTGTCAAACAAATTCAAATGAGAGCAAATCTTTCTACAACGGTTAGGAGCATCCAGGAACGTCTTGAAGTCTGTAAATAGAGGTCTTCACTTCAGAGGATTGACGACGCAAGTTCTAAAAGAAGCATACTTGCTATAGTGAAAAATTATCCTCTCATTGCTCTTATATTGCTTACATAGCATATCCTGATTGTCTTCGGCTATACTGAGCTTTATTACTTCATTACTATCCTGTTATTATCGTGAGTTCAGTGATCAGAGAAGAATCACTTGGGATCAGAGAAGAATCACTTGGGAGGTAGGATTTGTGCCGAGAAAATAAATCATTTGTAAAGTGTAGCTTGAGCTGGAAGTCAAGTTGATTGGAAGAGTTCACACTAAACTAAAAAGTGTGCAGTAAAGAGCTTTGATAAAATCCTAAGTGGGAGCTTAGGTAGAGATGTAGGTCTTTGCACTGAACCTCTATAAATATTATGTTTTCCTCTCTTCTCTACTCTTTTATATTTCAATTTGTTTTTGTTTTCCTTGTGCGTTTTAATTCTCTGTTTTGTAGCACTTCGCGAAAAATTTAAAAGATTTATTCAACCCCCCTTCTAGATCGTAAAACTTAATCATATTGACTTGCATACATATTTAGGATTGAAAATGTTATATGAGTATAATAAACATTGCTCTTTGTTTTTATAGATTTCTTGATGAGAACTTTGCCCATCTGATAGAATCTTTGTAAAAGGGGAGAGGGGAGTTTTTTTTTCTTTCTTTTTGACACTTATGGATTTATTAATCATATACCTTTTATGCTAAAAAAAGGAGACAGAAAGGTGATATTAAAACTTGATCATTTCATGATGTATGACTTAACTGGGAGCATGCATTACAAGTTGTGTTATCATGAAGAGAAATTCACTCATTGTCATTTATTTTCTTCAATATCATCAAAAAAATTCACCATTAAAAGGGAGAGACTGCTCCACCAAAAGAGGTCCTAACCCATAATTTTGATGATAATAAAATATATTACTAATAATATTTTAATCCTTGCAGATATTAGTAAGTTAATATATAAAAAAAGATCAAGTTTAATGGAAAGGTTAGTGATCAAAAGAACCAATTGAACCAATTGAACAACCAAAGGATCAAGAAAATGAGCAAAATGGAGAACATATTCAATTTAAATGAAGAACTAAGAGTAAGTATAAATTAAGTATATCAAGACTTAAGCAAATTATTGCAATGTTGCTTATATCGTTATCTTTGTTGTTTTAATGGATTAAGGTCTTAATAGATAGAAGAGGAAGAAAAAGCAGACAAGTACAGTTTATATATTAAGTCGCATCTACATCTCTAGGAGAAGCAACTAGATCGATTATTGCATGATCATTTATATATAGGGAATAATGCATAAATCATTTAATAATCAATAAGCAATTAGTTTTGATATTTAAAAGAACTCGTGATCATTAAACAAACTTTTAAAGAACTTTTGAAATAGTTTTAAATTAATTTTTTTGTCAAAGGAATGTGTTTTGATCTTTAAAAGAACTTAAGAAGAACTTAAAAGAACATGTTTAAGGAAATTTGGTAGATCAATGTGGAGATCTTAGTTACCAATATTAGGGTTTTAGATATATTGAATTGCCAATATAATAGTAAAGTCAACCAATAACTTTTGAGAACATGTATTAAGACTTTGACAGCTTTAATCAATCAATATAGCACATTGATTAACCAATGTACAAAAATGGTTAACTATATAGAATGCTCAACTAATTGTACTATTGCTTATCATTATAATAGCTAGTTTTTTTATAACAATTATTTTTGGTTGTTTTGAGTTTATATAAACCATATATGAGTTAAAAGAAGTAGGTTGAGTGTACTAGAGAGCTGTTAAAGTATTGAGTGGTTAAAGAGTGCCTATGAGCATTATATAATACAATTTTAACCTTTGTTCATTTGTCTATTCAAGATAGGGATGTTCTAAGTTATATATTTGAGAAATTTTTAAATTTTAGAAAAATTGCTTGGGATACATATTGTGAGGGTTCCTCTTAAACTTGAACAAGATTTATAGAGTTACTTTTCACTGGTGATAAAGAAAGATATTTGTAAGTGTTTCTTTTTACTTGTGGCAAAGAAGATTTTGTGTAATTTAAATGCCAGTACTCCAAACAAATTATGAACTAGATCAAACAACTAATAATCCTTCAACAAGTAAATGGGAATTTGAGAAAAATAATTACTTGGCTTTATAAGCACAAGAGATGGACAGATCCGATTTGGGCTATAACAAATCTAGCCTTAGCTTCACGGTATAAGCCTCTGGTTGGAAAGAAACAATAGGATATTCAAAAATCGGGCAAAGAAAGGAGAAGAATTAAACTTTATCATCGTTAACTGATTAAGGGAGCAAATCTTCGCCTTCAACTCCTCAAGAACTTGTCACTATTTGCATCACTGAGAAGACGATCTGAATTAGGAATGCTACCCTAATCACAAAGAGAGGAATGATATCATGTACCATTTCTAAAAGCCAAAAGATGTCAAATGAATGAGGACCCCTTGATACTAAACATTGACAGATTGAATGAGTTTTCTAGTAAGAGAGAATGGTTATAACAAAGATTGTCATATCACTTAGTATAGGTCTATGTGATAGTAAAGGTTGGGACACTTCACCTGAGGAAAACTAGCATTATATTTTATTTCAATTTATTTTAAAATTTTCAATACAATGTAATTTCTCAAAAAGAAGATGTTGTATAAAGGTTCCTCTTCACCCATTAAAAGAAGAAAATAATGACTTCCTAAGTGAAACTTAGGCAGTAGATATAAGGTAAGGATTATTTGGTTGAACCACTATAATTCAATCTTATCTAATCTTTTTTTGGTTCTTTTTTACTATTATTGTGCTTGTTTTATGATTATTTTAAGTGAATTTGACATAACGATTCGTCAACTTAGAAGTAGGAAAATTTTGAACACATATAATTTGGGACCAACAAACATTCTTTTCATAAAGAGAAATAAACATGTGTGAGCTTTACTATTTAATTAATATCACATTTAGATGGATTTATATAAGAACAATTTAGAATTTATGTCCAATTTCAATTTGAATATTGTAATTATGATCTTATCATAATTTTAGTTGTACAATAATTATTTTAAAAATTTTATCTTTAGTATTGAGCATTACATATAATTAATAAATAAATGAAGATAAAAAATTATATTTATTAAATAATAGAACAATATCATACATAAATTGCAATCAACCAATTGATTATAAACTAACAAAACTACTATACAAGACTTAGACTTCTATCATATTGAACTCCAAGGCTCACCTTGAAAATGGAATAACTTAGTTTACGACGTGATCAATGATTTTAAAGGCTTTTGCATGAAAAATAGAAAACTAAGACCTTGGTTGCCATTGGCACTTCTCCAAAACCACATTCTTATACGTCCATGTGTTCCTATGTAATTGTTATGAATTTGACGTTTTTTTCCCCTTAAGAATAGGTCACACTATTCTTAAGTAAGCCCTACCGATGTCTCTGTTATCAATTGGTATCCTAAACTCATTACACCCTGAATAGAAATAAAAAGAAAAGATAAAAGAGATAATAGTAGAAACTTATTTAAACTGTTTGTCAAGTATTGTTGTGAAAATCACACATTTAATCGATATTTAAAGAAATTATTTTTAAGATTATATAATATTTGTGGTCTATATTACCTAGTTGTAACATCACATAAATTAAATTGATAATCTATACTCTAAAAATTGCAAAAAAAAATTATTTTTTACGAGTTAAATTATTATCAGTGCCTTTCTAAAAAGACAATATTTTTCCCTCGTATTTCATCTCCAACTCCTAAATTTCTCTCGTCTTTGCTTTTACCCGAAAGACAGTCCAGTCTATAAAAGATAGAACTACCAGTTCCAACTTTCAACCAAAAAAGAAGTAAGCTGTAATTCTGCACCCAATACAGGTAGCTTTCAAATTTGACATAATTTTCAGTAGTTTATCATAAAAATTTTAAATTCTAATCTAGAATTGCAATTCCAATTTCAATCGAATATCACTGCAACCTCAATTATGGAAACCAAATAGAGGCTTTAGACGTTTTGCTAGAAAGCAATACTTTCCTCCAAAACATCACAAGTTTTTCGGTCAAAATAAGTCAAAGTCAGACCAGTAGCAATCTCTAAACTTTCCTTGTAAGCGAAATATTTTGAACGCTGAGGCACTCTTACCATCTGCTACATCATTAACACAACACAATAAATATACTAAGCCCCGAAGGGGTATTAGTTAACTGGGCTGACAATCAGCAAATAATCAGATGCCATAACAACCCATGGGTTACCACAACCTACTCACTATTAACATCCTAAGGACAGAAGCAGATGCGCTGCGCCGTTCATCTTTCATTAACAACCGGCTGCTTTCAGGAAGTTGTCGAAAGGACTAGCAGGAGGAAGCCTCATAGCTAAGCTTGAGTCCATCGGTTTCACGGATCCCTGAACACAACCACAGACATATATCAAGATTACTAAGATGTAGGGGTTTGTAAATGTGTGCAAATGCAAGTGAACAGAAATCGTATTTTATTGTACTACAGTCAGTCAAATATTCAACAAACCACCATATGACCTACTGCAAGTGTGATTGAATTGAGCTAGATTCTTAACACACCCAAGTACATAGGAATCTAGCTCTAATGGCAATGTTGCACCTCAAAGAAATTCTAAGATGATATACAACTCCATATATTTCATCAGACCTTCCACGGCACAGGGCATCCATTTGTAGGATGTGCCAGTAAAACTTTGTCAGCTGCTCTAGCATGACAGTTTTCTTGCACCAACCAATTAGAGAGTTTCTTCCTTGTACCAGTTCCCAAAGCTTCACACTGTTTTGCCATGGTATCATATGGGAGAGGTGATGTAGAGACCGATGTCCCTACAACATGACCAGCTACCTCTAGTGCCTGAATCAAAGTACTCAAAATGTCAAAACTATATGGGCTTATAAAAAAATCAATTGTACTTGCTTCTGCACAAACAATGACACAGAGGAGGTGACTTTTCAGAAGTAGGATTACCGATTCCAGTAGCTGCCCAATGCTGATAATGTGGGAGACAGAAGGGGATGACGGCATCTTGGGAATAAACCGAGACAAATCTGCAACAGATGCTTCACTTGTCACATCATCCTGAACTAACGATGTCAGAGCATCCTGCAAAACAGAAAGTTGTTGTCCGTGTTTTCTAAATTTGTTTTTATGTTCGATCATGAAATAATCATGAATGTTAAACTCATACGTCATCAAATGAGAGCGATTCCTTGGAATGGGAAACAACTTTACTGTGGTCTATGTCAAGTCCTAGTTGTGGACCAAACACCAAAGCTTCATCAGGCACAAATGGTTCTGACAACTGTCTAGCCAACTCATCCACCCCCAGCTTAAAAAGGACATAAAAACATCAGAAAGAGAGAGAGAGAGACAGAGAGAGAGAGAGAGAGACCACTACTAAAATTGCTTACCTCCACAGTCTTGGATAGATTCAGAGCCAAGAGATCAATTATTCCCTTGTTTGATTCAAATATTCTTTGTAACTCACGAATTGATGCCATAGCTAGCTGATTGTCATTAACAGATCCGAATTTTCCTACATCTGCGAAAGGCTTTACGTGTACTTGAAAGTTGGTGCCAATAGCCAGGAAGGGATCAAGCTAGTCAAAACAAAACAATTTCTGTTAGTCACTGCTCATCTGCTGTACTTTGGAAATTGATTTCCAGTTAGCTGGCTAACAAACAGCTAGAGATGGCAAAAGGCCACCAGCCGGGCCCAGTCTGGTCAGACCCAAAGTCAACAGACTTAGCCCGAGTTAACCGGGATTCAGACTAGGCTCAGGCTGGGCCAAGCTCCAACTATATATAAGAAAAGATTCTGATTTCACTTCTCTAATCTGTTCTCTCTGTAGCTTTCATCTTTCTTCCTCTTCCACAAAATTGCAACTCTTTTTCCAAATTTAGGTAAAAGAAAGACAGCAGAGACTTCCCAAGCATGGGTGGTGGGCTTGGAAGGTGACCAATGTTGTTGTGGTGACCAGTGCAGAGCTTCGAAATCCTCATGGTGATGGTCACACTGGCGGAGCAGATATTTTGCAATTGCTGATCAGTGTTGTTCCCTTTGTTGTCTTTGCATTTTAGTAATTTCTTAGTTGCTTTTTGTTAATTTCTTCTCCAAATCCTATTTTAAGCTCTTTTCCTAGCACCAAATCTTTCTCATGCAACTTGGATTCTGAAACATTGGAGACGGAGACATTGGAGAGGGGTCGATGTTGATCGAATCTTTTATAGGTTAGGTTGGATTGGGAGCTGGACAGTTGGGGCTTTGGACTGCTCAAAGCCTGATCAGGTTCGAGCTGAAATGAGCCAAGCCTGATCGGGCCTTAGGATGGGCTCAGGCCCCTATATGGGGCATTACCAGGCCTGGACAGCCCCAGGCCCGACCCATTGCCAACACTACAGACCTGGTAAAGCAAATCTTGCGGAATTGAAAGCTTCACAATAGTAGAATCAATAACGACAACCCTATACCGTCTAAGAAGTTACAACTAATACAATCAAGTTTGAAAGATAGCAGACTCACATTGGATGGAAGTAAGGATTTAATGAACTCGTTCAACTCAGCAACTTGATATATTTTGGCTGCAGACATCAGCATGCCAATTGATAATCCAAAGATGGATCTCTTACATGCAGGAGTTAATGTCCCTGAGAAAAGATAGCATAAACATATGAGTTGCAATTGTATTTTACCCAACGTTGAATAGATGTTCCAGAAAGAAGGGCTTCTACCATTGTTGGAATCCAAGCCCAAATTCGCAAGAGACAGGGGAAGCTGGAAGAAGCGGACTACAAGAAGGTCATTTGTATTCTGCGTATTACAAATTCCAAGAGAGTTACAAGATGTGTAAAGAGTGATATACCTAAAATCTCAAATTATAGCTTTAAGTAACCCCAAAACCATGATTAATATCCCGTTATCATCAGGATCGTCCTCATCAAGATTTTTATAAGATTCCATGTAGCCAACCAGGACCGTAAATGAGACAGATCCTAAAAGATAGGAAATGTTTAGCTTAAGGATAAAAGATTAAGCTGCAGCAACAAGCAGAAAGGAAACTAGGTATGATTGTATTCCAGTCATGCAACAGGAGAGTAGAGGCAATGGTAGCGAGTGATTTCTGCATTGTCATCAACTACTTTAACAAGACATTCCAACATCAGGATTTTTAAGTATGATATAGTGTCTATTCTTCATTTTGTAACAGCAAAACTTCCAATATGTTAAGAGACTTAGTTTTCAACAGAAACATCTCATTAATAAATAAAACAATAAAGTTTGAATCTTACTTTCAACCGTGAAGAAACAACTGTCAACACAAAAGAATGAGCTATAGCTTCAAAATTTGAGGGCATGTTATCTGAAAGGTTCGCTTGCACCCAGAAGGCAGACAGCAATTGGCCTATTTGATCCTCATTAAGCTTCACTACATGTAGTTCCTGCAAAAAGCATTACAACACATAAGTGTTGCTGTGGCAAAGTAGCTTACAAGCATATGCCAAGCATACAGAACACAAACTGGAGTTGCTTACCCCCTCAGAAAAGCTGGATGTAACAGCAGTCCTGTCAATGATTGAATTGATAGAGTAAAAATTGGAGGAATTCTTTCGAGTCAAGCATTGTTTCCAATCTTCTTCCATGCTTTCCAATTCCTTACAGTCACCATGCACATTTTTTCCATGCCTTTCAATTTTACCATCTTTCTCTCTACGGAGCCTTTCAAGTAGCGATGTTATTGAAGCAAAAGTTGATGCAGTATCAGAACGCCATTTTCGCAATTCACAGATGGAACCTAACTGCAAAGAAGCTTCGCGCTGGAGTTGAATAGAGCTGGGCATGAGAAGGATGGAAAATATTCTGTGTGCCCCAACTCGAACCTCAAGATCTGGATGTACCATTACTTTCAAAAGTTGGATTAGAAGTTCTTCAGGGAAGACCTACAATGAAGTTATATACAAGTGAGCAAGTATGAGAGCACGTGTAGACAAAATTGAGTATAATCACACAGGATAGGCTAATAATTCATTTCATAATAAAAAAGATGAGCAATTAGAAAATCCACAACTTAATGAAGTTGTATTTGTTCAATAAAGAATATCACTAACCAACAAAAACTCATATATTGATCACTGAACTTCCTGGAAAATTGGAGATATAAGATTGAATACTTGGCAGTCATTGAAAAAAATACACAAATGAATGCCCTGAAAATAGTAAATTGATCTAACCTGCAGCGAAAGTGAAGGTGATGACAAAGAGATCATATGAGCAAGAACAATGAGGGACCCAATTGTTGGACGGGCAACAACTCCAGCAGACGCTAGCTTCTCCAGTGTTATGGCCATCATGTCAAATAGGGGTCGTGTATCACCAATCTAATCTCAACAAAACAATACATAAAGAAGTTGATTCAAACACAAAACTAAGTGCTACTCATTAAGATTGTAACTCTCAGCTTCCACAGGCGGGAAGAGGGGTTTTGCAGTTCCAGTTACTACATGCATAGCTAGTCTTGACCAGACAAATGCCTAGATCCCAAAACAAATTTACTGACTAGAATCAGTCATGTAAAATCTTAAAGTTTACCCCTTTAGCAATTTCAAGCAAGCAAAATTCAATGGAGTTCTGAAGTGACATATTCAGGTTTGACTCTTGTTCTCCTGCAGATTCAACCGTTGCTTGAAGACTTTTTCTCAAATGTCTGCACAGATCACTCACAATGCTAATTTCAACCAGCACTGCTTCAGATCGTATTTGCCTAGCTAAAGCTGCAGCAAGTTGAATGACATGGGATTTGAGTTGTGGATCATGTGCTATATTTTTGTGGTCCAGATGGCGTATAACAGCAGCCAAAACCAATTGTTGATCCCCTGGAGTGAAAGAAACATTAAAAATCACACAGTTGCAATTGTTTTTTTCCTGGGAAGCATTTGCAACCCTAAATTCAAGAAAGGGCTAGACATGCATAAGCTAAGCATAATGAAAAGGCATAAAGAGTATTCAAGATACCTGAAGTTTCCAAAAAGTAGCACAGGTCAGACATAACAATCATGGCCAGACCTTGTCGAGGAATCCAGTGCCTCCCAGAATCAAAGTAGTTAAACATTGGGTCAAGAACTCTGCGCATTGTTGTCCTCTCCTTTGCTAGCTCAACCATTCTTTGAATACAAACTTGAGCCCATACTCTGGGTGTCTCAAATTCTTCTCTAAAAGATAAAATGCATTGGAAATAGGAAGACAAAGAATCACTAGATTGAGATTAAGTATAGAAGAGTTTACAAAAATTACCTTGTCAACTGAGAAGGATCTTTTTTTTCAGTTTGTTGTCTCATAAGTATGCAGCTAGAGTTAGCATCTGTATCAACAACAGGAGTTCTGCCCTCACATCTAACTACTTCATCCACCCAGTTATGTTGTGGCTCCCCTCTCCCATCATTATTTTCTACTTGCAACTCCGGCTCATAGTTATCCAACATTGCATGAACAATCTGCATTTGTTTGAAATTGATTCAAGAATGATTTAAAAAATATATATAACTATACAGAGTAATAGCAGCAAGTGAATGCCAGCTCAGCTTGATAAGAATTCAACACTCCTACTTGGCTCGATTTGTTACTTATCTGCAGGCTAAATCATGGTCATGAATTGCAACTAGCTTTTTAAAACATAAATGTCAGTAACACAACAGAAGCAAATGGCTAAGCATAAAACATGAGACAATGTTACTATATATTATAAGATTGTTGACAATAAGTCAATTTCCATAAAGTAAATAATCATGTAAAGCAACAGATAACCACTCAAAGCACATACCTCATCAAAAGCAGCAAAGATGTATGAAAACTCTGTCATGTACCAAACCTATCAAGAGCAAACCACCAAATAACATAAGTTGCATATCAAGAATTCTATAATCATTGACATGTAGGAAAATGGTGATTAATCCTTTAAATTAATTTATTTATATCTGAAGAATATATCATATGAACAAATACCATAGCTGAAAGGCACTGAAGGCTATAGGCTTTCAAACAGCTAGTATGATGTTTTTCTCCATTCTCACGTGCCAGCTTACATACTCTTTGAACAAATTTCTCAATTGTATGTGTATATGTACCATCTGCCTGTTTGAGCATCAGAGTACAGTAAAGTGATAAGGTAACTTATCATCTAAAATAATTATAACTAGAGTTACTTCATAAGAAGAGAGATTTACTAAAGGGTTGATATTAACAGAAGCTGATTCATCTACTTCCCAAAGATGAAATAGGTTCTGAGAAAAAACAATTGTAGGTAAATAACTAATAGTGAAATTATACTAACAGCCACTGTTAGATCAACATAACCATCTTCTAGCATCATCTGTGATATCTTCTGTACCTTACTCATCCAATTATTAGCATATCATCTGAAAAACCATAGAGTTTAGACATAATCTACCTGACTATAAATGAACGTTGTTAAGGTTTGGCAACCAAGGATCAGGCAAGCTTCTTGCTTAGATTTGTCCAACAGGTCATTGACCACATTTAACAAATTGATTGCAAAGTATGCCCTGAAAATTCCAAGATATGGCATTATAACGGAAACATAAATTCTCAGCATTTAACTTCAGATGTATGCAGCAAAAACAAACACCATTAGTTAGATTTGCCAGATGACAAGCTAAATGAAAAGACTAAAAAGTTTCACAATCTCACAGATAGACAAATATAAAAACTAAATCAACCAATTAACAGAGTAAAATGCCATTCAGCAGCCTTATTAATCACATAAGCAAATTACATCATCAAGCTTTTTCGTGGACAGACTTGAACATGTGGTCAAACATGTAGAATTTTGGGACCACATTTAGCTGTAAAGCAGAGTATTGATAGCAAGAAAGTCAAAAAAAACCAAAAAAAAAAAAGGGAACAAGTACTTACATCTGCTCTTTACATATAGAAACCATTTTGTTGTACACCTCAGCAACAATATTGATGAACTTGACTTGTCCACTTCGCAGTTCTTTGTAACATCTTTCCTCGAGATATTTTGCAATCTATTTAAAATAGCACCAGTAAGAAGTTGCAGGTTCACTCTCTACCTTCAAGGCTTGAAAAACATTTTATGACACATAAGTTATGCATAAAGACAGCACCTTTGGAATCCTTAGCGGATTTTTTGCAGCATATTCACATAGTTTGACAATTTTTCTTTCATTTACTGTACCATCCTGCAAAATATTGTGGAGACTTCAATTTTTGTTCCCATAAAAAAGAAAAACAGTGAAGCTAAAACAGATGGGTTGTACATAGTGCTAACAGATTTCCAACTACATTGCTTCTAACAACTCTTCTACAGAAATTGAGTATGTCTGCGGATCTGAATCTCCAATGCATATGAGAAAACAAAGTTCAATGCATTTTGTATTGTTGGAACAATGAAGGTACTCACTACTCAGTATACTGCATTAATTGATTAAATGCAAACAAAGGCATTTTGAAACATAAAACAATAGGTCAGCTCCAGAAAAGTCTCTGAATGCAACCTGTTCCATCGCATGATAAAACCTTTCATGGTAATATCACTATTCACTACATCCACATATGTCGACACTCTGATGTTCCGGTCACAAGTAAAATTGCAATTTGAGAACCATATATTTCCTAGGCGACAGTTTAGTATCAATTCATCACACGTCTTCTCAAACCACCAAGTCATTATTGAGAGAATGAAGACTCACTGGGGACTTGGGGAAAACCTCCGAAAGCAATTTCTTATATCGCTTTACAGGTTGCCGAGATCTGGACCTCAATGCAGGACAGCATATGCACATGCTTTCGCAAGCAGGGAATATCTTCCGGGAAATGAGCCCCATTTCCTGCACATAACGATCAAAAGAGGAGAACATAATGAGAAAACCAACTAAGATCTTCTGTTGCAAACTCGAGTCGTAAACAAATTCAACCTTGAATATAGTTAAAATCTGCTCAAACCAAGTAAAGTGAAAGCACCGGCATGAATGAAAGTAAGATGATCCACACGTACAAAGCAAGCGAGGAAGAAGTTGTAGAAAAGCAAAATAGCTGTTCTTTATGATTTTGTTTTTAAAACCAGGAAAAGAGATAACCAGAAGGCCGTAATTTAAGTTATGTGAAACAGACACAAAGCACCAGAAGGAAAACCAAAAACGCATCATACATTTAGATGTAGATCCAAAACTGCAAGGAGAAGGCCAGTGTAACGCATACAAAGAAACAGAAACGTAGTGCGTCTATAGCACCAACAAGCTAGAGCAACGTACCAACTCGTATCCGAAGTAAAACTTGGCTGCACGAAAAAACAAGCACCCGTCAAGCATCAAGTCCGTGTGGCATATACGGCACCAACAAGAAGAAAAAGAAGAACCCAGAACAGCAAATTGAGAGAACACAACCCACCAAGGAAAAACATGAAAACAGAAGAGTGCATAAAAGAAGGGCAGAGAAGGCAACGTACCTATCGGGTGTGGCTGAGCCTCCGCAGAGGCAACAGATCTACGAGGGCAAAAGAATGAAGAACAGCCAAAAGAGGAAGAACACGGGTACAGGAGAAGGAGAAGGAGAAGGAGCAAAGGAGAACCAAAACAGGGTGATATCGGGGAGAGCGCGTGGATTAAGAAAAAAAAGATTAAAGAAAGGGACGTTTGAGAGAGAGAGAGCACGTGAAGTATGTCAGTATTGAGCAGCTTTAAGTGAAGACTAAAACTTGTGTTTAAGTTCCAAATTCAAAATTTTTGTCTCTTTGTCTTTGAATTTCAAACTTGCTTTGAATAAAAGGCTATGCATTAGAATTTCGAATTTATTGAAAACATATTTCTTTTAATTTTTAAAAATTATAAAAACTATAAAAAAAATAGTTTTGTTTCTCATTTCTAATTTTTTATAATATAATTTACTATCATTTAAATGCATATTATTTAATTATTAATAAAAATTATAAATAATTTAATTCAAGATTATATATTTAATAAATTAAAATTGATTATCTATAAAAATTATGAATAATTTAATTTTATTTAATTTTTATAATTAAACTATATGCAATTAAATTTT
>JAOQMS010000006.1:21582927-21618441 GCA_027563885.1 Erythroxylum longipes
TATAAATACTGAGGTGGTCCAGTCATATTAGGGTCGGTCCTACTGGGTCTGGGTTGTGGAAAAAAACACTAGAGACCTGTTTCAGCAATATTGACGTTGAGATCTCATCGGGACATATCTCGATCTCTTCAGGATCCATTTGGTTCTATTGCTCTCCATATTAATGATCTCTATCCAAAACCATTTTATGAATCCTCCGAGTCACTCTTATGCGTGTGACCCATTAGGTTCCCAGTTATGTTGGCCACTTGGATTAACACTTAATCCAAGCAAGTCTTGAGCAACTTCTAGCAACACAGCATGACCCCCAATTAACCGGAAAGTAAGTGGTTCGACGAACGAACCCTTGCTTACCATGAACCATCTCGTGAACCTTCCTATAGACAATTGCTGTGCAATTCATCCTTTCACTATGCTGTACCCCACTTGGTTAACAGTAGACATGTCTATAGCCCACCTTATCCCAGTCTACCCATTTATTTTGAAAAGAAAAAATTCAAAACGACATCGTTTTAAGGAAAATGAGGGCGCAGCTGGGTCGAAATTGCCACCCCTAGTTATTAGTATGGGCAAAGTTTCAACTCTCACTAGATTGACTATGTCATCTAGAACAAGTGATATTAGTTCTCGTCCTAAAACTCGTTACTCTATATGTCAATGAAGACATTCTTCACGACACATGTACTCCGGCCAGAGATTTCTAAGTAATGACCCCGATAAGAGGCTGTGGGTATCATCTTCTGTTATCACAAATGTTAGCCCCCGAATTTTTGTTGTTAAGTTAAGCATGATTTAAATAAATTATAAAGTTATGATATAATTATTTTTGGAGTTTAATTATTTATTACAGTGTTAGTAGGATTTTATTTCACTTGTTAGTGAGATTAAAGCAGTAGGAATGTATTGAGGGCAATTTTGGCATGACACTTAAGTTTAGAAGCCATGAAGCATAAAAGGAAGGGTAAGGTTAACTTTTAGCACTCATTAAGGGTAAAATTGGAAGAGAAAAAGAGTGTCTTGTACATTAGAAGGAAGAAAAATGTGAATTGAAGAGAGAGTGAAGTGAAAAACGAAAAAAGGACAAATAAAGGAGAGAGAGTTCGTCCATGAGAGAAAAAGGAAGAAGAAAAGTTAGAGTTTCATCTTTTCTTAGCTTTTAAGAGTGATTTTGAGGGTATTCAAGGAGAGAAAAAGAAAGAGGAAGAGAAGAGCTTCCACTTGAGCCAAACATCTCTTTGTTTGGTGAAGATTCAAGGAAAGCCCATTTTTAATTCTCTGGATTTTTGGAAGGGTTTTGGTTCATGAAGCTTAGGAAATACATGGGTTTAAGTTTTCTAGAATCAATTTTTAGTGAATATGCTTTTTGGGTTCTCAATTTGTATTCCTATTGAATTGAAAATTTGCCAATGTTAAAGGGAATCAAAAGAGGCAAGAGGAGCAAGAGAAGGGCCATTTTTAAGCAAGGAATCAAGGTGGGTTATATGTTTATAATTGAGTTAATGAGCTATGAGTATTTTTCCAAATCAATAGAGTTAAATGATTTCAATTGCTTTATAAATGTTTCATTTATTGCTTCTTAATTGACTTAAGAAATTGCTACACGTTTGGTACATGAATCTTGATGATGATTTATGAAATAATGATGGAAATTGTATTTGAAAAATATCTTGCTATGGAAATCATGATTCTGAAATGTGCAAGATGTTATAAGATATGAAATTCATGTTTGTGTGGGTTTATGGTGGTCCATTCTGTTATGTCACGTGCACGTTGACCATGTTAAAGTCTTCTCCTGCCTTCCTGCTAATGGTATAGAGCTCCTTCACGGACTCGCTCATGCTTATGGACTACCCAAAGGGGTCTATTATGTTATTATTGGAGGTTTGCAACAACTCCGTCATGTTTATGGACTACCTAAACTATTATGATTGCTTATGTGTTTATGATTGTTTGACAAGTTGAGAAATACAAGGCTTATGTTGTTGATGAATTGTTTGACAAGCTTGAGAATTTGAGACATAAGTGTTTTATGGATTTAGTACAATTTACTATAGCAATGAATATTTTCAATGGTTTTGCTTATTCTCCGCTATAAACTTGTTACCCACGAGCTTTTAGGCTCACCCTCATTCCTCCCTATCTCCAGGTGAAGAGTAAGAGATCGAGTGATAGGGAGTCAAGGCATCACTCCAAGTTTGCATATTTTTGTATTTAAGTTAGTTTATGAAAACACAAGGCTTTAGCTGCATTTCAAGTAACACTCATTCATGTATATTTTGTATTTTTGGATTATAAGACCAATGATGTATTTGTGGTTTGAAATGCCCATTAAAGCTTTGTAAAACTCTTTCCTTTTGATGTTAATGAAATATATCTATGTTTTGCTCATGATTTTCCAAGTTTTCGTATTGTATTTTCAGGCATTCATAGGGGTAAAATCTATGTTATGACTTCAGGAGAAAAACTGTATTAATTTAGGCTGATTTGGACAAAGTTGTCTTCTTAGAAGTTGTAGTTTGTCCTTTTAGCTTTCTAATGGTATGACGTTTGTAATTTTTTGAGAATTAATTTGAAAGATAGGATTTTTATGATTAGTGATGCTGCATAGAATGCATACTGGACACTTTATAGCCATTTCTTTACTTTAGTTAACAGAAAATGAGTACTATAGTGTTTTGATATGGGAAGAATTAGTGTGACAAGTTAGAGATGAAATGAAGGTGATAAAAGGAGTTGAATGTGTGCTGAATTATTGAAGAATGTATTGACATGGTTGATGTTGTATTTATGTGATCGTGTGCAGAAATTTATGATGAATGTGCATAAGTTTGAATGTTATGTTTTTGGATTGATGACCAAACATAGATTATGATTTGGTTGTAAATGATATTGAATTGGAATGGAGGTGAAAATGATGAGGAAAATAAGTTAGAAATGATAGATATGCATAAGAGGGGTCATAGGTAACTTGTAGGAGTTAGAAATCTGAAAATTGACCCCTTAAATGTCCGTTGGGAGAACTCTTTTCAAGAATTCCAACATTCCAGTTAAGTTCATGTCCGTTTGGAGGGACATATGTCCGTTAAGCAAACATTCTCGGGATAGTTATAAAATTGTGAAAATTTTTACCCTCTAGACGTTAAAATCTCTCTTTGGGTTCTTCACAGAAGTTGTAGAACTTGAAGTCATCTTCAAGACTACACTTGAATGACCTTGATCTGACATCCCTAGTGAATGTTATGCTTTTTGTCCCAAATAATGTACATTTATAAGTTGTGGGCTTATCAATGCTTTCCTATGATACGTTTAAGATTGAATGGAGATTGAAATGCACTTAGTTTGATGTGGAAATAAGAGATAAAATGAGTGATATGTTTAGGGTGATGATTGAGGATATAGACAAAAGAATGGATTTTCGTATATCAAGTGCTCAATTATGGAATTGTGGATGTTATGAGAATGAAGATGAACCTTTGATGGCTAATGGGATTCCATTACAAGAACCCTACAGAATGCTACGCACACGTTTTATGACTATCGAGTTAGACTCCAGAAACGAGGTCTAACAACAGAAGTGTTGAAACCTCTATTGGCAACTCAATGACCTTCGAATACCTCAAGCTATACCTAATCACCACCTATGAGCTACCTCTACAAGGTAATAAGGAATGAAGTCAAAGTACATAATCAGTATCTAAGATATCATTGAGTACTTCATGGTAGGTTGCACCATTGTTATGATGAGATTATCACTAACATTATAATATGTGATGATCTCATGGTAGGTTAACCAATGTACTTACTACCCCTAGTAAGCATCCACATCTTAACTCTAAACATCTCATGTTTACACTTTCTGAGATCCACTGCTTGATCAAATGAAGAAGTTTGACATGTGCTAGTTTATCCAGATTAACGATGTCCATTCTTATTAATCTTATGAATAGGGATAATTTAGATACTGACATAATTGCACATAATAGGAATCTCAGTAGTATGATCACATCATAATTTCCTTCATGCTATGTCATATATGATGGACTTCATTAATTTGCTTATAGATCAATATCAATTCATAAATAATGAACGCCAAATTAATGAAATATTCTTTTCTTTATTATTGAAAATAAAGTCTGTACACAACTTTATACAAAATGCACTAAAGGCGATTTCCTTTAGGCACTACTCTAACATATCTCCTACTTGACCTAAAGTCAATCACATTGGTATCTAATACCATAGGCGAGTATGTGAGAATCAAAGATATTCTATGACAATGGATTTGTTAACGGATCATCAATATTCTGCTCAGTGGGAATTCTCTCTATCTGTACATCACCTCGAACAATGATCTCCCTAATCAGATGATATTTGTGGAGTATGTGCTTGGACCGTTGATGAGACCTTGGTTTCTTTGTCTGCACAATAGCCTCATTATTGTTACAATAAAACTGTATGGGCCCATCACTGCTAGGAACCATCCCAAGTTTAGTAATGAAATTCTTGATCCAAAATAATTCCTTTGTTACGTCTAACGCCAAAATGTACTCTGCCTCGATTGTTAAATCAACAGTTGTCTCTTATTTGGAACTCTTCCAACTGACCGCCCTACCGTTGAGTGTGAACATATAACCTGATTGGGATTTAGAATCATCCTTATTAGATTAAAAACTAACATCTGTATGCCTGCTCACTTTTAGATTTCCATCTCCATAAATCAAGAAAACATCCTTAGTCCTTCGCAAGTACTTGAGGATGTTCTTGACAGCCACCCAGTGACCTTCACCAGGATCCAGTTAGTACCTGCTCGTAACACTTAGAGCATATGATACATCGGGCCTTGTATATAGAATAACGTACATGATAGATCCTACTGCGGATGCATATGGGATCATATTCATATGCATCCTCTCATTTTGTGTATTAGGAGACATAGATTTCGAGATTGTTATCTCGTGAGTCATAGGACGATCCCCTCTCTTGGACTGCTCCATGCTAAAACTCTTTAGCATCTTATTTATGTATGTTGATTTTGAAAGACCAAGCAACCTTTTTGATCTATCTCGATAGATCTTTATCCCGAGGATATAAGTTGCTTCACCAAGATCTTTCATGGCAAATTGTTTGGACAACCAAATCTTCACAGATTGTAGCATAGTGACATCGTTTCCTAGTAATAATATGTCATCTACATGTAGCACAAGGAATACGATTGCACTCCTACTAACATCCAAATTTTGTGAGAAACCAAACTCTTTGATTATCTCATCAAAGTGGATATTCCAACTCTGGATGCTTGTTTTAATTCATAGATGGATTTCTGAAACTTGCATACCTTTTTTCCATAATAAGAGATGAAGCCCTCTGGTTGCATCATATACACATCCTCGGCTAGATTTCCATTTAGGAAAGATGTCTTCACATTCATTTGCCATATCTCATAATCATAATGAACTAAAATGGCTAGGAGTATCCTAATGGATTTAGGCATTGCTATTGAGCTGAAGGTCTCGTCATATTCTATTCCTTGTCTTTGATGGAAACCTTTAGCCACAAGCCTTCCTTTATAGGTAATCACATTTTCCTTTTGAAAATCCATTTACACCCTATGGCGGTTGTCTCAACTAAAGTCCATACTTGGTTTTCATACATGGAATCCATTTTTGCTTTTATGGTGTTAAGCCATTTCTTAAACTCTGAACTCTTCAGAACCTCTTCATAGGTAGTAAGCTCATTATCTTCAATGAGCAATAGGTCATTTTGTTCAATCAGGAGAGATTCATATCTCTTAGGAACAGAGCGTATCCTACATGACCTACAAACTTACTGTGTTGAAGAAGGTTGAACTGTTACTTCATCAGTATTAGTCACAATCTCAGGTTCAGGTAGTTGGTCTGCATCTGTTCGAGCATCTTCAACTTTTTAAAGTTCAATTTTGCTCCCACTATCTTCTTTTAAAAGAAACTCTTTCTCTAAAAAGATAACATGCTTTGAAACAAACACTTTTTGTTCCTCAATAATGTAAAATTGATATCCCATTGCTTCTTTAGGATATCCTGTGAACAAACACTTGTCAGACTTCGCATCAAACTTATCTGACTGTATTCGCTTCACATAAGCCTGACAACCTCAAACTTTCAAATGAGAAAATAGGGTTTTTTGTTAGTCCACATCTCATATGGAGTAACATCAATTGTCTTCGATGGAACTCTGTTTAGCAAATAAATAGTTGTCTCGAGTGCATACCTTCAAAAGGATTTTGGTAAATTTGCAAAGCCCATCATCGAATATACCATGTCCAACAAGGTTTGGTTTCTCCTTTCGGCCACACCATTGTGTTGTGGTGTGTAAGTTGGAGTCTATTGAGATAAAATCCCATTATCTCTGAGATAATCTAAAAATTATTAGTCTAAGTATTTCCTACCTTGATCGAATCGTAGTGTCTTGATATCTTTCCCAAGTTGGTTTTCTACTTCATTTCTAAATTGTTTGAACTTTTCAAATGCATCAGATTTGTATCTCATCAGATACAGATACCCATATTGAGAATAGTCATAGATAAAGGTAATGAAGTAAAGAAAATCACTTCTAGCATGGATAGACATCAGACTACATAAATCTGAATGTATTAGGTCTAATACTCCAGTCGCTCATTCACCCTTTCCCTTAAAGGGTAACTTAGTCATCTTGCCTAATAAACAAGATCCACACATTTCATATGATTCATAATCAAATGAACCTAAACTGCCACTCTTATGGAGCTTAGCTATACGTCTCTCATTTATATGGCCAAGGCGACAATGCCATAAATAAGTTGATTTTAAATTATCTCGTTTATGTATTTTTGTGTCATTGATGTTCATAATTGGATGTAACATATCTAATATGTAAATTCCATAGCATAATGTACCAGTACCATAAAGCATTCCATTCAAACTAATAGAACAACCATTACTATTGAAATTCAAATGGAAACCAACTTTATTTAAACAAGAAACAGATAATATGTCCTTTATTAAAATAGGTAAAAAATAACAATCATCCAGTTTAATTACAAGCCTAACGAGGAGTGACAAAAAATAAGTGCTTACAGATAATGCAACAACTCTTGCTTTGTTGCCCACGCATAGGTCCAGTTCTCCCTTTATGAGCTATCTACTATTCCTGAGGCCCTACATATCATTACATATGTGTGGGCCACAACTAGTATCTAATACCCATATGTTATGATAAGAAACAATATTAACCTCAATGACAAACATACCTGAAGGAGCCAGGGCATCTGCTGCCTGCTTCTTCTTCAAAGAATCCAGATAGACTTTACATTTTTGCTTCCAATGGCCAGTATTGCCACAATGGAAGCAAGTTCCTTTCGATGCAGTCTCTTTGAGTTTCTTTTTGGCTGCACTTCCTTTTGGTTTCTTGAACCTTTTCTTCTTTAGGTTATTTTTTCTTGAACAGAAGAAGAAGAGTCCACCACTAGCACTGGCTTGCTGTCCTTCTTTATAGCTTGCTATGCTATCTTGAGCAGATTGATCAACTTAGGGATTGTTGTGGAGATTTGGTTCATTCGATAGTTCAACACAAACTATGAATAACTATCAGATAATCCAACAAGAATTAAGTAAATACTTAATTCATAGTCCATAAGAAAACCCAAGGTGGCCAACATCTCAATATAACCATTCATCTTCAGTGCATACTGCACTATAGAAGTCCCCGGAGTCATCTTAGTTATAAAGAGTAGCCTCAAATTCTTGAACCTTTCAGATCAATCTTGCTTATACAAAAGCTCTCTAAGATGAAACACTATGGTATTAACATCCATAGACTCATGTTGCTTCTACAGCTCTGGTGACATAGAGGCTAGCATAATGCAGGTAGCCAAGTCATTATCTTTAAGATACTTACGATATGCTCTCTGATCCTCATCAAAACCATCAGCAGTAGGGGGATCAGGAAGTGGAACGTTTAGGAAATAGCCTAACTCCTCAAATCTAAGAACAACTCTCAGATTTCTCAGCCAATCAAAAAAATTAGGTCCAGTCAATTTATTTAAATCCATAAGTGAGCACAAATTCACACTGAAAGACATCTTCAATCAACCTAAATGTGAAGAGAGATGTTAGAATATAAATACATGCATAATCATAAGGACTTGCATGACATGTATATAACTCCCATTAGTTTCAAAAATCCATAGCCCTCACTACGAATCTAAGAAAAATTATGACAAAGTGTCTTAGTGGGTTGATACCTGACATTACTAAGAATGACCTTGGGTTTACCCAACAAGCCACCTTAGGTCAATTGGTAGGTATCAGTCATATCAATTACATCATAGCTGCAACTATCATCTAGTGCTATCAACTCGTGATGTATGCACACATATTGAGTTATCAACTCTTGATGCACTTACTTTTGATGTACGTTACCTAATTGTGCCTCTGTCTACGTTGACCTTGAGTTTACTCAACAAATCAACGCTTCTAGTGAAAACCGACCCATTAATTTGAAAATATTATTTTCATGGTTTGAACATATCCGTATAGAGCAAGCTTGGGTTTACCCAATAACCCTAACTCTAAAAGAATTCTGGTTCTCCCTATATTAATGGAAGGCGTTAGTTTTTCATATTATGTGTGAGGGATTTCATATTCTGGTCTCATCTAAGTCATTGGATTATAGTCATAATGACTATATGGTATGATTAAGGATGTTTAATCAATCACATTGAATCTATATCCATAACCATCCATCATCCCACCTAACCAACCTTAGCATGCATTCTTTAATGCAACCATCTCACAAGGTTTTCTTGTATAGTTTGTGATGTGTTATGCATCTAAAGATTTGACGTCCGATTCAACTCTTGAATTGAATTGCTTTTTAATGTTGGCATCGACTAATTTCTCAATCCGTATGTTTTCAATTCCAATTCAAAATGCCAATATACCAAGTGTAATACCCTCTACTCTGATGAACAAATCTAGGCAAGAAAATTTCAAAAACAATATCTCTATATTGATTTCAAATTCAACATAATCAGAATGCACAACTATCACCACCTATCAACAGCATCACACATGTGGCTCTGATACCACTGTAGGAAAATACCAGTGCGTGCATCATATACATGCGGTGTGGAAAACTAAAAAAAAATATTCTGGGACTTTCCTAAAGTCTAGGATCTATATGCCTATACAAGGAAATACCATTAAACCAAGTTTAAAATTCCCAATTCACATACATGTTTATAACATATATATATATATATATATATAGGAATTCATGGCATTTACACAAATCAATCATTAATATAATAACCATGTACCTTGTGTGTAATCTCCTTCATTCTTCTATCTTCTACTCGTCGGGTTGTCGTAAACTACAATGACCAAAATAGACCATCTCTGACGGTATCCACGTAGAGATCGGAGAAACTAACCGAATCAAACTCTTTGATTCGGAAATGGCTAGAACAAAGACAAGAGTGCTAGCTCTCTTCTTTGTTCTACGGAGAGCAAAACAGTGAAAGAGAATGAAGAGGAAAATGATGAGAAAGATGAGGAGAATTAGGTGAGAATCGTAAAGATTACTTACTTAACCATTTTCATGATTATCATCATCTTACTTGCTTTTTGTTTTTGTTTTTGTTTTTGTCTTTTGTCATTTGAAGACAATAAATGCATAACTTTAAAGAAACCTCTCTCATCTTCCACGTTGCACATTATATATATATATATATATAATGTTGAGGTGGTCCAGTCACACTAGGGTCAATCCTATCGGGTCCAGGGTGTGGAAAAAAAACACTGGAGACCTGTTTCAGTAATATCAACATTGATATCTGATCGGGACATATCTTGATCTCATCAGGAATCCATTTGGTTCTATTGCTCTCTATATAATGTATCTCTATCCAAAACTATTTTACAAATCCTCTGAGTCACTCTTATGCGTGTGACCCATTAGGTTCCCTGTTATATTGGCCACTTGGATTAATAGTTAATCCAAGTAAGTCATAAGCGGCGTCTAGTAACCCCATCATGACCCCCAATTGACCGAAAAGTAAGTGGTTTGGCGAACAAACCTGTGCTCATCACGAACCATCTCATAAACCCTCCCATAGATAATTGCTGTGCAATTCATCCTTTCACCATGCTATACCCAACATGGTTATGAGTATGGGCAAGTGTCAACCCTCACTAGACTGGCTACGTCAAATCTAGCCCAAGTTCTTGTCCTAAGACTCATTACTCTATATGTCAATGAAGTCATTCTTTATGACACATATACTTTTGCCAGAGATTTCCAAGTAAAGACCCCAACAAGAGGCCGTGGGTATCATCTTATGCTATCATAGAAGTGGTGAATCCTCTATTAGCTACTCAATTACCTTCGAATACCTCAAGCTGTACCCAATCACCACCCTATGAGCGAACTCTGCAAGATAACAAGCAATGGAGTCAAAGCATAAAATCAGTATCCAAGATATCCTTAAGTACCTCAAGTATAAGGATACTTGAACTATTGCTATCATGAGATTATCACTGACATTAGAATAAGACATCTATGTGATGATCTTCTGGTAGGTCATCCAATGTACTTATTACCTCTAGTAAGCATCCATATCTTAACTCTAAAAATCTCATGTTTACAATTTCTGATATCTACTGCTTGATCAAATCAAAGAGTTTGACATATGCTAGTCTATCCAAATTAACGATGTCTAGTCTCATTAATCCTATGACTAAGGATAATTTAGATACTGACATAATTTCACATGATAGGAATCTTAGTAGTAGGATCACATCATAATTTCCTTCATGCTATGTCGTATATCATGGATCTTCATTAATTTACTTATAAATCAATATCAATTTAATAATGAACACCAAATTAATAACATATGCTTTTCTTTATTATTGAACATCAAGTCTGTACACAATTTTGTACAAAACGCGCTAAAAGCGATATTCACTTACAAAACATTTAAAATATAAACTTCACAAGCTAATGTTTCTTCACAAATTAAATGATAATGTTTTCATTTTAATTTTAAGCCCATTGACACAATCACATAATGCTCACATCATACAATGAAATGTTTACACAGTACCAACCTAATTAAAAACTAACATAATGTAAATGCACGTAAATAAAAATTCACACACAAATTATATGTAAGTACATATATGTCCCTATTTGATAAAAACATTGTCCTAAATGAGGAAAACAAGACTCAACATAAACAAACGCAACTAGTAAAATAACAACAATTAAAAGAAATAAAAAGGAAAGGCAAGAGTACTCATAGAGATTGTGGATGTGACAACGTAGGAGACAAAACTTGTACACACTAAATGTTATGAACTTCTATCATTAAACTCACTACAAAATAAACATAAAAAATTAACGAAGCACTTTTAAACGCAATTCGTAAAAAAAAACTAACTATGCATAACATGCTAAGTTTTAGGTCACTAGCTTGACCAATGCAATTCAATTAATTTAACAAACTCCATTTTTGAATGTTAAGGTCCTATGTATAATCACATTAGGACTTATGCTTCTTATGTCCAAAATTTACCCTCCTATGGCTCTCAGTCTCTTTCTAATTGTCTCCACCATTCCTTTCTCTTGCTCCCATCGATTTTCAACTCTATAATGTGTAGTTTCTCAAGAAAGGGTATCATGGGTGCTTCTATTCTCACTATGATCTCTTGCTTCAATTAAAAACCCAACTCCTCCTTTCCTAGTTCTCCTTCATTCTCAACTTCCACAACACTCATTTCTTTAGTATTGCACTCATTTCTTTAGCATTGCACTCCTCTTGCTGTTTATGCATTCATCTACTATATCAATCTTCATGGAAGACCTACTTTCCTCGGGATTTGTTAGTACTTTATTCATATTAAATTCAACTTGCTCCTTACTAATTTGAAGAACAAGTTTCCTTTTATAAACATGCACTAAAGCTCTTCCTGTATTTATAAACGGTCTATCAGGAATTAATAGGCAGTTTTAATCCCCTTCAACATCTAACACTACGAAATCCATATGAATAATAAACTTATCCACTTTTACTGGCATATCCTCTACTACGCTGGATGGTTTCTTTATAAATTGACCTGCCAATTGAATAAGCATGGATGTTAGTTTCACATCTCCTAGTCTCAAATTTTGAAAATAAGCAAAGCCATAAGATTAATACTTACACCTAAGTTCCATACACATTTATGGAATTCTAAATTACCAACTATTTAGGGTATAACGAAACTCCATAGGTCTTTTAACTTTAAGGGTATGTGGCTAGTGATAATGGAGTTGTAAATTTCTATCGGAGACTATTTGGTTATCCTCCTAATTCTTCTTATTTGATAAGATGTCTTTGAGAAACTTCATATCCTTGGGTATGCTCTACAAAACTTCCACAAAAGACAAGGTAATTTGCAATTTCTTCAACTTCTCTATAAACTTTGCAAATTATACATCTAATGGATTATTCTACAACTGTTGTGAGAAAGGAATCTTTGGTGCATATGGAGGGGGAGGAACATAAGGGATTTTCTGTTTCTTCTGATCTTCCTTATCCATTATTTCTTAGTCTTTTACCTTGTGGGATTCTTCTAACTTGCCTTTCACTGATAACTGTGAGAACATTCAATTGCTTCCATGGATTAGACTTCATGTTGCTCGAGAGACTCCCCACACTTTATGTAGACAACGCATTAGCTAATTGTCCCATTTAAAAGATCCAAATTGTGGTTGGAAGAAGCAGGATTCTACATAATTTGGTCAAATTTAACCTTTGCCTTTTTTGGTTCTCATCTTGGCTTGATTTGGAATTCAGAACATCTGTCAATTTTTCCATCTTCTATTCCAATGAAACAAGCCTTTTTTTTGAAATCTTAGTGGGCCTTGAGCTTTCATTGGGTTTCCTGCATTGTTAGAATAAGAAAAAGTTTGAGTGGTTTTTCCAACCAGGATTGTAAGTATTTGAGTAGGGATTATTACGTCCTCGACTATACTGTGCTCCTATAAAGTTGATTTGCTCCATGTTATTATTTTCCACTATGAAGCAATCATTTGAGACATGATTTTCTTGTCTGTATAGTTCATATCCATGTTGGATTTCCCTAAGTGGGCTAGAAGATGTTGCTTTCAAGCTGTTAAATTTTTTGGTTATGTTCACCATTTCATCCTATAATGTTGTCACTGAATCCACAACAAGCACTCATTTTTTATCTCTAAAGGTTAGCTGCTATTTACTTCTTTCTAGTATCTATATACAGTTTTTTTTGCCATTTTTTCTAGCAAATCTTGTGCTGCTTTAGCCATTTTTCTCATTAAAGAGCTACCAGTTGCTACATTTACTGTACCTTGTGTGGGTTGATTTACTCAACTGTAGAGTGTTTACAGAAGGAACTCATTTGGAAATTTATAGTATATACAGCTCATTTGCAACATTGTAAACTACCCCTGTACTTCATATAAAGACTCTCCATCACTTTTTTGGAAATTTGTAATTTTTTTTATGAGTCTATTGGTCTTCTTTAAGGGGAAGTATTTAGCTAAAAAGGCTTACACTAGTGGCTCCCATATTGTGACATTATCTGGGTTGAGAGTGTTTAACCATACCTTAGCTTGATTTTAAGTGTAAAAAGAAAGAGCCCCATCTTGGATACATCTTCCAACAAACCATTTTATATGAACGTGTCACAAATCTCCAAGAAGCTGGCCACATGAGCATTAAGATCCTCATTGGTTAGTTCACAAAATTAAACGTTAGTTTGCAACATATTTAGCAGTCCTATTTTGATTTCAAAAGTATTGGTTTGCATTGGTAGTCTCATTATCCCTTGTTGATTTACATTGAACCCAAGCCTTATGAAGTCCATAAGGGTTTTTTACTGGTCTCCTTGATTTCGTTCCTCTGCCATTTTTCTTTCTATCACTTCTTAGAATCTCACTTTTTGAATCTCCCTCTCTTGTTTACTGATATTAGAAACTTACATATCGTTGCCTTGCTCGAACTCCTTATTGATCTTATGTTCATGCACCTGAAATCATACAAGAAAAGTATTAAAGTACTTAAATCAAAGTAACTTAAACTCTAGTAGATGCTATAATAATCCCCATCAATGACACCAAAAACTTATTTATAGTTTTAAATAAACACACTTTAGTATTTCAAGTATACAGATCGTAACTTATAGTATAAAAGATATCATTCCCAAGATGATTGTATAGTCATGTAATAATTCTTGTAAACTTTGTCTAAGGCAAATAATAAGATGATTAATTAAAAATTAAACTAAAAATAAAGATCTAAAAAATGAACTATGAACTAGGGAATAATAAAAATGATTGATTGATCAATAATAAAAGCTAGGAATTACTTCTATCTTTACTTGTTTACCTTTACCTTCTTAATTTAATCATACTTGATCATAGATATCCTATTGTTATGATTGCCGTCTCTCGAGGTCTGACCAAGTAATCCCAATTATAATAGATAGAAATTAAAATTTGATCTATCAATATATTAAAACTCTTTTTAACTATGAAACTATATTTGAAGCAATCCAATGGATAACTAATAAACAATTAAGATCTCTCTTCAATTACCTATTAATTTCATGTTTATAGGTCTTTTGAGCTACCAGCTCTCGCTGTGAAACAAAAGATAAGTGAATCAATCCAATCCCTTGATTCAAATTAAATAGAAAATATTAAACATCACAAGCATATTCATTAGATTAAGAATGCAAGTTTAACAAATAATTTAAGAGTAATTCCTAAAAAGGAATTTGGTAATCCAAATATGTAACAAAATATCCAAAGTTAATCATCGTCAACATCAAACAACAACAAGGAAATAAGAAAAGAGTGTATAGTGAAATCTAGAAGTCTTTTTTTTTTGTCTTGACATTTACACGATCATGTTAGAGGCTTCCAGCTTTCTACTCCTTATTGCACTATCTTACATAGGACTGCATTATCGTGCCAAACTTGATTCTCCAGCTTTTGTTCATCTTTTCTTTACCTTTTCTTGTCTCCACTCATCACGAAACATTTCAAATAGAAATATATAAATAAGATCAAAATCTTGCCTTAAACAATAATTAATAAAAAATAAACAAGAACACTAACAAGAACATAAATCTAAGTCCTAAACATATGATTATCAACTAAGAAAACACTAAAAGCAAACTCTAACATGTAAAAAACATACTAAGTTTTATACCTATCATAAGGATTATCTAAAGTCTCTGGGTACCTTGAGAGGGATAGTCTTTCAATCTATTTCAATCTTTTATCGCTAGTGGATCTATTTAACAAATTATAAACTTAATTGAGTTTTTTTTTCATAGCCTAAATATTAGGTACATTATTCTATCATAAGAATTTATATTCAATAGTTTTTGTTCTTCATAAAGGCCATTAGTTTTGTGAAACACGTATAAGCTTCATGTCCTTCAACTTTAAGGTATTTATTAAATCTAAAGGGTGCATTCCTTTTTTAATTGAAATATTTTGATAAAATTTCAACAGGGCAATGGTTTGAGCATAGCTAATTACTAAGGTATATATAACTATTGAGGAAGCTTATGAGCTAAATTATAATCTACTAAGGCTCTATAAAGCTTATTCTCAAGAAGCCACTCTCCATTCTGGTTATTGGTTTATGTTAGTAGATTCCATTTAAATATAAAATCCATAGTACCTATATGGCTAATGCAATTAAATAACTCTTTATACATCTTTTGAGATGTACTCTTACTGCTTCCCCTTTAGAGTCACTTAATAGGATTCAATGTACTTTCCATCTATAAATCCATAAAATCTTTCCATAATTCCTTCCTTTTGGATTTAAGATTTGCTGGATATATTATTGTGAAACTCAATCTTATCAAGCATTTTGTTAGTAGAACTTGACAATGAATTAACCTTATACTTTATGAGTGATGAAGTATCTTGATATCATTAGGGTCATAAAAGATTATGATCCATCTATTGCAATGCTTAGTCTGATTGCTCATTGTAATCCATTTTTCTTAATGAACCATAGCCTTTTTTTATTAGAAGACTCATTTATTTTATTCCTTAATAGATTAGCAAATGGTGGTTTCTTATCAAGGAGAACATCATGAAGCACTTTCTGCTTCGTGGATTTTTAATAGTCTATAAATTCTAAGAGACAAAACTCATTAGGTAGTAAAAAAGAGAGATTTATTCTTCCTCCTTAATTTATGATTGGGGCAGTTCCTTATATGAATGTTATTGACTACTGGTGTTAATTTTAAGACTAAAGAGCTGGAGTTGAATATGTCTGCACTATTGTATCTACCTTAGTCATTTATCAACTTGACTAGCTTATTCATCTAATCGTGGTCCACCTCCTTTTGCTTTATAAATACCATAATTGACTCCAACTTTTCCTTTTTCTCCTATAACTTGGGAGCGATGTTTGGTATTTCTCCCTCTTTGTTCTCCAAAATCCTAGGTTGCAATCCTTTTTCTTGAATTCCATAAATCTTAGCACTCTCTCCTGATTCAATGTTTTGACTAGTAGGGACCCAACTCATAACTTTCTCCTCCTTAAGTCTCCATTGGTATTTCATTGGAACTTCTACTTACACATGCTTCCCGTCTGTATAAAGCCTCATAAGTTTGACTTTATCCAGTGATTCCTTACTAAGAGGAACCTCGACCACATATCTTTGTGTACCTATTCTCTTATAGCATTGCAATTGCCTTATCCATACAAATAGGTCTTCCAATAAAGCTTGTAAGCTAACTCAAACCATATATAGAACAATATTGAAGAGGGACATTGTGTATTTCACCCTAAATGATGATATTTTCAGTTTTTGAAAAGGCTTTTTCTAGACTTGGTCTCTATTTTTGAAGCAAGAGAGGCTTGTCATTTACATGCCAAGGACCATTTTTTAGTATTTATCCAATTGAAACTTTAGAGCTAAATTTAAAGATGAACACCGCCTCTTCATTAATAAGGACTTGCTTTAACCTTTTTTTATACTAGTAAAGCCCATTAATGAGCTATAGGAAACCCTAATCTCTTATCAGAGGAGGAACCAATTAATGAAGCGAACCATCTTTTGGCACCCTTTTACATAATTTCCTCATAGTTCATAAAAAGCATTACTATCTATGAAAAGTATCACTATCCCCCACAACTTGTTTCCAAGAACACCTAACTACTAGTTTATATCTCCAATGGTCCTAAGGGCTTCAACAATTGAAATACTTGAGTTTGCCTTGGAGCTAGTTTAGTTCGAGATAGTTTCAAGACGAGAAAGAGCTATACGAGGATTAGAAGAATTAAGTTATGGTCTGCCAGGAAAAAGCCAAGGCTAGAAGAAGGTCATCCTTAAAAAACCCCGAAGAAATTCATTTTCCTAAAAGGGTTATCAAGATAGTTCTAGTTAAAACTTGACTGCAAAGAGGAACTAGAAGAGAAGATACTGGAGAAGGAGCAAGTGGAGAAGAAAAGGGAACCTCATTGACAATTGCCATATCTAAAAAGAAAAGAATGGCTGCTATTAGAGGGGAGCAATCCTACCAATAATGTTTACTAGAATAGGGAAGAATCTCCGATAACAATTAGGTCAAAAGAAAAGGAGAAGGTCAATTTGACCAAAAACTTGCTATGCGTTTAATTCCTTTTTGGTTTCAAAAGGGATGTTTTTGGGTTATAATAGCTCAACCAAATTCATTCATGGTTGACAAGAAGCTTACATCTTGTTTTAATCGTGAAACAACCCCAGATCCAAATTTAACATCTAATAAGGAATTCCCCATCAGCATATTTGAGGGGCCAAACCTTCACATTATTCTTTACCTTGGCAGTTTTTGTCTTCGTCTTTTCCCTGTGTAATTTCTACTCCTCCAATTGAGTAGAGAGTCACTTCTGAGTTCTGACGTTCGTAAGATGTTTCTCATTTGTTGCCTTTATTTTAATCACTTTACCAGTAGTCATAATAACTTCTAAGCTGTCGCCATAAGCATTGAGATACGGCTTAAAGTTCGGGATCCAGAATATAGGGATACATTAGAGGTTGCACGACGTTTATTGTCTGACTTTCTTCCTCACATCCTAATCCTTAGCCTGAAATTACTCCGACCCAACAAATTTATTGAAGCCCAACCAGGAGCTACTCCTCAATACAATTTTCATGATTTATTTGATTATAAAAATACAGTGTATAACGGACATAAATTTTAGTAACAGTCTCTGATCATGCTACCATATTGTACAGAATATCCCACGTATATGACCATACATATCTTGCACTGCATTTAACACTGGTCATAATAATAAGCCGTAGAACGAAAAGCCACCCTAAACCCCCAATGTATTTAATCTTTCAACTAAACTCAAAATTTTCATATGATTCAAAGTTCTCATAGGGAAGAGATTCATCCAGATTAGAAACTCCCTCTGAATTTGCATACTCAGGTGCTTCAGAAACATCTGAGTTCGTATACTCCAGAGTTTTTTGCGTTTCATATGCCTCCGAGTCTTTGTAAACTTGAGAATCCTCAAAACTTGGAGTTTCGTTGGCTTCATGTTCTACTCCAACAAACTTAAGTAAGTAATCCACTCCATTAACTACATCATATACCATTAATCCAATTCTACCTCCAATCCAACTGCCCAGTTGACTTCCTACAAGATAACCTAGGCGTCCAAGGCTCTGCTCACCATAAAAACCACCTGCGTAGGCACCAGCCAAGGTTCCACTGCCCCTTAGGAATCCTTCAGTCATGGTACCACCATAGTAAATAGCTTCAAAAAAGTCCCACCCAGAAGAAATGATGGGACCAATTATGCGCTTAGCCTGCCTTGTTGCAAGCTTTGCTGCCTTTACCCCTTCTTTTTGAGCTAGTTTTGCTGCATCTTTTCCAGGGATTCCTTGTGCCAATGCATCAATTATTGCACGTTCAATTGCAAGATTCCTAGCTTTCTCAACATGAGCGGATCTCATGTTATAGACATATAGCTTTACACCCTCCTTCACTGTGCACGCTAAGGTTCCGGTGCTCATATCAAAGCAATCAAAGATTGTAAATTTCCCACTCTGGGATGAAGAAGCTTCCCCAACCAGTAGCCTACACTTTTCAGCTATAAAAAGAGTAAAAAGTCACAGAAATGAGCATTCAATATGATGGTCAACAATCTCAAAGGCACAGACATTAGTAAAACATGCATAAGGGCTAGAGTGAGATCTTTTTGCTCTACTTAAAAATACAACTATTGACAATGGACCAGATATTGTCACTTTCCTGATATGTTACAGATTTTCTCTTCATTTAATTGTACAGGGAAGAGTTACAGACAGATCATTAACACTGAAACAAAGAAGAATTTTGAAGCATTAAGAACTCGAGGAACAAGTATGACAGAGCAGAATCTCTGCAGGTAATACAACTGGATTTCATGTATTCAATCATGTTACACACAGTACTTTTATGCTGAAATAACAACTAATTTGTACAGCTCAGATTTTTATGTACTAAGTGCACGAAGGTAACATATATTGCTATTACAAAGAGAAAAAGATTAAGGATTTTATTAGCCTTGACAGGATCTGTCCTAGTTTAGAACATCAATATTCATTTCTGGAGTCCTATTAAATTTTTTTCTTTGCAAAGTGGGAGGAATAAAATGCCATCCTCTGTAAAGCCCTCCATATTATGCACAACATGACATTTAGTGTGTTGATGGAACATGATAGAATATTCATATTGCCCTCTAAAAGAAAGACAACTTTAAAAGGAGTTATCTTGAATCAAGATCTTTTTTTGGGCTTACCCACTTGAACTATATATTTTGACTACCAATTAATCACATAAATTTTTTATTCCATCAATAAATCTATTTTCTTGCAGAAAATTGACACATTCTTTACAATTAAGTTGAAAACTAATTCCTTTTCCTCTTTTTTGTGAAAAATCAATTCTAGTAGATGAAAGGCACATCTATACCTTAAGCCAGTACCAATTCCAACAGAAAAGAAGGCACCCAAAATAGACCATGATTGCTGTAACACTCGAGATCAAGAATTGGTTGCTTATACAATGTAAAAGACAACTTTCATAAGAATGAGAACCAACAAGAGCGTCATGCTTCGCATTGAAATGGTAAAATAATAACAGAGCACTACAATTATATATCAGTGCCAAGGCCAAGCTTTTGTCAGCCAAATGAATTCATAATTCACCAAAAGGCAACGTTCATGAATTCCAAATGCAATTATTTTAACCCAAATGCAAAACAGCTTCTCCAGTCAAAAAGACTAAAACATTGCAAGTGATATGATTTGAATAGTAATAACAAAGAAATCCGCCACGAAAAATCAAACAATACTTCATCAATACGAGTTTGTGGCGAGATCCTAAACGTACCTGTGAAACTAAGGGCAACGATTCCGGCGACGAAGAGGAAAAGTTGAACCCGTTTCTTCTGCAAATCCATAGATGGTTTTTTCGTAGTTACGTTTGGCTTCTGAAGAACTATAAACTAAAAATGCTTAATCTTTGATCGTTAACTCGGAAGTCTAAAACAATTTATAAGAAACAGGCACGAAAGTTCAAAGCTTTTTTTTTTTTTTTTAAATCAAAACTTGGACTTTTCCAAGCAAAGAAGATTCTTTTTTCCAAAGTTCAATTAAAGCTGCAAACACCCTAAATTGGTTTTGGTTTTAGCGTGGTATAATATGCAGTGCTACGAATACCCGGAAATGAGTTATGGTATTGTACCCACATCAATTAATATTGGATATTATTTTAGGTAAAATTTCAAATTCGTAAAATAGTTTGTAATTTTTTTATAAAACAGTCCACTTACTATATTGCACTATACACTTTATAATTTTATATTAACCTTATCTCCAAAAGTTATAATAATAAAATTTAAAAATAACAATAATTTATATATTTTATTAACATTAATTTTCAAATATTTATATAACTACTAAATGAAGTTGTTAATTTCGTACCAATGTATAATAATTTGACAATTATAGTTATAATGATTCTATTGATTTTTACTTAACTATTTATATTCAAATGTCTTGTTTAATACGAAAGACATCATTTAGTTATTATCCTAAATCTTTATTTAGATCAAGGAGTTAAAATTTTTATGTAAGTTATATATTAAAGTTAGCAACAACAATATTTTATATCTATAAATAAATAAAAATTTAAAAATTAATGTTAAATTGAAAGTTGACAAGTTCAAATTGGACTACATATTGGGTAATTACTAAATATGTACTCTATGGTAATATTTTTCTTGTTTTATAATAATGTCTTGCAATTTAAAAAGAATACACTTATGCAAGTTATTAATTTTTAAAAAATTTAAAATTTTCTAAACATCACAAAAATGTCATTTCATATAGTAATATAAAAAATTATGAAACTTAATTGTTTTACTAACAGTCTTTATTTTTAAATATATTTAATTAATAATCATTTTATGAAGCATAATTTTGTGTTATTAAATTAATTAAATAAATATATGATTAACAATTATCGAACAAGGTAAGAAAGTTAAAACGCAAATGACAGTTACGATGGACGACTCTAATGTATCCATTCGTGTGAGTTACAAGACAAGTCTTTTTCTGATTTGGCTCTTTTATCTAAAAAGTACTCACTCAAATTGGTCTTTACTTCTCTTTGTCTTTTCTTGTTATTGTTTGTCTGTTTATGTAGTAGTTCAGGTTTTGGTTCTCTGTTCAGTTTGCTATTAGTTGATTCATTTTCGAAGCTGTCACTGGTTTTTAGTTGACTTTGAGTTGAATCGATGAGTTGGGTCTTACAACGTTCTGAACTGAACTTGGAAAGGTGGGATTTTTGTTTTAAAAAGATGGGATTTCTTTGTTTTTTCTATTTAGTTAACAAGAATGTCAATAGTCCGGGCACTCCTAGCCCGACCTATTATGTATATATATATATATATATATATATAAACAATATTGTTTGTTACATTACGGTCAGGCCACAAATTGACCTGGTTAGACCGAACAATTTTGACTCATAGCTTGATTAATTTAGGCCAAAAATAGAATAAGTCGGGTTAAAATTGACATTCCTATATTTAACGAAAAGCTTGAAGCTTTGTGTTTATATGTATTCTGATTTGTTTGAAGATCTTAGTTATAAGGAGTTTATGGTCTCTAGATTTCTCCGTGGGTGAGGGAGGAGATGAGGGCTGAGCTGGGTAGGAGAGTAAAATGGGAGAGAGAGACAAAAGACATCGGAGGCAAAGTATATGGTTATTGTTTTTTCGCATACAAATCCCTAAAGTTTTTAAAGTTTATGATACTAGCCGGTATTGGCCAGTATTTTAAATACCGACTAGCACCAGCCAGTATCAGGCAAAATCTTCGGTACCAATCGGCACTACAGTCGGTACCAAACTTATAAGTTTCGTATAATTTTCTGGTTGGTACGATATAAATATCAAAACTGTGATAATATGGGTATTTAATACAAAATATTGTTTCCAGAATTTTCTAAACTAATATAAATTACAATATTCATAATATAAAATTGAGGGTAAACTTTAGGCTAGTTGCTCATTTGTAACTATATGATCACAAGTTTAAGTTATTAAACTCCTCTTAACAATAATAAGATACATAAGATCCTCATTAAAATATAAAATATAAATGAAAATAAAAATATTAGAAATATAAAAATATTTTTATGTAAAATCTCTGTAACTTATTGTCCTACAAGTTAAACTTTTGAGACCAAGAGTAGGAATGTCCCGATTACGGGCTAGGGTGGGTTGTGGCTCGACAGGCCTGACCCACTATATATATTTTTTTAAAAAAACATCTTTTTTGAAGTAACAATCAGGTCGCGAGTTGCTAATGAAGAGATTCACCACATTTCCACTTCTCATTCGACAATTTTTTTCTTTCTCCTACGCTATGGTACCACATTCTAAATATCATTTTTAGTTTTGAAATTGGTAGAGAGAGACCCTCTCCTCTCTCTAAAAAACACTATTTGTTTTTTCCCAATTGAATCGTGTCCTTATTGGTTCAGTTAGTTCTTTTAGTAACCCGCCCATTAAACTATTTTCCCACCTATGAGATTACCATGGCAGTTTACCATTAATGGCAAACTCTAACCCCTAGTACGCTTCTCCTTACACGACTTCTCTTCCCTTATTACGTTTTTCCTAGAATATTGTTTTGAATCGTGTTTGAGCTTGAATTCCTTTTTCTTCTTGTAATTAGGGCAATCAGTACTAGATATGTTTATTTTCGCTCTCTAAGTGGATGCTAACGATAAAAATTCTTTAATTTTTCTATAGTTGAACCATTTTAAAACTCAGGTGGGGACTTCGACACCAATTTTTGGGACAGAAAGGAACCCAATCAAACATTTTCTCTCTTGTGCGTTTTAAGATTTGAAACCTCAAATCAAGATTTGTTCTTTTAAACATCCATTTTTAGCTACAGGTAGTTTTCACTTCGTTGCATATGTATTGCTTTGATATATGTTTGGTTGCAATGTTTGGATAGAGATGTTACGTATTTTTTATTCAACAATTATAAAACTGTATATGCAAATGAGACACTGCTCTACCTATTTATATGAATTAGCTATTGTCTTTCTCTCTCTTATGTTTTTCTCTGCCTTCTCTCCTCATTCTGGATTCTTCTTTCTTCTTCTCTCTTCGTCTCTCCTCTATTCTTCATATTTTCATAATAGTTGGTATCAATACTTTATGATTCTCGGCCAAAAAATTCTGTAAATATGGAAAAAGATGGTTGGAATCAAGAGTTTGAGAAGTTTGAAAAAAAGTATCCAAAAAAAATTAAAGAATCTCATATTTGAATTGACAAATGGATGCAAAAAATTAAAACAATTTTCAATCAGTTTATGCAATCAAAAGGAATGGCTACTTAAGAAAATACTAGCACTAATGGTAGAAAGATTGATAGTGATGCTGAAGAAGAGACGCTTGGGAGCAACTTGAATTTTAACATAAATACTATGGTGACTGTAGAATAGAACAATGAGAAACATGTATGGAAATTTCAAGTAGGTGATTTATTCACCATTGATGCTGACAATAAGGAGCAACACATATGGAAGTCACAAGTTGTTGATTCATTCACTATTGACATTACTAGAGAAGAACTTGGTAGAGAAATTAAAATCATTCTTCATCTTCATAATCACGAACTTGAATATCTGAAGGAGAATAACAATCATAATATTATTAACACTTGGAGAAGGGTTATGAAAAGAAGTTTATTTTTGTCAAAAAAGAAAACATGGTTGTTTCTTTTTTATCGATTATGTAAACCTCAATAAATTTTTTGTTAAATCTTGGGAGACATTGTTACATACCTTTTATGCATCAATTAATGGAGATTGGATGTCTTGTTCTGGTTATGGTGTTCTTGTCATGTTTCATTAAATCTCATCTACATATTTATGTAGACCCTACATAAATATATGGATAAGATTTAATACAATAGAGTTGGAATAGAGTAGTTGGAACAGAGGATTTGATGGCCAATTAATGGCTATAAATGCAACTGAGGGTAGAATAAAAAACATCCCTGTAACTGTTTCTCTGACATATGAAAAATATATGAATTAGCTATTGTCTCTCTCTCTTGTGCTTTTCTATGTCTTCTCTCCTCCTTTTGGATTCTTCTTTCTTCTTCTCTTATCTTCTCTCCTCTGTTCTTCGTACTTTCATAACATGATATTTCCATTACAATTGTTTCTTTATGTGTTTGTGATCATTTTTTACCATTGATGGATTAGTATTCAAAATGTGAGATGTTCTCTTTCTACCTTTAGTGTTTTGTAGTGTCTTTGTTTCTTATTTTCTTGTATAGTTAAGAGGGCAGAGAAGTTAAACGCCATTAGAAACTAGTTCTGGGTTTTGTAGTTTACTTCATCACAAAATTTAATATTAATGATTGGATTTTGAGTTGTGGGTTTACAGATGCTCTTTCTCTCTTGCTCTCTCTATTTGCTTAAAATTCGTACATCAATATCTCTTTAACTGTCATTAATAAACATTTTTTGGTTTTTTAAGTTCATATCCTTTTCTTGATTCCTATTAACTATATTGTATATATATTTTTTCACTGTTCAACTATGTTATTCCTTTTTGAAGACTAATAGAGTCAATTAGCTTTATATACATACATAAAATCCCAAAAATCTTTATTTTGCATTAATGGTTGTTCCCATTTTTCGACTTCTCAACCACCACAACCATCTCCAATTAGTTGTTGATTTATTTTCCATTTTCTATTAGTTGATTTAGTCATAAACATTTGAAAAGTTCTATTCATTTTAAGAAAAGTTGTTATTTTCTAATTTTTACTATTATGTATGTGAATGCGATTGTCTTCACAATGCGATTAACTTGTGTTTAATTAATTTTAGTTGTCTCTAGAGCAATGTTAAAGTTTCCTTTTTTTTTTCCTTCTCAAATCTATCTGAAATTTATGCCTATTAACTACTTGTCATATGCTTTACCACTGTCAAATCATTTTTTCTCTACTATGTCATTGATTCACCTACATTATGCTTCACCAGTTGTCTTCTATTTTCTATTACATGTAGTTTGCTAAATTGGTTGCCTTCCTTTCTCTACCAGCTGCCATCCATTCTTTGTCATCATCACCAATTTGGGATTTAGTAGGGTGATTTTCAATCCTCTTCCAGACGTTTCCTTGTCTGGCTCATGGAAAACCTTATGCTTTACTTTCTTCATTCACATATCAAGAGTGAGCCCTACAAAGGAGGAATTTCTTGTGAATGGCACTAACGATGACGAGAATATACAGAATTGGTGTGTGGAATCTTAAACAAATCAGATCGGTTTGATTGTTTCCCTTCTTTGGTTAATTGGTATCCTATGAAAGTTTCTACTCTATTATATGCACTTGTGATTCGTTTCAGATTATGAATGCTTATGGCTGATTCATTGCTTATTAGTTATTGGGATTTAGTATTCAGTCTTTATTAAACCATCGAAAGTTTTGAGTTCATTTTTGTTTATAGCCTTCCATCTTTAGGTCACTTTTTTAATTGTTTAGTATTGTGCTTTAGCATTTTGTAGAAACCAATTGCCATTTATTTATACAAATTAGTCTCCACTATTAGCCATTGGTCAGTTGTAAAGTAAGGTGAGAAGTGGTTATTATTGGTTCAGATTTAGACCATCTAAATTTTAATTTGTTTATAGTTAATTATAGTTATGATTTTCATATGCATTTGACACAATGCCCATTTTAGGATTTAATATCAATTCGTGTTTCCTTTCTTGATTAATATTATATTCAATTAGGGAATTATTTGGTTGGTCTTATATAACTTATTTTGGGCATTAGAGTAGAAGTGGTGGTTTTGGATTTTAATAATAGGGCAAGGGCTAGT
Source organism: Erythroxylum longipes (assembly GCA_027563885.1). NCBI lineage: Eukaryota > Viridiplantae > Streptophyta > Magnoliopsida > Malpighiales > Erythroxylaceae > Erythroxylum > Erythroxylum longipes. Next base: position 21,609,400 of record JAOQMS010000006.1, read on the forward strand.
CCTTCAGTCCTTACAAGGAAGTCATTTGAATTAGTAGAGATTTTAGAGAAATATAAGATTCATATAGCAAGGGGGGGGGGGTTAAGCGAAGAAGATTAATAAGTTCAAACTTTGTCATTCAGGGTGTTTGAGACAACATATTATGGTAGGTATCTTAGTTTTCAAGGAATTCATACATCATGTTATAAGTGTAAAGAGGACTAATGATAGGATTATATCCTTAAAGATTATAGTGAAAATTGTTGTTTTCAATGTGTTATACGCTTATGCACCCCAAATAAGGCTGGACAAACAACCTAAGCATCAATTTTGGGAAGAGCTAGATAAGGTAATTTATTAGATCCCTCCTAATGAGAGAGTTAATCTAGGAGGAGACTTTAATACTCATAAAGGGATATTCATGGACTTACAGGTGTTTCACATTTATTGGATTTTGTAGTAATGCTTAAGTTATTGATAGCCAATTTATTTTTTCAAGAAAAACGAGGATTATTGGTGACTTTCAAGAGTAGAACCATGAAAACTTAAATTGATTACTTCATTTTAAGGTTGAGCGATTGACCTAGTTACAAGGATTATAAGGTGAAACCTAACTCTTGCTTGTCAACTCAGAATATAATTTTGTTTATGGATATTATAATTAAAGCTTGGAGGAAGAAAAGAATTTCTAGGAGATGTGCCAAAATTAGATGGTGGAACTTAAAAGGGGATATGGTGGAACAAATTAGGGATAGAGTAACATATGAAGAAGAATCAAATTGGAAGGAGATGCTAACCAGATGTGAGGGAGAGTAGCAATTCCTTTAAGGAATGTAGCTAAAGAGATCTTGGGTGTTTCTAAAAGGTCTAAGGGTAGTAAGATGGAGTTTTAGTTATATATAAAAAGGTCAATATCAAGAAGGTTATTTGATAGCACCATAAAGGTAGAGAGGGTAACTAATAGAGAAAGTTCCAAATTGGTAAAGAAAGAAGTGAAGAAGTTAGTCTCAAAAGCTAAAAGCAGAGCTTACAAAAAACTATACAAACAACTGGAAACTTAAGATGGAGAGAGGGATATATTTATCTTAGTGAGAGCTAAGGAACAAAAGGTGAGAGACTCGAATCAAGTTTTTTATATAATAAATGAAGTAAGGAGAGTGCTTATGGCTAAAAATGACATAATAGAAAATGGAAAAGAAATTCTATAGCCTTTTTAATGAAGGCGTAGATGACAACATCTCTTTAGGTGATTTTAGCATATCCTAAAAATATCGTCACTTTACCTTTTTTCAACAGATCATAAGGGAAAAACTAAAAGACCTTTGAGGAAGATGAAGATTGGAAGGGCAGTAGGGCCTCATGAGATACCCATAAAGGTGTGGAAGAGCCTAGGTGAAGAGGGTCTTACTTAGTTAGCCAAGCTTTTTAATATGATCTGTATGTTTGCTAAAATATTGAAAGAGTGGAGAATTAGTATGATAATTCCTTTATATAAGAAGAAAGAGGACATCCAAAGTTGTAACAAATATAAAGACATCAAATTATTTAGTCACACCATAAAGTTATAGGAGAAGGTGATTGAGAAGAGAGTGAAAAAAGATGCACCTATCTCAGAGCACTAGTTTGGTTTTATGCTAGGAAGGTCCATAATAAAAGCTTTAGATCTCTTTAGATGATTCATGGAATATTGCAGGGAAAGACAATATAACCTACATATGGTTTTTAATGACTTTAAAAAGGCTTAAGATAGGATGGCTATCGACATCATATAGAGCTGTTTAGAAATTAAAGAAGTTCCTATGACCTATATATGAGTTATTAGGGATATGTATGAAGTTGTTAAGCCTATAATAAGAATGATAGGAGGAGATACAGAGAATTTTTCTATTGATATTGGGATATACTAAGGATCTTTATTGAGCCCTTTTTGTTTGCAGTAGTGATGGATTAACTCACCAAGAATATTCAAGGGGATGTACCTTAGTGTACATTATTTGTTGATGATAGTGGATGAGACAAAAGAAGGTGTTAATGTCAAGCTAGAATTATGGAGTAAAATATATTAGAGTTGAAGGGTTTTAAATTGAACAAGACTAAGAATGAGTACTTAAAGTGTAACATTTTTAGCCACTGGGTGGCTTTCGACATGGAGGCAAAGATTGGTTCAAAAGTTATACAACAGAAAGAGTACTTTAAGTATCCAAGATCTATAATCCAAAGCAATGGAGAGATTTATGAAGCCATTATTCACTGTATCAGATTAGGGTGGCTCAAAATGGAAAAGTGTATCAATATTTTTATGTGACAAGAAGATACCACTCAAGCTTAAAGGTAAATTCTATCGTTTAGCGATTAGACTAGTTATACTCTATGGAACAAAGTGTTGGCCTATGAAACAAGTGCATAGTTATAAGTTAAAGGTGACAGAGATGAGGATGCTTTGTAGGATATGTAACCTTATTAGAAGAGATAAGGTAAAAAAATGTAATGGTAATAGACAAATTAAAGGTGACTAATATTAATAATAAAATAAGAGAGATAAGACTTAGGTAGTTCGGACATGTTAAAAGGAGACATATTGATGTTACAGTAAGAAGATTGTACTTAGAGATTGCAAGAGGAAAAAAAGAAGGCCTGAGAAGAACTGGGAGGAGGTAATCAAGAATTATTTGGCTTTGTTAGAACTCAAAAAGGACCTGGCATTTAATAGAATACTTTGACGTATTAGGATACAGGTAAAGGATCTCACATAGAGAGGTTCTTCTCTTTCTCATAGGTATTTTAAGCATTTTCCTTTAAGTCTTATGTCTTAGTTATCTTAAAATTTTGATATGTAGTACTTATCTCTTAGTTATTTAGCCTAAACATTTCCTTACTTAGCCTAAATGGTATCTTTTAATAGCTTGTTTGTTTTATTTATTTACTTGTCTGCGTTCTTTTTTTATATTATTTACTTATTTATCTTTTATTTTTATTCATTACCTTATTCTATATTTATTTTATTACTTATTTTTTGTGGGTTTATCAGAAATAATCTCTATATCAGTTAGAGGTAAGGCTGCGTACTTTTGGATCACCCTAGACCTTATGTTCAAGGGAACTTTTACTAGGATGTTGTTATTGTTGTTGTTGCTGCTGTTGGCAAAACCTAACCCCCCTCTAAGCCCACCCTCCAATAGAGTCCAAACTTCCTTTGCCACAAACCAGACAAACCATATGAACTCCTCCTTCCCCATGTAGTTCCAAACACTCAAACCACCACCTGCAAGCGGGGGAAGAATTTCCTTCAATTTAAGGAGCTAAATCTAGGAAAACTCCAAACTTGACACAAAGCTCTCATTGAGTAAGGTAGATGGGGACCCTTTTGATAAGTTTTATATAAAAAATTTCAATACCACAAGTATACGAATCATAACTTGTAGTACAAAAGGTATCATTCCTATGAGGAATATTTAGAAACCTAAAAACTTGAATAAATTTTTTTCTGAGATACTAGAAATTGGATTGAATTAAAATAAATAATTGAAATTGAAACAAATAATAAAACGAACAAGTAAATAATTGAGCTTCAAATAAAATAAGTTTGATTAAAGATAAGACTTAGGAATTCTTCTATCTTTGTTTTGTTTTCCTTTATCTTGTTGATTAAATTTATGTTCGACCTAAGATATCCTAAAGTTATAATTACCCTCTCTCGAGATCTAATCTAGGAATCTTAATTGAATTCGATAACCATATAATTGTAATCTCTCAATTCACAAAACTAATTCAAACTTATTTAATTAGATTTGAAACACATCGTATGGATAATTAATTTTACAATTAAGATCTCTCTTCAATTGTTAATTAATCTGATAATTGCAGATATATTATGTTACTAACTCTCATTATGAACCTTAACACATGCGGTTTAATTCACTCTCTCAATTTATTACCAAGTATATGCATAACAATTATAAAAAACATTGATAGTTATATTGAATTCAACATGAATAAAGTTCAACAAAACAATTCAAAAACAATCCCTAATATGGATTTAGAAACCCATAATCATGTTAAACATCATAGAAATTTAAATAAACATCTAAGACAATGAAAGAAATAAAGGAAAAAAACTAATCAGATTTTTGATCTAGAAATTTGGAATTCTCTGATGCTCTCTTGACTTCTCCTCTTGATCATCTTTTGATCTGGTATCTACTACCTTTTTTGTGTTTTTATTATTCTTTTATAGTATATGAGGCTTCTAGGGTTGTTTTTAGGGTTTTCCCAATTAATTCGATTCCAAAATAGCCCCAAAATGTCAAAAGTTGAAAAATCTCATGAGTTGGAAAGAAAGCTTGTCATGATCGTTCATAAGGCACAATCGTGACCTAAAGAGTTTCCCATGCATGATCGTGATAGAAGCTACATGCATATAGGTTATTCTTTGCCTGTTATAATCGTGCATGGGGCACGTTTATGATATGCCTGTATGCGTCCAAAATCTACTATTTTCTCCACATTCTTATTTCCATACACTCACAAACATATCAAACACCTCTTAAAATATAAAATTAAGATCAAATTTTAGCTTTAAACCAATCAAACACTTATAATACATACAAACATTAACAAGAACACAATTCTAAGCCTATACACATGATAATCATCTAAGAAAGACTTAAAAATACACTTAAACACTTATAAAAAATGATAATCTACACATCTCAACATCCTCAAACTTAAACCTTTGCTTGTCCCTAAGCAAAACTTAAAACAAAAAAAACAATTAAATATATAAACACCCAATTATGCAATAATACAACAATGGTACAATGACATCAAATCTTATGGAATTAATTTAACCTCTAGTTTCAATCACTTAAAAAGTGGCAACATACTAATTCCTTTCATGTTTAAGTACTTTCATTTGAATAAACATATCAATCAAAATATTAGCACCTTATTCATACACCTATGACACTTGTAATCATACATTTATTATTATTGATCAATTAAAAATGCAAACTATCACCAAGTAACTTTTTATAAAAATTCTTACTATTTTTGAAAGATCAATAGGTTTTATTTATTATAAACACCATTTTTTTCAAAAAATTTTCTATAACGATAACCTAGTGTTTTGACTCAAAGGTAAACACCTTATTATAAATGTCCCTAGGTTACTCAACTAGGTTACTTTTTTATTTAACTTAGTTGGAGTGTCATTCTAGCCTTTTGACGCGAAGACAAATACTTTGTCACGAATACCACCAGTTACTCAGCTATATCGCAACTCTCAATTGGGTACCAAAATTATTCTTAACCTAATCTTCTTAAAAAGGGCCAGTAGAATAGGAATTTAACACTTTTTTTTCTTAGCCTATCTTATTTCTTCTTAATTAATCATTCTCATGAAAGGGTACTAATGATGCTAACTAATTTAGTTGACTATAATTATAAATGTATAAAAACAAGTTTTCTAAAGTGAAAGAATATATGTCATATCCTAATTAACATGCATATTTATCCCAAAGACACTTTAAACATAAAATTCATAAATTAATATGCCTTTACAATTTAAATGACTATGTTCAAAGATAACTAATTTCATTTAATTATTTCCATTGACACATTTTCACAATGCACACATCATGTAACAAAATGTTCACATAATGCCAACCTAATATAAAACTAACACAATTCAAATGCAAAATGCACACACACAATTAATATATAAGTGTTTAAATGTCTGCACACATGAACAACACATTGTCCTCAATGTGAGAATAAAAACAATACATTAAAAAATAAATAACAATAATGAAAAGGATAGAGTAAGAAAACTTATGGTGATTTGGGTTGTGGTGTTTTTGAAGGTGGAATTTTGAGACACTTTATGCCATAAAGATCCATCCCTACATACTAAACATAAAAAATAAAAATAAAAAAGCACCAACAAAATAAAATGAAAATTAAAAATTAAAACCTATCCTAATTTTTGGGTTGTGTCCTAAGTAACACTTGTTTAATGTAATTAGCTTGATGTACTCTTTTTTCACCCATTTCTCCACTTGACAGTTTAGTAGCCTACAAATAAAGCACCAGTTGCAAGATAATAAGAAGGAAGTATTTTATCAAATTAAGAAAAGCACGGTGGTTAGCTTGACTATTGGCAAGATCTTCCTTTAAAGATTTAGATAAAGCATAATTGTTCAATGCAATAACGCAAGAGTTGCTCCATTTTAAATTATCAGTATGCTCATATAGTATACCTAAGGCTTGTTTCATAAGCAATATGGATGCTTCCATATAATCTGATGCTTGACATTGAAAATTGTGGTGGTTATACCTATAAATATCACAACACAAGATGGCTATCAGTTGTGCTTCTATGTCATTTAGAAGACTCCCTACATTCCTTGTTAACAATGAATTGGAACGTTGCTCCATTTAAACCTCCTCGTTATGAATAGAAGAGGAGTGCTTCTTCATTATTTGATCAAATATGGCTTCCATCTTCCTTTGACATTCATATTGTCCATCAAACTTGGAGCTTAGCACGTCCATCAACTTACCTGCTTTGACTCTAAAAAGTTTGACTCCGAGGATCCAAGCCTATCCTGCTAGAAACTTGGTGGAGCTTATGCTTATATATTGTCGCTTGCATGGTTAATCCATGAATTATTTGGGAGGTACTACTACCCAAAATTACATGTGTTATATTAATTCCCATCCATGTTGTAATTCCTTCACTAAGTTAGAATAAAGGGTTTGCAAATTGCTCAGTTTGGAGTTTTTGTAAATATATATATAATTCTTGTATTCAGGTACCTGCTATCACACAAGAAAAGTATCAAAATTTTAAATCTAAGGAATTCAAATCATTCCAAACGCGAATTCGTCCCTAATAATGAGCCTAAAAACTCGTTGATAAGTTTTATATAAAAACTTTCAATACCGCAAGTATACGGATTGTAACTTGTAGTACAAAAGGTATCGTTACCACGAGAACTATTTAAAATCCTAACAACTTGAATAAAGCTTTGGCTAAGGTACTAAAGATTGAATTGAATTTAAATAAATAATTGAAATTAAAACAACTAACAAAATGAACAAATAATAATGAAGCTTTCAAAAATACAATTTTAATCAAAGTTGAGATTAATAATTATTCAATCTTTGTTTTATTTTCCTTTATCTTGTTGATTCAATTTATCTTCGATCCTAGAAATCCTTGACCGTAGTTTTCCGATATGTGTAAGTTTTAATATTTAACCTCGATAATCCATAAGTTGTTCGCGTAATATCTAAGGTATCGATCCCATGAGGAGGGTTAATTTAATCTTAAAATTTAAGGCTAAAATAATGCGCAATACTCAAACTGTAACAAAACTAAAACGGGAATGCAATTCAATCAAGTAATTAAATTAAAGAATCAATCATGAAATATTAACAAATTAGAAATTGCACATTCAATAATTGACCTAAGGAACTACCAATTGAGAGAAAGGAGAATTTTTACCTATCTTTAACGCTAACCTAATTGATTATGAATTAATGGATTATTGGTTTTAGACGATCCTAGGGTTGATTACTCTCTTTCTAGTTATAACCATTAACCCTAAATTGTAAACCCTAATTAGATTATGAAAAATTGCAATATCTTAATTAACAATCTATCCAAACCCTTAAATTTGAAGTTTTCTGATAGACTACCAGGAACCTATGTGAGATCTCTCTTCACACAATTACTGATTTGATTAATTTCTCATTCTTATTAAATTAATCAACTCTCGTTAGCCCAATTTAATTATTTTTCATTCAATTCACCCTCTCGGTCTATTACTGAATTATGCAATCTCATAAATTAATCACAATGAATCCAAATAACATAAAACAATCAGATTTCTATTAAATCAAGATAAAAACAAACTGAAGGTGAGTATAGACATCCTCATCATTCACACAATCCTATTATCAACACTTATTCCAATTCTATATATTAATAAAATTGAAAATACGTCGAAAACAAGATCAGAATGGATGATAGAGGCAGCAACATCGAGAAACCTCCGATTATGGGAAATACTTCGCGTTGACTTCTTCTCCACGTCTCTTCCTTCTTCTCTTTCTTAGTCTCTCGATGAACTCCCTCTAGGGTTTCTTAATGGTGGTTGATGCAAAGCTCCTTCATCTTCTTTGTCTTATTCTTTATATATCTTTTGTGTTCTAGGTAGCCCTAGGGTTTTTCCTTTTTCCGAAAGGTCTAAAAACTCCCTCGAAACTTGACTTTTCTGACTGTTTGCATGTATGCTCGATGTAGGCTATGATCGTGGGCCACATGTGTGCCTTCTGTCACTATCGTGGATCATGGGTCGTGTCTTGGGCTTCTATCACGATTATGGTCTATTGTGCCATAATTGTGGGCCGTTGTTTTGGCCTAAGTGTCTCCAAAACTTCTCTATTCTTCGATGTTGACCCTGAAACATTAAAAAACATATCAAGGTATCTCAAAGACATAATAATTAAGCTTAAAGACATGACTCACCCATAAAAACACTTAAACACAATTAATTAACAAACTAACACAATTCTAATCTAAACATATACTAAACGATTAAGTTAACACTTAAATATATATCAAACTAAGCCCTAAACTATGATGCAATTCACACTTATCAATATCCCCACACTTAAACGTTTGCTTGTCCTTAAATAAACAAAACAACATACACACAAAATCACACAACACATAATGCAATAATGAGACAATGATTCAACTTTATGAAATCAACTTAATTTTAAACACAATCATTCGACTCATTTCAATCATTAACATGCCAAATCTGCATCTTGGGCTTTGAACTACATATACATATTAATCCAGACTCAAGTATTAAATTGTTTACCCTTTTTAATTGCACACATCCATTAATATGTGTTTGGTCATTCAGACTGTTGGACCCCGTCTCCGGAGTCTAACTCGTGCTTACTCTAATATCAAAAGTGTTAGACCCCGTTTCCGAAGTCCAACTTGCATGCGGCATAACCTAATACGTAATGCTTATCTCCCAAAGA
>JAOQMS010000006.1:21625972-21643623 GCA_027563885.1 Erythroxylum longipes
CTCAGTTTTACACACTTAGAAGCTTATATGTCAAAAATCTCCAAGGTTTCGCATACTGATGAACTCTAAGTTCATGTGAGGGCATATAATAGATCTACCGTATTTACAAGGAGTTGATTGCAACCTTAAAGATAGGATGGCATAAATCTTCTCGATTAGGTTCAAAACCTAATAGAGGGATCACAAATCAGTAAAGCAATCCTATAAACTTTAACTTGAGTAATTCGATTGAAAACATTAGGATTATTTATTAGTATACTCAAAGTCAACTATTAGCATACCATAAGAATTTCCACGGTCCATTAAATATATAAAACAATTAATTAATAAAAGATCATTCTGTTAAGGGTTTAGGGGGAGTCGAAACCTAGATACTAATTTTTGATATTGGTAATTTTCTAAGTGAATTCTTAGGGGATGCTTGGTTGATGGGTTTGGAAAGGGGTCAATGGATATTGTCATGACCCGAAACCACATCAGGCACATGGCAACCACCGCATACCCGAGCTAAGGATACTCATAGTACCCTTAACCTTACTATGAAAGGCTAACTGAATATCTTTAAAAACATTTAGACAGAACAACGGCTGTATTTTGAAAATCCCAAAACTTAATTAAAATACCTGTAAATCAGTTTTAAACGCACTTCTATATTCACATTAAAACTCTACCGCAACTTCTGGACTTTTAAGTCCACTCTAGAGCAATCTCAATGACAATACAAAACGTTCATACATAAGGTCATTTACAAACCATAAGATAGTCAAGAGTTAATTTACAAAATTATAAAGCATATCAACATAATCATGAACCACTATATAATAAGAGTACAAAACAGAGGCTACCCACATGCAGTAATGCCCCGAAAATGTCAAAAAATCGCACAAACCACTTAGAGCTTCAAGCTCACCAAATTAACCTATATGGTTGGAAATCAGAGGGGGTAAGTACACTATATACTTAGTAAACAGAAAAAAAACATATATTACAAATAGAACCCGGTACACACCAAAACGTTCTAAATAACCTAAGGACAGTTTTACGCATATAATATACATATAACCACCTATGAAGTGAACATACATGACATAGAAGCACATAGGCCTAGTCTATGACTCATCCCATACTGGTTAGGAACCACATAGGCCTAGCCTATTAATCACTCATTCAGTGAACACAGGTTCCAGTTCTAGTACACAAGAGCAAAAAAGCATCACATGTAAATTCAAATCTCTTTAAGAATCCAAATCTTATAATAGGCAAAAATAGTTATGTGTGTTGCCACTAGTCGACCAAACTAGTGTGCACACCCACCGATTCTCGGTGTTGACTCAACTTTCACTTGTGTTGAGTGCAGACTATGGCCGACAAGAGCATTATAATCATAGGTGATGACCTTGTCGGTGACCAGACCTCTAGGTGTACAATCACCCGCAAGTCCTGTAAAAAGGTATTATTACAAGGACTTGACTTTCATTTACCAGTGTTAAAGGGTACGGGGTCACTTAATCTATTGTGCCTAGCACACAAATGGCCAATCGTTACCTCACCAATTACAAAAATCATACACAAATATTTATTACTAAAATCAAGTAAGGTACAATGTCTTTATTTATCAGTCCAACTGATAAAATGGAACCTTGCCATGGCTCTAAGCCAAAAGAGAACATATACACACAGAATACATGTCTCGTTTATGCATATGTAAGTTCCAAAACATTATTTCATGCAGTAAAAGTCATCTTTTGCACCCCAAGTGCAAAATTATTCAAATCAATGTCGTTTATTAAATATATGAGTATACTAGCATCTATTGGAGATTCAATTCTACTATACATTACCTAGGTCCAAAATTCACATACAAGTCATTATGCATGTCTTGGGTTGTCCTAGTCCCATTTGAGAGATATGTTTTCCCCAACTCACCTCAAAAGAAGGTGTACACTCCCTTGACTTCAACAATCCTTGGTACGAGCTCGTTGACCCACAGTTGTCGAGCCTTTATACATACAATATGCAGTATATTTACTACTCAAAGATGGATCTCATATTTATACATCATCACATAAGTGTATAAAACATAATATCACTATTTTTAAGCTATAGGATTTATCTATTAAGCTTCTCACATTATTACTTCCCCTATTATTCACATACGCTTTCTTTTGCATTTTCCAAGGCATTTAATGCCTTTGGTCCAATACTTACACATTTCAAAGCATAATTAAGCACATTTTTATCCAAGTACATTAGGCCACTAATCATCAACCTAAGCAAAAATTCAAGTTTACTAGAAGTAAACATGAAATCCTCTTTCCAATGCACACCATTATAATCCCTAAATCCTAAGTTAAGTTCATTTAGGCATTTTATCAAACACCTAAAGTCATGAACTTGAAAGCCTCTTTCCAATGTACATCTTCCTCATTTTTAATCATCAATTCACATTATACATACACAATTAACACCATAGAATTCATTTAAACTATCAATTTCAAAAGATATTCAAAATTTCGCAAACTTTCACCAAAGAGAGAGCATCTCAATTTTGGCTTAAGGGGACTTCTCCATGACTCATTTCATTATTCTAAACCATATTTCATGCATAATCAAACATGGAGAACAACATATCTTAACACCAAACTCAAAATCATAATGTAGAGAGAGATGAGACAAATTTTACCTAAACTTTCCTTTAGTGATATCTTAAAATCCTTTGAGAATTTCTCAAATATAATGATAGATTTGAGTTCCTTGATCCCAAATTAACTTAGAACACATTGGTTTGGGTTGGAGAATCAAAAAAATGGTGGAAATTGGGTGATGGCCGAAACTGTTCTTCTTCTCCTCTCTTCTTGTTTCTTCTCCTTTCTTTTAATTAAAATAAAGTGTTTTAATGGTAAATGGTGGGGTGCACACACAAGGAAGAAGGGTTTAGAATATTGACTCTTCTTTGACCAAACATGGTGAATTTACTTTTTTGCCCTTAGCTTATGTGAAATTACCATTATATCCTTCAAGCTTTTCCTAAATTTGCAATTAAGCCTAAAATTTGAGAATAACTAAAACTTTTATTTTAATTGTGTTCCCCAGACTTTTGAAAATTATAATTAATCCCTTAACTTTAAAAAATTACATATTGGTCCCCCAAGAATTGAAAAATTACTTTTAAATGCCTTATGTACATCAACTTTTTCAATTAAGCTTTCTAAGTGTCCAATAAGTCTATAAATCATGTCTAATTACCTTTAAGGCATTAGAACACAGTTAATTTGTCCACCATGGCCATATACATCCAATGGACTCATTTCGACACACTTAGAAACTTATACGTCATAAATCTCTAAGATTTCGCATACCAATGAACTCGAAGTTTATGTAAAGGCGTATAACTTTATATATCACTGGAATATCCACCAAAAGGATTCAAATACACTTTTGAAATCATATACCACCATGTATATATCAATATGCACTAGTATCTCCAAATACAGACTAATACCAAAAGGGCTCAAAGAGTCCGGCGTTATATATATATAATGAAAAAAGGGTGGTTTGTTATATATTATCATTATAGGGACAATATTATGATATGTAATGTTCAGATATTGCTCCATACCCCTCAGCATGAAAGGAACGTCAATCATTTCTGAGTGACACTCCCTTTATCTTTTTTATCTTTTTGTAATTAATTAATTAATTACAATATAATTAATTAAAATAATATTGCAATATAATTAATTATATATTATTCTCTTTTTTAGCAATTAAATATAACTCATTAAATTATATTAAAATTTGATGTAAAACAAAAATTTAACAAACTTTTATTTGTTAATATTTTAACAAATCAACCACTATCGATGGTAATGGTAATCATTCCTTCGTTTTAACAAACCATTATAATTATAATGATTATATTCATTCTCATTCCTCACTATGTTCATTCTCATTTCTATTACCATTCACCAATTTGAACCAAATGCCCCCTTAATTATTTGTTCAATTTTGTTATCAATTTTATTTTAATTACTTTAGTTTTTTTCTTTTATTAAAATCCAAAATCGATAGGCTAGATAATAGGAAAAAGGTAATTACTAATATCATTGCCTTTGTAAGATCGATCCGTACTTGTCAGCACTTGCTATAACTACGTCGTGCACTTACAATTATTACAATATTGACTAACTTAAAAAAATTCAATTAGAAAGAAACTACAAGAGCCCTAGTTAATGATGAATGGTTATTAAGATTACCAAAAAGTAGAGGATGGTTGTTAAGATTACCAAAGAGTAGAGTAATTTTTATAGAAACAAGATTTTTTGATTACTCATATATTCTTGTAGAAGAAATCTCTAGAACGTCTAAAAGATTGATTTCATTTCGATTTAATAACTTCCTTGTATAAATGAGAAGATTCAATGCCTTTATTCTTAAGGCATGGAATTCCTATTCTAAAGAGTAAGAACTTTAAATAATGTCAAAAAGTTATACTAGATAAAATAAACCAGTAAAGCTTCTAACACCAACCTTAATGTCTCTAGCACTAAAACTAAAATGCTTAGTATTCAACAAATTGTTTACTAGAATCCTAGTTATACTACATTAACAGAAGGAGAAAAATAGGTTGTCAAATCTTGTGTTAAAGCTTTATCAATTCATAATGCTAAAGAGCAAGGGTGTATTGGATAAAAGAGGGTTGAAAAAGCATAAAGTTATTTTATAATTCTATAATACTTAGAAATAATTAGAACAAGATCAATTCATTAACTAGGTAAGATGATTCTATGAATTCAACATAAAAAGAGCTTATACATAGGGCATTTGAATACTTTGAAAATTCTCTAAGGTAGCCAGTGCTAAGCAGGTCTATAGGTAATATACTCAAATCTTTTATTAGAAATCAAATTAACAATGAGGATGTGTAGCTCCTTAATAACCCCTTTATAGCATAGGATGTTGGTAAGGCTATTTTTTAGTTAAATTCCACCAAAGCCCTAGATTTAGATGGGATTAATGGTTATTTTTTCCAAAAAGCTTAGCCATTAATAAGGAATATGGTAACTAAGAAAGTGATTAGAGTTTTTAAAAGAGAAAAGCTTTTGAAATAAGGTTCCTAATCCAAACTCTCTTATGGAATACAAGCAAATTGGAACTATCATGCTGAGGTAAAATGTAGTGAGGTGACTAAGAAAATATAAGAAGGGGATTAGGGATAACTCCTAGAAGCTTATATAATAAGTTGTTGATGGGTAAGAGGCTTTAGAGATTGCTGGATGAAAAATAATCATTATAGACCATATGGATACATACTAATCTTTTTAAAATGAAAATTATTTAGGAAATTGAAGCAAGTCCTTCACATTCTAGCTTATATCTCATTTGCTTAAGCTTAGGGGGACATTTGTAAGGTATATCATATATAGAATAGGTAATGGAGAAAAGGCCTTACTATTATTTGATAATTAGAGTAATATATATCCATTAAATGATTCCTAAATGGTGGCTTACATTCAGAACCTTTTAAGGAATTCTAAGGTTAATATTTGGATAAGTTCTAACTAATGGGTGAACAACATTATAAACCTAGCTCAAGTGATTCCTATTAATGGAGGAAAATGCCAACGATGGATAGATTAAGCTTCTATAACTTCTCTAGTTTGTTCCATTTATGTAAGTTGAATCCTGAAAGTATAGAGCATCGATTCTTTAGTTACACCTATTCATTAAGCATATAGAGAAAGTCCTAGAATTATTTCAATTACAAAACTACAATTTATCTTTTATAAAATTCATAAAGTGGTTGTAAGAAGATAAAACAAATTTAAGAGGCATTATCGTTATTATATTATAAGCCTAGGAGAATGTATGAATAAGATATGGAAGGAGATGAATTCTAGATGTTTTAAAGCATAGTGGATTTGAGAGTAGATTTTGGCCAATGGGATAGACAAATGCTGCAATAAAGAATTCATGGAATCATGATGAATAAGCTGAGAAAGATAAACGATAAGAGCTATGTCAGTTAATACCTTAGATAATAGTGTGCTGAACATTGAGTGAACTATGTTTTAATTCTTTTGTAATGATTCTGGTGTAGAGAAAAGATGATAGTTATTACGTGATTGTTTTATACTTTTAACTCCTAAATTTTCTCCTTTTCTATAATATATTTCTTTAATATTTGAAAAAAAAACACATTTTGAAGTGACTTGCCTTTAAGTGGATTTGTTGTTTTCTTATAAATGGATGATAAAATAGTTCAAAATTCAATAACATTCTACCTTTTCTTAATTAAGGAAAAATAGGCATAGTAGACAGACTAATGTGTTTCTTTTCCTTATGGTAAAGGTTGGAATTCCAAGGATTTTTTGGGAAGGGGTTAAAGGTCATAGAGCTAAGTTGTAAATTGGTGACATTTAAAAAATTTTCATTTCCTAAACAATAAAGTTCAAGAAATTAGGCATCCCTTGCCAAAATGTAATTTATATGAATTAGTTACATATTTACAAAATATTTATATGATCCTTTTTGTTTGTGAGTTTGCTATAATTATATGTCTTTCATGATATTTGCACTTCATTATTCATGGTATAAAAGCAATGGTGCATTGATAGTATCAATTTGTTCAAATTTAATTGACTAATAGTTGTGTAAAAGTTTATTAGGAAATAAAATGATAACTAGGATTATCTAGAGAAGATATGGTGAGTAAATGTTTTAGGATTTAACCTTTTCTATTATGTTTAGCATTAGATTGGTAAATCTAGTGGTGGTTATCTAGTGCTTCATTAACTTCTTATACTCCATGAGATTTTAGGGATACAAATGAGGGATAAGTTGGCATCTTACTTATCTTTACATCTTCTATTGAAAGGTCTTACTTTTATAGATAGCTAAGTTTATGCAAAAAAGACACAGATCTCCCCTGTTGTCTAGGAAATCTTAGAAAAGTCCCGTGATCTTTAAAATTCTTGAAAAACTTATTATAGTTTTCATTTTTTTCAAAAAACCTTTCTCTTGGACTTCATTTAAAAAATAGCATTAAAACACACACAGTATGAACAACAAAAGTGAACTAATTAAGTTTCATTATTATGGCAACCTAACTTAATTTTTTAAACCGACCTAAATTAATTAAATTCTTTTAAAATTAATAATTTAAGATAATAATAATAAATTACAAGTTCAAATCAAATTTAATTAGTTCAGTTCTAGTTTAAGAGTTGGGTTGAATTGTTATGTAACTAGTATTTGATTTATCCACATCTATTCGTAATTAAAGATAAATCGTTAGTTATGTTTCCTCATTATTTTTTAACTAAAGTCTAAAAAAGGGGATTTTCTAAAAATTTGAAAACTAAATGTAGTTTTTCTAAAAAAATAAAAGATTATGAGATTTTTCTAATTTCTTTTAAACTCAAGGGAAGTATATGTATTTTACCCTAAATTTTATTTCTATGTAAGTTCAGACTGAAAACCATAAAAATCATACAAAGGTTTTGAGAGACAGAAATTGTTGAATGAAAATTGTGTATCCTTAACTAGTGTACACCATATTTATAAACAAAATCGAAATCTATATAAAGAAACCAATCAGGAAAAATATAAAATATAAAATATATCATTATAAGAACCAATTATAGAATTGATAATATTCCATAATTAGTGGCTTTAATAATATGCAAGAATTAAGGGTGAATTATAGTTGGCATCCCCTTTTAACTTGATGCTAGTTGTCAATAAGCATTAATTTGGAACCAAATACTAATGTCAAGCACATGGCATGGATTTGGTGACAAAATTAGTAACTTGATCATAAGAACGCATATGATGTATTTGGAAGAGTTTATCATGTACAATTTCTTGAATGGAATGGTAATCCACTAAAATATGCTTTGTATATTTATGATATATAGTATTAATGGCTTTAAGAATAACATTGATATTATTAGTATAGAGAAATGTAAGCACATCTAGTGAAATACCAAAATATAAAAGAAGACATTGAAACAAAATTATTTTTGAGCAAGCTAAAGATAGGAAGCAATATTCAACTTCAATTGAAGACTTAACAACTTGATCTTGCTTCTTGGAATTCCATAATGATGGATTGTGAATCAAAAAAAGAGACACCAACCACTAATAGAACAACATGTATCAAAATACCCAATATAATTAGCATCAATAAGGAGATAAGATCCATAGAAGAAGTGGAGGAAAAAATGATACCTCTTCCGATGATTTCTCTTAAGTATGAATAATTCAATGAAGAATAGAAAGATGTAACTTGTGTAGGTTTGAAACAAACTAACTCATCACTTATACAACATAAGAAATGTTAGGATGGGTTGTAAAATATATAAGGCTACTTACAAGATGTTTATAAAATGTAGGATTAGGAAATAGTTGACAAACACCCTTTTTCAATTTCATGTTGTTCCATAGGTGTAACATAATTGTAATTTCCCATTTACTACTAATTAAGGAAGCATCTAATGGAGTAGAAACTAAGCTTCAATTTTAGTTTCCTTAAAAGCTGAAATTTTATCTTCCAGTGCACTTATCCATCACATAATTTCTATTAAAAGGTATGGAAATGGAATCAAAAGTATTAAGTGGTGGAAGTACCATACCTTCAGAAAAGAGACCATACCACTCTAGAGGTTGCCCAAAATTAGATGAATGGACTAATGTGGTTAATGTAAAGTGGAAGGAGGTAAGGTTGTTGACTATAGAGATGTTAGACCTTCAAAAATGTGATCAAGTTAAGGCATTCACAATGTATTCACACTTGTAACAAAAAATTGGTTTTAGAATTTCTCCTATAATTAATGCAAGAAATAAGATCACTCAAAAATAAATGTAAGATTGGTTCTCTATTTGAAGATGTAGAGGTAAAATAAGAAAAAAAAGTAATATAAATTCTCCAAAAAAACCTGTATAACGTGAAATGCACATCCTTTTTTCATAAAAATCATAATAACGATATGTTTGTCACTATAACCATGAAATAAACATTTGACAAACTTAGGGTGTAATTTTTGTTAGTTTATATGGAGGCATTAAGACAAAGCAAACATAACTAAAAACTCTAAAATAAGAGTACTCAGGGGTTTTCTTATATAATACAAGAAACACCAAAGTGTTCTATTATCAAGTACAAATTAGAAAGATAGTTACATGAATAGCTTCGATCTAAAAATTATGTAGGACATAAGATTCAAGTAAAAGAGTATGAACAATTTCAAACACATGCCAATTTTTCCTTTCAAAAACTTTTTTTTAATTCGAAGTTTGGAGCCAAAATAGTTTATGCGAAATTCCCTTTCATTAAAAAAAAGGTGGTAATTTATGAACAAAAAAATTATCCTTTAAGATAAGATCAAAAGTTCTTAACAATTTAGCAAAATTTTATATCAATCATATTAACAAATACTTTTTCTATAGTATTAAGGACATATTTAGCATTCAATAAAAAAGTTTCAAGTAAAACATATGAAATGGTTAATAAATAATAAAAATATCGATATCTCAACCGAGGTAATGGTAATAGTCCCTATAAATCAGTAAGAATAAGATCAAAATATGCATTGGCATATAAATTAGTAGAAAATGATAACTTGATAACCTTACTAAAAGAGCAACTTTCACAATTAAAATTTAAATACTCACAGTCAACATTTAACTAAACAAGGAGAACACCAGATTGAAACATGTTTTTAAGTCTACTTGTATGATGGTATCCAAGGAATCAATGCCAAAGATCCCTTTTTTATTAGCAGTCAAAGCATCATTTAAATAAGAAATAAAATAAGAAAATAGAATGCAAGAGCCATTATCCTGAGAAAATAGGTTATCCAAATGAAATAAACATCCTTGTTTATACCATTTCCTCAATCACCTTCCTATTTTGAAGGTCCTATATTGAACAATCAGCATGAGAAAATTTTAAAAATAAATTTAATCAAATAATTAACTAATAAAATTAAGTTAGTAGTTAAATTTAGGACATAAAGAGAATTAAAGAGAGAAAGAGATTTACATAAATAAAAGGTTCCTATCCCATGGATAGGTAAGCATTTTCTATCAACAATGATTTAAAAAAATTACTTAGTAGATAAGGTTGAATTTTTGAAAAGCTATGTTTATGTTTTGACATATAATTAAAGGTTATAAAGTCAAGGACCTAAGGAGATGAATGACTTATTTTACTAACTAAACCAGTAGTGAAAAAAGCAAAGGAAATAGCACTTGGTAGAGTTGTATATAGGATATATTGGATCATCTATTGTATGTTCTCTTAAGTGACATTTAAGTATCTATTTGAGAAGCCACCACTATTATGTTCACCTAATTAATAATGAAAAATGTATATTAGTTTATTGTTCCTTTGTAAAAGTTGACATTCAAGTATCACATACCCTTTTTTCTTATAGTAGTTGCATTCGTTCCTCTTCTTGTAATGAAATTGTATATGTCCAATGCTACTAAAATTTTGAAATTGCATTTTGCCATAATCTCCACTTGATTATTTCCTATAAGGCCTACCATGATAAGCTTAAAAAATAACATCAACATAATTAACTTTAGCATCCAAAGTAACTTGTGTGTGTAGTTGGGCTTCCTCTTATAGAAGGTTACCTAAAATTAAGTCAATATTTACTATTCCCCTATTAATTTTGTTACCCCTAGCATTCTCAAACTTGGGTCGGAGATTAATGAGAAATTAAAGCACTTTGCTTCTACCTCTTTCTTTCTTTATCTTTTGATAGGCTACATTTTCAACAAGACTTAACGACATTATATCTTGTTCAATCTATAATCCCAATAATTCCAAGTAAAATTTTCTTATATATCTATTATCTTGATTGATTTTAGCAATCTCATACTCAATTTCAAATAGACTGTCCTAGTTTGTTTAGGAATATACTTTCTTAAGTTGATGCAATATTGCACTAGTACTATAAATAGACCTCAAACTTAAATTAATATCTCCCTTAATATAATTCAAAATTCAAGTAAAAATTTTAGTGTTATTTTCTTTCAATTTTTAATTTTCTTTATTGTCAAGTGGTTCTTTCAATGACTATTCTAAAATTCCAAATATTTTTTTCATTTCAATAAACATAAAAAAATGAAATTCCTTGAAAAGATAGTTTCTCCCTTTAAATTTAATAGTTATAGTATCACATTTTTTCATATTTCATGAGGTTATAAGAGACAAAATACAGAACATACATGAAACTTTTAGAGCCAAAGACAAATACTACAAACCACCAAATAGTTGCTTCTAATCAAATAGAAGAGAAGCCAAACTAGAATGTGTGTATGATAAAATAAAAGAAGTTTGGACTTTTATAGTTATGATACCACAACAACCATAACAATCATCAAAGATTTTCAAAGAAAAAAATTGGTGGAATCAAAAATTATGTATCCATTACTAATACTTATGTGCAAAACAAAAAATACTATATAATGAAAATAAAAAAGAAAAATACTAAACGTAAAATACATGATTATATAATTCAATTAAAAACTATGGATAATTGAATAATGAGGTGGATTAAGAACAATAATGATGTGGTACTCACTTGCCAAAATTCTTACGATATTGAGATTTCATATGATGAATTAGTTGAATGCCTAAATTTTATGATCGTAAAAAGGAAGAAATTTTATTCCAAGCATAAACAAACTTTTTTTTGGGAAGTAAGAGATTGAAATTAATACAAAGGAAGCATACAATGCAAATTACAAAGTGTCAAAATGTCACTAGCAAAATTAATTATCAAATATTGGATTAACTAACTTGACATGGATTAAAATTGTGTACTAAAGTGAAGAGTTTCTACTCTAAACCAACACCCCCCCCCCCCCAATCTACTTCTCATTTTAAGGTTTAGATTGGAATGTCCTTCGACAACCTTTATAGTAAGTGAACATGAAAAACTAATGTTATAAATGGTCTACATATGAGTTGGATGATTCCTATGTAGTCTAATATTCCTTTTATGCTAGATGTGATAAATTATGGCATCAATACAGCTTTTAAAGGTCTTCTAATCCTATTTACTCTTTAATCTCAAATTAATGACCCAAAGTATTATCTCCTTCCATTCAGTTTTATTACAAGTTGTTCCCATATGTGTAAGCATTTTGTTCCAAATCCATTACATAAAGTTGATTTAAAAGAAGAGGTGTTTAAGACTTTCATAGCTATTCCCATATAGTTCACACATAAGGTTGGAGATATGAAATTTGAGTGAATATTTGGTAGCCAATATGTTATTAATTGCCAACTAAAGGATGAAAGAGTGAGCAGGCAAAATATAAGGGTTCCATACTAGCTTATGCCAAGGGTTGATTATGGGATTGTGAGTTTGTAGCTTAAGTCTTCTTAAAGCTCTTAGATTTATATATTATTGAGAATAAAAATTGAAATTTCATAAGCATGATATAACAAATTATATGAGTGTGATTGCCTCCAACAATAATCAACAATTATTACATAAAAAATGAGGTATTAAAAAAAGGATATCATTAACTTTAATGAGTTCTTATCTAGATTCATTATGGATAATGAAAAATTAAATAACATGTTTGGAATCTAATCACTAATGATAGGCATGCGATTGGTTTTACTTATAGAAGTCCACCATGTAATAAGAAGACAAATTTTGTAAAGCAAAAGCATTTCCATGATAAGCGTATGCTTAAATCATTACAACATAAAATGTTAAATTCTAGACATAGAAATTTATTGCTTGTACTCCGTCTTTTAGGTTCTAAGCTAAAAGAAAATTCTACACATCCATGTATGGTTCACATTTTCACATTAGAGGGCCTAACATTAAAAAACATATATTACAAAGTTACATTAAAAGAGAATGCAATATTTTTCCTATTTATATAGGCATTTTATTATGAAAATAGCATAAAATAGCTCACAATTATCATAGGTTATGATACGAGAAAAATGTAGTTGTTTATAATCATTATATGAAAAAAAATCATCTAAAGAATATGTTATATGCCAATTTATTTGTTATGCCTCACTATAACACTAGGAGAGCTTCATATCCCTTACATTTTTAAATTAGAGTTCCAAATTATAATCATATTTAAAGAAGACCTAAAAATACATATAGGTCATATTCTTATATGTTTAACTCATATGATTTATATACTTTCAGATCATCTTATATGGAATGTCACTTTTATGGTGATTATAGAAATGTCCACAGAAATTGCTCTTTAAAACAATGTTTCTTGAGTAAAACTAAAAAGATATAGGTTGAAAAAGGTTTAAATAATTACCTCTAAGGACCTAAATTTGTGTAAGTAACTAGAACCTATCGATTTCTTTACCTTGTAGGTCAATATTAAGTTGCATAAAATGAATACCAATAATTGGTATCACTTTTATTAATACCAAATTATGAATAACAATGGTATATCAAAAAATGAATTTTCATATAGAAATCACTAAAAGCCCTCACATGGGATGAGTAAGGAAATTATATCAAAAGAGCAATTGTCTAACTAAGTGAGGAAGAGAAGGAGATAACTCTTGGTGGTATATAAAAGGAGGTAAATACTTCCTTTCATATTAATAACATTTAAGTAGAAATTGATTTGGCATACATATTTAGTGACAAAAGGCATTGTTTCATCTATGTAGAGGAAAAGATATCTGTTAATCATTAAATTAGTACATGAGCTTTTTGGAAATTCCACATTTATTTGATAAACACTTTACATTTACATTTTTTAGAAAAAAAGGAGAGAAGTTTTTTTTTTCTTTTAATGCTTGTAGCTTTTATTTCATATACCATTTTTAATGTTGACAAAAATTTTCAACTTTAGTTTTTTACTGAACATGAATTATGAGGGAATGTATTACATATTGCATTAACATAAGGAGATCTTACTCAATGTTATTTATTTTCTACAATATTACCAAATATTTTTTGGTCATAAAAAAGGGAAAGATTGTTACACCAATAATAGTCTAAACCCATAATTGTGATGATAAAAAAATATGTTTCTATTAATGAACTCCAAGGCTCAATTATTATATGATCATTTGTATATAAAGCATAATGTATAAATCATATTCAAAAGGAAACTCGTTATGATCTTTGAAGGAAATTTCTTGATCTTTAAATGAAAATTTAGGTAACTTTCAAAAAAAAATTTTAGAGAGGTTCATTTTTAATATGAATGGCTCTAAGGCACCGAGACTTGATGGTTTGAATGGGATCTTCTACCAAAAAACCTATAGTAGTGTGGGGGTTATTTAAGGATGTTGTGCATGAGTTTTTCCTAAAAAGTATACTGCTGAAGGAGATTAACAAGATATTCCTCTGTTTGGTCCCTAAAAACTCCAACCCGACCACCTGGAGTGAATTGAAACCTATTTCTTGTACTAATTTCCTCTATAAGATTATCACCAAAATTTTGGCAAATAGGATAAAGGAAATAGGATAAAGGAGGTTTTACACTTACTCACTAGTGAAAATCAAGGAGCTTGTATAAGCAACAGGGATATTGAGGATAATATTCTTCTAGTGCAAGAGTTTTTGAAAGGGTATAATCGTAGCAAAAGCCCTTAAAATTGTACTATTAAAGTGGACTTATATAAAGCTTTTAATAGTGTGAACTGGAGTTTTCTGCTACAAACTATGGAGGTCGTAAAATTTCCCCATAGTTTCATAAGGTGGATTCAAGAATGCATTACTACTGCTTCCTACAAAATATTGATAAACGGGAGCCCCGCGGAGATGTTTAAGGGCAAAAAAGGACTTAGGCAAGGGAATCCTCTATCCCCTTATATATTCCTAATTTGCACGGAAGTTTTTACTCAAATACTGAAGCATAACACTTCAAAGGACTCCAGATTCAGATACCATTCCAAATGTAAGAAGCTTTCTCTAACAAGATTATGTTTTGCAGATGATCTTATTCTTCGAGGCAAGGCTAATGTTCACTCAATCTCTCTTCTAATGAGTACTCTCAATTCTTTTAAGGAGATGTCGAGTCTGAGTATCAATCTCTATAAAAGTTATTTCATGCTCTCAAAAAGTGCTTCTCACCTTTTTAATGTCTTGTCTCTAGCTACGGGTATGGAAATCAAAGATCCTCCTCTTCTATATTTGGGCATTCCTATCTCATCCAGAAGGATAAGGTTTTGTGAATGTATCCCATTAATATAAAAAATCCAGAAAAGATTGGGGTCATGGACTAATAAAGCCCTATCCTATAGAGGGAAACTTTGCTTCTGAAGTCGATAATTATGTCAATGCAAACTTACCGGTGTTCCTAACTATTTCTCTCCAAAGGGCTTATTAAAACAATTGAAAAACTGATGAAGCAGTTTCTATAGGGGAAAGGAAATGGTGAGAAAGGAATAGCAAAAGTTAGTTGGAAGCCTATCTGTTAATCGAGAGAGGAAGGAGGATTAGGATTGGAGTTAATCAGCAAGAAAAACATATTACTTATGACCAAGAGGATTTGTAGAATCCTAAGTGAAAAACAATCAATGTGGATAAAATGGATTCACATCTATATATTAAAAGGTGAGAGCCTTTGGGCTCTTAGAATCAAAGATAGTTACTTTTGGTTCTTTAACCAAATTCTCATAATGAGGGAAGAAATTCAGCAGTACATAACTAGTCAAATAGGGGCAGGGGAAAGAATTTCCTTATGGTATGCCAACTGGATAAGGCAACTAGCTTTAATTCATAATCAGTTGGCAAGAACTCTATTGGAGAGGTTCTCTAAGAAAACTAAGCTCCATGAAATAATTAGAAACAGAATTTGGATGTTATCATCAAATGAGATTAGACTCTTACCCATTTCGCAAGTTAAAAGCCTCAAAGAGAGATATTTGTTTATGGAATGGGATTCCAGTTTCAGAAATAACTATAAGGGAAGTTAAAAAGTTGAGGGATGGGATAGCTAATAGAGTAAAATGGTATCCCTTATTTTGGAACAAGGTTCTTAGACCTAATGCTAGTTTTCTTCTCCGGCTAACTATGTTAAACAGACTCAGAACTTTGGATAGACTGAAGTTCCTATCCTCCTTTAAAATATGTATTCTTTGCAACTTAAAGGATGAAACTAGAGACCATCTCTTCTTCAAGTGTGTTTTCTCTAAAGAAATTTGGGCTAAATCTCTAGACTATGTGTCCCTGGGTTTAACTATTGCAGACTCTCTGACATCCTACTCTAGTTATCTCATCTGTATATTTCTAAATATAATAGGGTTATTATAATGGTCTCAGTTGCTACTTATACTCAAGCAGTTTGGAACGAGAGGAATAACAAAAGGTTTAAAGAGAAATCTAATTCTCTATTCTCTCTTATAAAACTCACTATTGCTAGCATAAGGGAACAACTGATTATAAATCAGCTAAACTTTCACTATAGTAAAGGAATGGCTCTCACATCGAGAATATAATCCTCATTGTCTATTCCTAATTCATTTTACTCAAAAAAGTTTCATACAACCTGGGTTCAGTTCAGAAAAGTAATGATCTTTTATGCATAGAAATTCTTGGATTCTAGCAGATTATTCATTCACCTACTCACGAAAAACTACTGAAGTATAGGTGGATCTGAACTCACCTATTGGAAAGGAAAGGACTTTCTCAAATATGCTTCTTCCTTAGTTGCGTCATGCTTGAACACTACAAGAAAATCACTGAATAGCGGCGGAATAATACCGACGGAAAAAAAAACTGACGCTATTTACCGACGGAAAAACAAATTACGTTGGTAAATACGCGTTATTTTCGTATATAGCAACAGAACCACAAATCCATAGGCAACACTGGAGGGAAGGAATTTCGCACAAAATCTCCGACGGCATGTAGCTATGACAAAGCCTATGGCGTTGGCAAAAATTGCGGGAGCCACTCCTGCAATTTAATTGCTTCAGACATATACCGACGGAAATAATTCCATCGGTACGCATACTTCTGTCGGCAATAAATGCTGGAACTACTCCCGCAATTAATTAGCTTCGCCCAATTACTGACGGTAAAAGATACCATCGGTAAAATTATTTAGGCAACTTTATTTACCAACAGAATTTGTGTTACGTCGCAATAGGAAACTATCGAAAAGAGACAACTACTAAACTTAAATACCGACGGAATACATATTCCGTCAGTAAATCATATCCATTTGGTTAACCAAACGTCATCCTTTGGATGAAGATGAGAAGATAAACTTGAATCACCGACAGAATATGTATTCCGTCAGTGATTCATCGATTTTAACGCGAACAGATTGCACACGGATCCTCAAATTTAGCGACAGAAATCTTTGTCCGTCGTTAACTGTCGGCAACTTGCGTCGTCGTTGTGTTAAAGATGACGATATAAACCCTGGATTACCGACGGAATTAGTATTCTGTCGGTATTTGAGTTTCCACCGCCAGGAATTACCGCTCTTTTAGCGACGGAATTAATGCTCCGTCGGTAACTATCGGCAAGTTGCGTCGTGAAGACGACGAGGGAAAACCTAGATTACCAACAGATTGTACATTTCGTCGGTAATTCGGCGCCTTTAACTCGCGCACCGCCCCCTCCCCCCCCCACGCACATTTCTTCTTCTCTCCTCGCGATCGCCTTCTGTTT
>JAOQMS010000006.1:21660322-21679462 GCA_027563885.1 Erythroxylum longipes
CGCTCCCTTACCATAGGATATGTACCGGAATGACCTACGGGCGTCCCGGATGTACCCTAGGGTAATGGGGTGTTACACTTGCATTTATCCTTTATTATCTCTAAATTTTAAGCTTACATAATCATGTTTGAAGAGTTGTATTGATTGATTCAGTGTCTTATGCATCTGTGTTTAACATGTGCATGCATGTGTTATCACATTTTAAACTTATATTTATGCATGAATTTACTCTGGATTAGGATTTTGTCTTTGTTACATACACAACCTGGCACATGGTCATTGTTACTTGCTCATGTTCAACCCAAAATCTTAATTTTAATTTTAAAAGGGAAACTAAAAGGGATAAGAAAGGGAGAGGTTTAAAATGCGTAGTTAGACAACCTAGAGCAACAACAAAAAAACGCATTTAGAGTGGATTTACATTTATCCAAATTGGATTTCATGAAGATTAAAAGGGATTTGATCATGATTCCATTATTCTAAATTGGTTTCGTAAAGATTAGAAGGGATCTCATCATGTTTCTTTTAGTATTTTTGTTTTTCCTTTAATATTGATGTTATGTATTCCATGATTAGGAACTAAACCTTTATGGAACCTAGATATGATGAACCCAAGATGAATTTTGTATTTTGATTTCATTTTAATTAAATTTATTTCTCAATTTCATTAAGATTTAATTATATGTCCTTTATTATTCTTGAATTAGTTTACGTTGGTATATTGGTTTATGTTTGAGTTTATGCATTTGAAATTTAGAAATTCTTTATATGAAATGATCCAGCATAATTGAAAAGAGTTGCAAGCAATCCAAGAGATAGATTAATTTAAATCTTCCAGATTATAATCAAACCTGATAGGGAAATTCATAAATCAATTAATCCAAATATAAAATTTTTAATTGGAAAGATATTTTGATTAATCATCCCAGGATTATTTTTAATAATTTTGTAAATGAAATTAGTATAATTGAGGAATTTCCATGATCTGATGAAGTTTAGGTTAAATTGATATTTGAAGTCTTATTTGTAAGAGAACTTCTTATAGGATTCACTAATTAAGTATTGTTATCTTTAATGGTTGTTTCTTAGTTTAATCTTTGTTTTAATTAGTTAATTTTATTTATTTATTTTAATATATTGCTTTAAATTTGACCATGAAAAATCACCATTTTCATAATTTATTAGTTAGATAATAGAAAAAGAGATAATACTAATATTTATAGTCTCTATAGGATCACTTGGTACTCAATGACCTATATTATAGAAGCAATAGATGCACTTGCTTAGAAAGATCTTTAGGGTAGGATATTGAATATACATTATCAAACTCCTAGTTTAATCATCATTCACTAAATCAATTTCAACAGAATGAAGAGCCTAAGGATCATGTCTAAGTGCATATTTAAAAAAATATGTTAGATAGAAAAAATATTAATATATAAACTTCGTAAAGAGAGAGGAAGATGGGAAGCAATAATGTATGCATACTATGTCTATAGATTAGTTATTAAGTTAGTAATTAATACAACTGCTACTTCTTATCTAGATGCCTTAAACACAATGGGCCTATTATTTGTCTTTGTTTTTAAGTTATATTTTAGAGCTAGCAGTGCACAAAGAAGATGATAAAGAACAAACTATAATGGTTGCAATATGACCCTTACCAATAGGGCTAGTAAAATTTGATAATAATATGACTAGACCTATGACCATTATATTGAAAAAGATTAATTAAACAACACAAACAAGAAGACACAATAAGAAGGATATGAACCACCATACTTTAGAAAAGAAGGGATTATGAATAATAAGTTCCTCATATTTCATTATTACTAGCAAGCTAGATAAGATCAAATTTTTAGAGAATATAAAATAATAGTACTTTAAATATTTTGAATAAAAAATCTCTCTAAAAGTTTTGATTAATCTATGATAAAGGTAAACTATAAATTACTAACATATGAAACCCTCTTATAGGCACAAACCCTCTTAAAATACGAGTCCAATGTATATTTGAGTCAATATTGGCATTGGTTTGTTTTTGAAACTTTTAGTGCATAAAACAAAGACAAGACCAGTACTAGTACCAATTACATATTGAATTCTAGCACCAATTTGCTTCTAGAACTCCAATCTAAACTCAATTAAAAACTGGCACTTGATACTTATATAATTTGACATTGGTTACATTTTATCTCTCAATACTCTAATAATTGATATAAAATTTATGTTAATTGTCTTTTAAGTTTGGTTTTGATTACATTCTATAGTCATAATTCTTCAGCTTGCTTCTTCACTTGTATCATAATTACAAGTTTAACATCAATCTCTTATAGTAGCAAAGCCTCATTCTTTACATAAAGATCCACTATAAAGTTGTTAAGGTTTTTTTTAACCGTTATTACCTTACTTGTGTCGATAGTACTCTGGTCGCAAGGTTATGCACGCACTAAGTCTTAGTCCTTATAACCTCAGTAAATTCCGCAAGTGCATGGGCCGTTCACGTAGTACCTAAGGTGTCGATCTCATGAGGAAAGGAACTAGTCCTAAAATCTAACGGCAGCTAAGTTCACAAACCTAAATTAACAACTAATTCAGAAATTTAAATCAATTGAGAATCAAATATGATAAATTAAGCACCAAAAAGAAAAAACAAAAGCGAACTCACACAAATAATCCAAATTTCAACCTAGAAGCGACCAATTGAGAGAAAGGAAGAATCTATTCGAAATTAAAGAAAATCTACCCAATTATGAAATTTTTGATTTAATGGGCCTAGACTACCTTAGGGTGAATTACTCTCTCTCAGGTTATAATTCTTAACCCTAATTTAAATTATGAAAATTGCGATCTCTCGATCCATAATTTGTCCAAAACCTAAATTATTTCTAACGTTGTTTATTAACCTACCGGGAATCTATGCTCGATCTCTCGTTACACGACTCTACCAGTTTGATTTAATTCTCTACCTATTTATTTACCTAACTCTCATTAATCTAAATTAATGATTTTTACTGGCTCACCCTCTCAGTTTATTGCCCAGTTATGACGAATCAAATTGAATCACAATAAATTGAAATAAAACACATTCAAATCAATTTTATTAATCTCAAGAATAAATAAACCTGAAGGTGAGTTTAGACAAAAAAATCAACACTCAACGACAAATAATTCCAATCAATATCAAATCCCATACATCAATGAAATCGAAATAAAGACTAGACAATACTGTCGGAATGGATCTTGGAGTCGTGACTACGGGAAACCACATATTTCGGGAAGTACGTCGCGTCAAGCGTGTCTCCGTGCCTCTCTTCCTTTGTCTCCTTCCTCAATCAATTGATCTCTAACTAGGTTTTCCCTGGAATTTTTAGCAGAATCTCACGTTTGTGCAGCTCTCTCAGCTCTCTAATCTCTGCTGGTGGCTGCTAGGTATTGTTCTATTTATTTGGTAGCAGCTCTAGGTCAAACTTAGGGTTGAAACGGACCAAAATATGTGGTTGGCACTTTTACCTTTCTGTCACGATCATGGCCTGAAGTGTAAGATCGTGGCCTGACTTGATGCTCTCTGTCACAATCGTAGCTCTTGGTGCACGATCGTGTCCTAGCTGCCTCTAGCTGTCCCTCTTCTGTCACGATCGTGGCCAATATGCACGATTGTGGTGAATCACAATAAATCAAAATAAAACACATTCAAATCAATTTTATTAATCTCAAGAATAAATAAACCTGAAGGTGAGTTTAGAAAAAAAATCAACACTCAACGACGAATAATTCCAATCAATATCAAATCCCATACATTAATGAAATCGAAATAAAGACTAGACAATATTGTCGGAATGGATCTTGGAGTCGCGACTGCGGGAAACCACATATTTCGGGGAGTACGTCACGTCAAGCGTGTCTCCATGCCTCTCTTCCTTTGTCTCCTTCCTCAATCAATTGATTTCTAACTAGGTTTTCCCTGGAATTTTTAGCAAAATCTCACGTTTGTGCAGCTCTCTCAGCTCTCTAATCTCTGCTGGTGGCTGCTAGGTATTGTTCTATTTATTTGGTAGCAGCTCTAGGTCAAACTCAGGGTCGAAACGGTCCAAAATATGTGGTTGGCACTTTTACCTTTCTGTCACGATCGTGGCCTGAAGTGTAAGATCGTGGCCTGACTTGACGCTCTCTATCACAATCATAGCTCTTGGTGCACGATCGTGGCCTGGCTACCTCTAGCTCTCCCTCTTCTATCACGATCGTGGCCAATATGCACGATTGTGGCCTATATATTTTGGCCCAAAACTCTTCAAATCTTCACCGTTTTTCCCTGTTTACCCTGCAACACTAGCACACACATCAAGGTACCTCAAAAATATACAATTTAAGCTCAAAGATTCAAACTAACCCATAAAAACACTTAAACACAAAAACTAATCTAATTAGGCCCTACATGCATACTTAACACTCAATTTAACACAAAATGCATAACCAATCAAACCCTAAAATATCATACAAAACACTGCTATCAACATCCCCACACTTAAATGTTTGCTTGTCCTTAAGCAAACAAAACAACACACAAAACACAGAACACGCAATGCAATGATGAGACGATGGCTTTGATCTTCATAAAATTAATTTAATCTCGAACACACTCAATCGATTGTGTCAAATCATTAACATGGAAAACATGTGTCTAGGGGATTTGAACTAAATATACAACTAACTCAAGACCAAGTGTTAAACTATTTACCCTTTTCAATTATGCACACACATTAATAATTTTTCAGTCCCTCAAACTTGGTAACTGTTCTTAGGTATAATTCCATGAAACTTTAAGCCTATTACAAGTCCAGTAGGTTTTTATTTAAACACACAATTTTTATTTTTTAACCCAGGACTTAGCCTTTTACTCGGAGGCAAACATTTGTAATGAATGTCAATCCGATTACTGTACTAAGTCAATTGTTAACAGCTTAGTTGAAACGTCATTATAGCCTTTTTACGTGAAGGCACACATTTGTGATGCGTGTCGATCTGGTTACTCAGCTACATCACATTTTTCAACTGGCTACTAGCTCTACTCATAACCCGAAGGTCAGCAGAATAGTGATTTATTAAATTAAACCTTTTTTGCCTACCTTGTTGCTTTTAGCTATTCGATTCCATGAAAAATACTAGTTGAGCTATTAACCTAAAAGGCCTCAAATTATGAATGAATGCGACAATCTATCGGGTGCTAAATTTCCACTAAGTCCTAAATAGGTTGTATAATTATCCAAAGGCCCCCTAATTCGCTAATTTTGCAGGCTAATGATTGTTCACAACCACAATAGACTATATACAAAATTAAAAAAATTCACTGAATCTACATCATTGACACATTCACATACTTCACATTCGCAACCTAATACTATCATACAGTATGCAAAATTCACATACAAAGAAAAACATATAATCCCTCCCCACACTTGAACAACACATCGTCCTCAATGTGAGAAGGAACCCACACGACATATACATAAACGAAATGTGCAGACAAAAATTAAAAATAAAAAAGAACAGATAAAATTAACGATAAAAATAAAACTAAAACTAAAAATAATATAAAAATAAATAACACAAAACAAATTAAAATTGGAGAAAAATTTTGGGTTAGATTTGGATCCTAAGAAGATAGAGGTGGTGATGGTATGGGAGGTGGTAATTGAATACCTTGGGCTTCAAAATACCGATGGAGTAGACTGATTTCTCGGCTTTGGTGTCTTTGTGTACACACTACTTCCTTTGATGTTCTGTTGGTTTTGGATATTGCATCCAAAACTATTGTCCAGCGTTGGTCCTCTTCTTCCAATTCCTCGCTCGTTGATGCTTCCCGTGCTTGCCTAGGTGGTGCGGAGCTCAAGCTTGCCTGACCCTTCCTGGTCCGCGAGTGTATCCTTTCATTTATTTCTCGCAGGCTTATAGTGGTGGAATGAATAGTTTCTTCCCGAAATAGATGATGGTGGTCAAGGAACTTAGGTAAATGCATTGTTAACCCCCTTTGATCCACACCAATATGCTCTACAATGGTAGAAACCAAGTACCCCATTCCAATATGGTTGCTCCACTTTCACGGAACTGCAGCAAGAGCATTCAGAACATTCGTGGATGTGCAGACTGGGATACTGTGGTCCACAATATGAACAGTTCCTTAGTTGAACACTTGTTGGTCTCTGATTTGTTAATGACAGTTGACACATAAATTTGTGTAGCAATAAGTGTTCATGTGATTGGATAATGTTGTTGTGGGCATTTTTAGCGTAAAAACGCTTAATACCTGTAAGCTCGTGCCTGTATTGGGAGGGACGAAAGTCATCATATTGGTCGATAATGGTGGATTCAGGGAATCCACATATGTCACACATAATTTCTACCATTAACTCATACGCTCACCCCCTCAATCTAGACCATAATTCCTTAGTGTTCTTGGGGTCAAAGGTCAAAGACGTGAAAAATTCTAGGGTAAGCTCATCATAAAATGATAATTGAAATATAATAAATTGACCCTACTGGACTCTCTCGGCTAGGTTTTCTATCCGCTCACACACTTCTATTATATCCATTGTATCGAAATCAAAGTATTTAGGCACAACAATTTGCCTAAAATGAAGGGAATGAAAACGAATACCTTCTTCTTCAGTGTAAATGGGAAATGAAGCTCCAAAGTTCGCTACTCGGTTTCATCTCCCCTGTCCCGTGACTTGTTGTGCTTCGTGAGGCTCCCATCTGGCGGTTTGCTTGATACAAGCATGATTGGGTTGAAATTGGAATGTGGACAATGAAAAATTCTAGAGAGATGTTGGAGTGTTTGGAAGTTGAAATTCTAGAGAGATAAAGTAAAATGAAAGTGAAGGTGAAAGTTAAGTAAGAATTAAATAAATATGTGATAAAAAGGGTAACATGGTAAAGTTGTCACTTAAAATTTGCGTCCTTCCTTTTTTGTGTACAGTCGCAGGCCACGATCGTGGCATGTGGCGTACCACTGAAGAGAATCCCTATCGCAGGCCACGATCATAACCTAACAGGTCACGGTCGTGGATAGTGCCTATATCCTGACACCAAGACCTTCTTCTTCTAATTCTTTTCTTCTCTCAATTCATAGTTCTTCTTCGCTTCTCTTAATACACTTGCGTACTCTTCCCCATGATTCTGAAATCCTATTCCTCTTTTTGATTTTATTGAACCAAAATAAGAATGAACCTAACTACGAAATTCAACTAATCTAACAAGATTGAACAACAAACTAAATTTTTCATTGGTTGTCTCCCATGTAACGCTTCTTTTAACGTTGGTAGCTCAACGCTCCTTGTAAAGCTTACGGTGTTTGGAATGACTAATTTGATGATACCTTCATTATTAATCTCAAAGTTTAAACATTTGCTACCATATTGCGACTACCACCTTCCTTGGAGTTTTCTTTACCTCGCCTTCTCCTTCTCGAGCGCTTCTTTCGGAAGGCATTTGCAAGATTCTCAATGTCTTCCCATTCTCCTCAATGTTCAAGTTTGTTGTAATCCACTGGAGTTGAAGGAGCTCCGTACTCTCTAACAGTCACCTTGAAGGTCAGTTGCTCCTTCCCTACTCGTAGAATTAGCTCTCCTCGATCTACGTCAATCATTGAGCACGCAGTGCCTAAAAACGGTCGACCAAGAATCATCAGAGTATCCTCATCTTCATTGATATCCAAAATATAGAAATCTGTGGGAAAGATAAAATTACCGACTTTGACCGACACATCTTGTATGATTCCTATCGGTCTCAGTGAAGTCCTATCAGCCATCTTAACTAAAAACTTTATGGGCACTAACTTTCGTAACCCTAATTTAAGACTGAGAGTGTAGGGCATCGCATTTATACTTGCACCTAAGTCTACGAATGCCCTATCTATGATGATCTTGTTGATACTGCAGGGGATGAAAAAGTCCCTTGGATCACCCTTCTTCAATATGTTGGGGTTGTCTTCCAGTATTTGCTCCTTCCCCTTCTCTGTGACAAACTCTTGTAATTTCAGTTTAGATGTATTCGTTCCGTCACTTCCTCGACTTTTTTTGGCTCTATCTCTTGTAACCTTCCTGCTCCCCTCCTAGCATATAATTCCTTCTAAGCAAACAATTGGTGCGGGAATACCCGTCGAGTTACTGGCACTAATTTGCTCACAATATCACTTGGAAGATCGTCCTTGACTACTTTACCTTCTCCTTTGTCTACCTCTTTTAGCTCCTCATCCTGATTCTGGCTTACAACCATGATACGCTCCTTCATATTCGACTCGGTGTTGCTTGGAAGAGCTTTAACATTCTGAGTTGACATTGCTTTTGCAAGCTGCCCCACTTAGACTTCTAAATTGTGGATAGACGAAGCATGATTCTTCGTGACTTGCTTGAATTTACTCTCGAGCCTCCGATTTACTTCCTCCATTCCTCCTATCTTATCCAAAATTTTATCCAATTTTGAACCCATCGAGCTTGTTTTATACTGTTAGAAGTTCGATTGTCCTTGGGGTTTGTACTGCCCTCCATTGTTATTGTTAGACCAGGAGAAGTTTGGGTGATTCTTCCACCGGGGTTATATGTGTTGTAGTAGGGATTATTACCCCCTCCAAGTCCAAATTGGGCTTCCATGTAATGAACTTGCTCCAGGTTATCTTCTCTCATCAAAAAGTAGTCCACTGTATCATACTCAAATTGGCCATATAGCTTGCACTTCAATTGCGCAGCTTTTACTGTAGCTAAGGATGACACCTTCATATTACTGAGTTGTCACGTCAAGTTGTCGATCTTAGCTTGCATTTCCATCATTTGATCGACAACGACAACTCCCTTCCGCTCCCTAAAGTTAATAGGTTGCCTACTACATTCACTAGCCCATAAGTAGCTATTGCTAGCCATCTCCTCTATTAATTCCTCTGCTTCATTGACTGTCTTTCTCATTAAAGATCCTCTCGACGCTGCATCAATGGTGCCTCTGGTCTGTGGGTTTACTCCGTTATAGAATGTCTGCAGCAGAAAATCCTTGGGTAAATTGTGGTGTGGGCATCTCCTCTACAAATCCTTGTAACGCTCCCATGCTTCATAAATGGACTCCCCCTCACCTTATTGGAAATTAGTAATTTTCTTAATAATTTTGGTGGTCTTTTTTAGTGGGAAATACTTATCCAAGAAGGCACGTACTAACTGTTCCCACGTTGTAATGTTAGTGGGGCTCAGTGAATGATACCAAGCCTTCGCTCTATCCCTAAATGTAAAGGGAAACAGCCTAATTCTCATTGCATCTTCCGACATCTGGTGATACCGAATAGTA
Organism: Erythroxylum longipes; assembly: GCA_027563885.1. Taxonomy (NCBI): domain Eukaryota; kingdom Viridiplantae; phylum Streptophyta; class Magnoliopsida; order Malpighiales; family Erythroxylaceae; genus Erythroxylum; species Erythroxylum longipes. The sequence continues at coordinate 21,669,650 of JAOQMS010000006.1, forward strand.
TCACAAATCTTGAGAAAAACTCATGATATGGGCGTTCGGGTCTTCATTTGCAAGTCCATAGAACCGGATGCTCTGTTGAAGCATGTTTAGGAGAGCTGGCTTGATTTTAAAAGAAACTGCTTGAACAGGGGGTCTACCCACTCCCGGGTTTGCAAGATTGAACCCTGTCCTCATAAAATCCATGAGGGTCCTCTGTTGTTGCCTACTAGGGTTAACTTCTTGATCCATGTTTCTTTGGAATTCCTCAGCCATTTTTGCTTTCTCGAACTCTTCTTCTTCTTCTCGCCGAGCTATCATAAGGGTTCGTTCTAAACATGTTATCTCTAAATCTAAAGTCTCAATTTCGCGAATCGAACCCCTTGTGATTCTTATGTTCATGCAAGAGCACGATTCTTACGTAGAACTATGAAAAACAAAAACAAAATTAAAAACTATCCTAACACCTTAAACTGTGGAACTAAGTTGCCTTCTCCGGTAATAGCGCCAAAAACATAGTCGCAAGGTTATGCACGTGCTAAGTCTTACTATTTATAACCTTGGTAAATTTTGCAAGCGCATGGGTTTTTCACTTAGTACCTAAGGTGTCGATCCTATGAGGAAGGGAACTAGTCCTAAAATCTAACAGAAACTAAGTTCGAAAACCTAAATTAACAACTAATGCAGAAATTTAAATCAATTGAGAATCAAATATGAGAAATTAAGCACCCAAAAGAACAAACAAAAGCGAACTCACACAAACGATCTGAATTTCAACCTAGAAGCAACCAATTAAGAGAAAGGGGGTATCTATTTGAAATTAAAGAAATCTACCCAATTATGAAAATTCCGATTTAATAGGCCTAGATGATCTTAGGGTGAATTACTCTCTCTCGAGTTATAATTCTTAACTCTAATTAATAAACCCTAATTTCAATTATAGAAATTGTGATCTCTCGATCCACAATTTGTACAAAACCTAAATTAGTTCTAACACTGTCTATTAACCTATTGGGAATCTGTGCTCGATCGCTCATTACACGACTCTACCAGTTTGATTCAATTCTCTACCTATCTATTTACCTAACTTTCATTAATCTAAATCGATGATTTTTACTAGCTCACCCTCTCAGTTTATTACCCAGTTATAAAGAATCAAATTGAATCACAATAAATCGAAATAAAACACAATCAAATCAATTTTATTAATCTCAAAATAAATAAATCCAAAGGTGAGTTTAGACAGAAAAATCAACACTCAACGACAAATAATTCCAATCAATCTAAAATCTCATACATCAATGAAATCGAAATAAAGACTAGACAATACTGTCGGAATGGATCTTGGAGTCGCGACTGCGGGAAACCACCTATTTCAAGAAGTACGTCGCGTCAAGCGTGTCTCCGTGCCTCTCTTCCTTTGTCTCCTTCCTCAATCGATTGATCTGTAACTAGGTTTTTCCTCATATTTTTGGCAGAATCTCACATTTGTGCAGCTCTCTCGGCTCTCTAATATCTGCTAGTGGCTACTATGTATTGTTTTATTTATTTGGTAAGGGCTCTAGGTCAAACTCGGGGTCGAAACAGTCTAAAAAATTACCCAAAATTTGAGTTTTTCTATCAGTCTAATGCAGGGCACGATCATAGTCCTCCCTGCCACGATCATGGCTGGCACTTTTTTCTTTCGTTCATGATCGTGGCCTGAAGTACACTATTGTGGCCTGACTTAACACTCTCTGTCACGATCATAGCTCCTGGTGCACGATCGTGGCATGGATACCTCTAGCTCTCCCTCTTCTGTCACGATCGTGGCTAATGAGAACAATCATGACCTGTATGTTTTGGCGTGAAACTCTTCAAATCTTCACCGTTTTTTCCTGTTTACCCTGCAACACTAGCACACACATCAACGTACCTAAAAAATATACAATTTAAGAACAAAGATTCAAAATAACTTACAAAAATACTTAAACACAAAAACTAATCTAATTAAGGCCTACATGCATACTTAACACTCAATTTAACACAAAATGCATGACAAATCAAACCCTAAAACATCATACAAAACACTACTATCATACTCCTATATTCTTTAAAGTATCTCTAATAGTCTTTGGTGCTTGAGTAGTAGATACTTGATTCCCATCATTTCTCCTCTCCTTAAAATGATTTGTCCTTAAATCAACATCTTCCTTTAAAAATTAAAAAAGAGAGTAATCAGACACATTGAAAGTAGCATGAATACCATACTTACCTAAAAAGTCAATCTTGAAAACATTGTTGTTCACTATTTTCATGACTTGAAAAGATACTTCTCCTCTTGGTTATAACTTAGATTTTTGCTTACCTGGAAACCTCTCCTTTTGAAAGTATACCCAAACTGAATTCTAGATCTGACTTCCTTCCTCGTCTTGTTAGCTTGATTAATGTATTGTTGGATCCTTTTCTTAATATTAGCTCTTGCTGTCTCATGAAGCTTCTTCACTAATTTAGATTTTTTACTTCCATCTGAATTGTCTATTTCACCTAAAGGAATAAGCACTAGATTTAAAGTAGACAAATGGGTTAAATTCATAAACCATCTTAAACATAGTAGAACTCACCATAGGCATTCTCATTATAAACAAATCCAATAAAAGGCAATGACTCCTCCCAAGTACTAAGGTTCCAACCAATAATGGCACACAATATAGCCTCTAAAGTCCTATTAACTACCTAGATTTAAACATTAGTTTATGATCATGCTATTGAAAATAATAAATTAGTTCTTAACTTTCCTCATATATCTTCCAAAAATAATTAAAAACTTAACATCTTGACCAGACGTAATAATTCTAGGAACTCTATGCAATCTAACAATCTCTTTAAGAAAAATCAACAATGTAAGGCATACCATTTTAGAAAACCTATTCCATTTCTATAAAAATTGAATCTTTACCACTCCTAGATATAGGTAACCTTAATAGAAAATTCATCAAAAGATCTACACTGCATAGGTAAAGGCATATATAAGCCATAAGGTTACACTCAAGATTTGGCCTGCCCATAAGTAACTCATATCTCACACAACCTCTCCATATCTCTTATTACGAGTGGTCAAAAGAAATGCTCACTCAAGATATCTCGAGTCTTCTTAACTCTAAAGTAACCTATCAAGCCCCCCCATAAGACTCTCCCACAAATAACTCCCTCAAAGAATTGTGATGCACATAGTCGATTCTCTTTATACCAGTCCTACTCATACTTGCAAATGTCCTAAATGTAGAGTCCTCACATATTGTAAATACATTAACAACATTAGGATCATCAACATATAAGTCTCTAATATGCTCAAAACCTATCAATTTAATATTCATAGCACTCAACAAAACATGCCTCCTAAATAACACATTAACTGCTACATTTATCTTACCTTTATTATATTTTATGACACAAGGTAAAATATCTACAAACTCTACCTACTTGGAATATATACATTACTCAACTTAGTTTTTCCTCAAATGTACAACACCTTAACTCCATCATCCACCTCAGAGTTATCCATTCTAGTAGATGGTGGTGGATTATGTTCTATTCTAGTCATGGTAATTTCATATTTCTCCATCCTATCTTAAACTGTATTGAATTGTTGAAGAAGTTGCTTGTGTTGGCCTTGGATGACATTCATGAAAGATTGCTAGTCTACTCCCACTCTTTTCTCCTCACTTACTTCCTTGTCTTTAGACAAGTTTTGTTTGAATCATATTCTACTTACATGAAAATTTAATAGAAAAAGCACTCAGTTTATGTGTTTCTATCAAAATTTTATTCGACTCATAACGTAGAATCTTAACTAAAGGTTCTTTGTAAACTAGACAATTTAAATCAATAAAGCTAGTCTAGATCTTCCCCACTTAGTCAAATGCTTCTAAAAAGGAAAATTTGGATAAGAAGCAAACATAAAAATGAAACTAAAGGCTAATGAATGAGAAAATTCAAAACAAAGGTTATGTTTAAAAGGACCTAATTAGCCTCAATAAAAAGAAGAAGAAGAAGAATTTGAAAACTTCTAAACTAAATAAAGGAAAACAAGATAACAAATAAATAGAGAATAATTGGCATACCAAATAATTTGGACTTCTCAAAGAAAAATTGAAACCCGAATTTGTAATGGATATTGCAACCAAACTACTTTTAACTTTAGATTGCACCTTTGTAGGGCTTTTATTGATAAACCCTAAAAATATTATTTATTTTCAACTTTTTTTTCTCCTAATGATTTGAAAACTCCATAAACAAGGTACAAGAACTTAAGAAGAATTTGTTCTTAATGAATCTTAAAATGAAAAGAATATAAAAATTGAATATCCGGTCAAAGGACATAAGAATATTGCAAACATAAACAATTAAATCCAGAAGAAACTTGAATATATAACTAAACTCTAATAATAAATTCTGATATGACCCTAAACAATAGGACTAATGAGTTTTATATCAATACAATAAGACCTAGGACAATTCCATCAAATATAGGTTAATTCTAGAACATAAACTTGAAAACACATGAAGAAATATATGAATTGCCACACTCCAGGACATTGAGAGTGAAAAAATCGTAGGGTTAGATTGTCATTAGCAAGCTAGATAAGATTAAAGTTTTTAGAGAATCTAAAACAAGAGTACTCTAAAAGGTTTGAAGAAAAATCTCTGCAAAGGTTTTAATTAATCTATGATAAAGGTAAACTACCAATTACCATTATAAGAAAGTCTCCTAATAAGCACGAGTACCTAAAACTAGAGTTCTAAAAACAAAATTAACAAAAAAACCTACTTATCTTATCCAGCAAACGATTGATGCCTGACATCCACGTGACTCTGTGCCAGCTATATTTATGTTTATCAGCATTCCAACAATTAGTGCAAGACTGGTGTTGGTTGTCCCATAAGCTCGACGCTGGTTACATTGTGTAACTATAATTCTTCAGCTTACTATTTGAATTATCATTATATGTCTCAACTTCAACCTCTTGACGAAGCAAAACCTCATTTCTTTGATAGACATCCACCATTAAGTCGTTAAGGGTTTATTTAATCTTTCTTACGCTATTTTGCGTCAATAACCATCCCATATTCTTCAAAGAATTTTCAGCAACTTCGGCCATCACAAAGACGATGAGATAGGTAGGTGGGCAACAGAGGTTAGTGGGTAGGGTAAAGGTGTCTTCAATGGACCATATGAATGATGAGGAGATAAAACCTTACAAAAGTTTAACGTTTTCTTTTAGACTAACAATGTATAACCCCCGCTGTTTCTTATTATTGCTATCATTCTTGATCTGTTTGACTTCCAAAATCAGAAGACGACACGCAAATTTATCTGATCGTCGACACCCAATCAACGTTTGTAAGTTTTCATTATGTTATTAATAATATTTCTTCGCTAGCTTATTATAGAGCAGAAGAAGCAAATTTGAAAACGTTTGCTAGTACAATGGCTGTGATGATTATAAAGAAGATCTCTACTGGTATAATTTTAAGCAGAATTCATTACCGGTCAACACCAAAGAGAAAGAGCTAGTACATGAAAGAGGACATCTAAAGATAATATTTGATAAAAGTAGGCCTTTAATTATCAAAATGTGTCCTAATTACGTCTCCTTGACTTCTACAGCCTCTCCAACCTCCTTCACCTCCTTCTTCTCTTCCTTATTTTGTACTTCTTTGCTGGGTTCTTCAACCATAAAAGCCGATGTTGGGAAAGTCCTGAATAGCCCTGTTGGTGTTTGGAAAGTTATCTTTCTACTAGAAGGGTCTTCAATATAGATATCACTTAGCGAAACCCAAACCAGGAGCTCCTTGGTCTTTACACCAGTCAGCTTCTTGATCTTGTTGGGCTCAACCACAGCTGTGACTTCGGTCGCATAGGTTACAAGCTTTCCAATCTGCTCAAACTTGTGGGTTATGCTCTTCTTCTGCTTCAGCCAAACAAAACCTGTCTCTCTCACAATCCCACATTCTTCGATGTCATGCAGTGGCAGTAGCCCATTTGGCAACCCTATTTCCTTGAGCAGTTGCTTCGACTTCTCTTGGCAGATGTCATCTCCATGATAGACTTCATCAGCTTTGCCTCTGATCTCTTCTGTTACAAGAGACATTTTCTTCAAAATCTTCTCGTTGTAGTTGTGACCTTTTAGGGTTTTGAATCTTTAGCTTGTGAAAAAGCTCGGGATGATCCAGGAAACAAGCATTGATACTAATATAGCAGAAAAGACATAACTTTGCCTCATATTATTCACTAAATTACCAAAAAAGCCATCGGCGTATGGCCCAATTCATTGTCAATGGCCAATGGGACCTCAGAAGGTTGGTTAATTTAGGTACTCTCAAGTCATTTTCGAGGACACTGGCTTGTGCCGATTGTAAATTTAGGTGAACAGAATGGGCTGTTGAAGAGAAAGATGGGGCTTAATATTTATGGGAGGGTTGAACATTTAAGGGGAAAGCGGTGGGTTGGAAACAGTTAGCAATCAGAATGCACCACATTTAATGCAGTAGAGAGTGTCCACAGGCCAGAAATCGTCTGTTCCGTAAACTCTGTTCCCACATGCTATCCACATATTTAACTCTGTTTGTTTATTTATTGTTAATTGTGTGGAAGTGGTGTAATGGCACATAGTAGGAACAGAGATTGTGTAACAGACGATTTCATTCCGTGTCCACCTATTTATCTGGACTTACGTCAGACTGTGAATCCAACTTTTTTATTTCTTATTTCGTAAAATCTTTTGTTTGAATTTTTACTCCCATATTTTATATTTTAGTCTATTCATGTTATTATAACTTTATAACTTCGATTTTTATTTTCTATTTTTATTTTTCATAATTAAAATTTTATTGTTAGTTATACAAGTATCATTTAATAATTTCATGTTAATTAATGATTAAAATATTAAATTTATTTTAATTTTATAATAAATTTAACATTAAATTTTAAACTAAAACTATTTTAAATTCGATAATTATTTTATAAAGATTTCCAATTAACTTTAAAGTTTATAAATTTCAAAATATAAAAATTTAAATATATTTTAATTAATAAATATTTTAAAAACTTTAATTCTAAAATAGGATTCATTATAAAAAAAACTTTAATTTTACTTAATTTTGTGGACTTTAAAAATGGTCCAACTTTTAGTTTTTCACAAAATAGCTATCTTTTACACTCCCCATTAATAGTTACGTCAACTAATATATTTTTGCCTAACTAACACACGTATTATTATTGTCAAGAAGAAAATAACTATTTAAAAATAAAATACTAAAATCTAAATTCCTTAAAACTAAATTCTTCTAGTTTTAATTCTCCCAACTCTATAGAGAACAAATTCTCCTAGCAACCACTTCTCCATCTTCGCTACACCATCCCCCTGTCCTAACGAGTAATAAATGTCTGAGTGATGTAGCAACATTCAATAGGATATACTTACTATTCTGTTCCTATTTTAGCTTGCATGTTTTGGCCTTTAAGTGGTGGCATCAACTTGGGAATTCTGGATTTGTTTAATACGTTTAATCCTTAGTAGATTTAACTTTCTCAATTTTAATGAACCCATTTTGAATTTTCACCAACTTAACATTGCAATTATGCACAAACTTTCTATTCACTTGGGAGCTTAGAAGTTCTTTATCTGAATGAACTCTTCTTCAATTATTTGAAGTTTTAGGGACATGACTTGGACATCAATAGTTAGGATATATGTGTGCTCTAGCTAAAATTGGATGCATAACTACTTTTGTTTCTTTACTTATGTCAAGAAATGCTAAATAAATAGGTCATTTTGTTTCTAGTCGTGTTTTTTCTTTCTTTCTATTTCTCATCTTTTAATGCCAAAATATTATGCATTCTTTCTTCGATACCCAATTAATAAGCTCTAGACTCTTAGTCAAGTTTGAATAAAACATATGCTGTAGTGTATTTAGAATGAAATAGATATAGTTACCTAAAAGAAGAGCTTCAACTGATAACAAAAGCTGTAGCTTCCCTTCGAATATAACTCCATACTCCACCAACTTCACCACATTCAAGTAATAATAAATTGTTATAAGGTCTAAATGGATTTGTTAAGCATTTTAAAAGCCTTACAACCTGACAAACTTAATATGTTTTGTTAAAAACTAATATTACAATTATTTGTAATAAATATGTTGGTAAATTTTAAATTTCGTTATGATAAGGTGATGGAAAGAAATAACATTAACAAATATATATTAGGAGTAAGATCAAAAGGAAGAAGGATATGGGTCATGATGAACTTAAGATGCTAATATTAAAAGGAGTGTCATAAAATAAAGGGCATTGAGTAGTATTTATATTTTACAAATTTCCTAACAGGTTGATGAGATGAGTTTAAATTACATCATGATAAAAACATGTTGTCAATGTTTAACCGCATACAATAATTTAACTACCATAATGTTGAAATATATTACAAGCATATTTATGAGAATCCTAAAAAAGATGGTGAAGAATCTAATTTTGATATCATTAATGATTGTTTAAATAATACATTACGTAATATGAGTATGAATGAAGAAGGTTTATTTTAAATTTAGATGGAACAAGATGATGAAGATTTTGTTATTACCGAGATAAGTGAATATGAAGATGATTAAGTTGAAGATGAGATATATGCAATTTATGATGAAGAATATGTTATGATAAGAGTACATGAGAATAAATGCAGCAAGAAGATATGCAGTGGGTTTGAATACATTGATGTTGTGGATGGAGTTGGGAATAATGGCAAAGATTGTAATAACGAGGCAACTTATTCAGAAAAAATTCACAAAGAGAAGGGAGTTCACATAGATGGTGTTGAGAATATAAAGATAATGATGATAAAGTACAGTTGTCAATTTGTAATGATAATAGATGTTGTAAGACATTTTTCACAAGGAAGAAATACATTATGTTTAATCCCAAAATGGAAATGAAAGATTTTTGGTTTGAAATTGTAGTTTAAGGATGAGATGCAGATTAGGGAAGTAATCAGAAATTATGCAATTATAAATGGATATGATGCTTTAGTTACAAGATCTTGTATGAGAATTGAGGTTGTTTATAAGTTACAATGTTCATTTAGGGTATATGCTAGTTGAAATATAAATGAAAAAATGTATGTTATCAAGATAATGAAAAACAAACATAGTTGCAAAAAAAAAAAGAGCATGTTTTAAGAAATGGATAGGAAATGAATTTTTGAATAAGTTTAGGAGGAATAAAAAATGGACAATAGTGAGATAATGGATAATATTTAAAGAACTTATATGTTATAAGTGACTAAATCCTAGTTTTATAGAGCTAATAGGAAGCTATTGGGATGCTACAAGGATCTATAGAAGGTCATTATATGAAGTTATGGTCTTATAGAAAAGAGTCACAAAGGACAGATAAAAGATGGGCAATTCATTATTCAAACTAAACTAGATGAAAGTCTAAACAACCAATGTTTAAGAGATTTTATATGGGATTTAGTATATTTAAGTATGATCTTGTTGGTGTTTATTGAAAAATAATTTGATGGATTTTTTGAAGATATTCCATGGAGGTCACTACAAGAAAACAGTCATTTAGCGACGGAAAATACCGACGAAAAAGATAAATATTCTGTCGGTATTCAATATTACCGACGGAATATACCGACAGACAAAAACGTTGTAGATTCAGCATAGCTAACTTTACCGACGGTAAAGAAATTTCCGTCGGTAAATTTAGTGTTGAAAAATAAGTTACCGTCGGTAATTTTAACAAAAATGTGCCGACCGTCACAATTTTTCCGTCCGTAAATTACCGACGGG
>JAOQMS010000006.1:21687948-21701328 GCA_027563885.1 Erythroxylum longipes
ACTTTGGCATCTCTACCGAGAACACACATAACACCTTATAAACTACGAGTTAGCAGCTGTAGGTTCTGCGACTACTTTAGTGATGCATTCCTCTAGCTCAGGTCGCAAAGATCTAACCTTGCAACGACTTCCCCTTCCTCGTCCAACCATGCTAATAATATAAAATCAAAGAAAAGGAGACATTATTTAATAAAATAAATCAGACTAAGCCTATCTTATCTGATATCCCTTACACCCCAAGGAATGTCGACAAGTACTTTTGTCGAGGTCAAAATCATCCGACCATTAAGGACGTCAACTTAACGATCTGAGACTCAACTTCTCGACCAAAGACTGTCGACACTTAGACTCAACTCCTAAGGCTCATGAATCTTTTGACAACAGCAATAACACTTTTGAAAACATAAAAACCATGCTCTGATACCAATTTAATTGTCATGACTCAGAACCACGTCGGGCACATGACAACCGCCGCATACTCGGGCTAAGGATACTCATGGTACCCTTAACCCAACTATGTAAGGCTAGCTGAATATCAATCTCAACGACAATACAAAATGTTCATACATAAAGTCATTTACAATACAACTTACAACAAGATAAGTCAGATTGGTTGGTTGTTCGCAAAGTTAAACCTAGAGGTGTTTTTAAATCATGTGGAAAAAGAGAACAGAGAATTGAAAGTGAAGCGTTTCAAGAAGAGGCTTATGAAATAAATGCATTTGTCGTATATGAGGATAATGAACCTTTGAACGATCCATGTAATGAATATGTTGAAATTTTATCGGGAGAGGATGAGGAGGGCCAGAGATATGAAAAAGAGCCTAAGTTTGATTCAAATTCTTCAGACTAAGAAGATTATTTTGATTTACAATTAAGTGATGATAGCGATTAATTTGTGTTTATAATTGAATATTATATGAACAAATCAATTATTTCTTTTTCAATATATTGTATAAATTATTGAAATGAAATTGTAATATTTCTACAAACTTCAATCAAATATCAATTTCAAGTTAAAATATGGAACCAAAGAGAAGACAGGATATTCCGTGACCAAGATTCAAATGATGATTCGGAGGTACTTACTGTACAGGTGAAGGATCTTGTGGTGTAGCAGCTGGAGATGAAACACCTCCTCCCCCTCCAGCTACTACACTAGTAGATAAGGCTAAATCATCCACCACTCCTACATTATTCCCCTATACCGACAGAGATATCAGGGGTAAACAATACAGATGAAGGAGACAACTGCCAACCTGGAGCTGAGGGACCCGATGGATGAAAATACATCACAATTGTCAATAATATGTAAGTGAAAATACATGAACCATTATATGTTTATAATTAAGTTTAAATTTTAAAAATGCTATAAATTTATTTGTTTTCATATTAGGTTATTTCCATCGGGACCTTGTTCAAGAAACATGACATCAAAATTCAAAGAGAAGATTAATCCTGAGGGCTATTTATGGAAGAATATCTATCAGGCAGCAAAGAAATTTTACTATCACGAGTTTGAGGTATAACAAAAATTATTTTTTTTAATTAACATTTTTATACATTAATTTGATAAATATTATTACATCAAAAGTATTTATCGAATATTTTTCCTTTTGTTACAAAGAGAATTTTTTTGAGATTCTCAATTTGACGGAATCATCTATAGAGTATGGGAGAGATGAGCACATACACATTATCGCAACTTTGTTGCTGTGATGCCCAAGGCGGGTGTATGACCGCCTTACATTTATGAAGAAATATGGAGTTGTTGGCTGCAGTATTGGACATCACCTGAGGCCATGTCCGTTTCACAGTGTAATTCAGCCAACAGACTTGGAGGACCGGACGGAGAGAGTCTTCCCGTACATACGGGAGGATCTATTACCCACCAAGAGCATACAGAGAGACTTGTAAGTATCTACAATTTACAGTTATATTCTCATTTCTTTTCTTTACTGTATTTTAATTGAATTTGATGTGTTAAATTTTGTAATGAAAATATGTGTTTCTTGTTGAGAATGATAATGTTTTAAATGTCTGGTTCCATATATACTTGTGTTTTTTAGTTTTTTTTCATTGTTCAACAAGGGGTAGATATCATAAAAATAGATGAAACTCTACCAAAATTTTTATAAATTTGAATTATCTTATAATTAACATTTTATTCTTATGCAGGAAAAGTCTATGGGCATGAGGCCTACACCTCGTTAGCTATTTCTGTGCACTCACACTAAGAAGCATGACGGTGTGACATTCGTCAAAATTCATTGTAGAGAACTCAATATATGTGAAATTTATGGTTTAATATTAATAATGCTTAATAATTATCACTTACTAAAATAAGCATTGCTTTCTGATAGGACCAAATACAAGAAAGTATTAAACAGCGGTCTCAGCAATAGGAAGATGTTGATGAGACTGAAACTTATCTTCATGCAGTGGGTTGTAGGGACTGTCATATGAGGATATTCGGCTTAGGTTCATTTACCAACACATATTATCCGCAATCCTCCACGTCCAGTACAGCAGCGCCAATGAAGTGCAAGAGCTTCGGGGCACAGTGCAGACATTAGCAACTCAGTTGCCACAGTCGATGCAGTACATCGCTCAGCTCTGTCAGAAGATGGATGAGTTGAAGGGTAAGGGTAGCACCTCATCGCACCAACTAGAAGATCGGCCGTCTCCAAATCAATAGTGTACTTTTGGTCATTTAATTTGTATTACAAATATTTATTATGTACAATGTAATGTTTATATTATCAATCAAGATATTTTAACTTTTAATCATCAATAAAAATTTCAATTTAAGCAAATTTAATGTATACTATAAATTTATTACTGTTAAAATTATGCATTAATCATAATTTAAATATGCTGATGTTATATATTATATATTTTTAAAAAAATTTTGTTGTTCATTTACCGACGGAACAAAACATCTGTCAGTAAAGTCATCTCTGTTTACCGACGGTTTATTCGTAAATCTATCGATAATAACAGAGGGAATAACCAATTCGCTCTCAATTTTTACCAGTGAAACAACATATCCGTCAGTGCCCTTTTAGCAAATTTACCGACGATATATTTCTTACCATCGGTAAATATTCTGGCAGAAAATAACAGCCCGTTGCTATAATTTTTCGGCAGTCAACCAAAATATACCGACGGAAATTTTTTCTTCGTCAATAATTATTAGCTATGGCCATTTCTACGACGTCTTTGTCCGTCGGTAAAGTTCGTCGGTAATATATCTTACCGATAGAATATTTATGTTTTTCGTCGGTAATTTCCGTCGCAAACTGGCATTTTTCTTGTATTGTATTACCTCTAGATTATTAGTTCTTCTATACATTAGCATGTAATCTTTGGTCCTTTGAAGTGCAGCTCTCCAGCGATCTAATCCTAGATTGCTCTAATATCTGCCTAACATTCCAATAACAAATACAATGTCAGGTGTTATACAAACTTAAGTATACATCAGGCTTCCTACTGTAGAAGCATATCTTAATTTCCCATAGGATGTTGTCCCCCATGTCTAACCATTATATTTGGTAGTTATAACCTAAGGACTTTTAGTTGCCTTTAAATTCTTAAGCTTCTCTCTCTTAAAGTTCAAAGTAAAGTCGTTTCAACTTATAAATCTAACTCAAGTAGTAATTCGAGACTAATTTTAGTCATAAGCTAAAGTATCTAAATCTTGAAATTCAATAAAAATACAAAAAAAGAAAATTTTAAAAATAAATAAATATAAAAAGAAGTGAAATTTTAATTAGATTAATAAAAACAAAATGTTCTTAATGTCATAGCCCCCATCAACAACATCAAAAACTTAATGTGTGTTCAAATTTCAAACAATATTTAAGATCAACTAAACATGTGCACTTAACCATTTTTGTAATATATTCTAGTGAATATGATTATCATTTCTATGAAGACCATAAGTATAGTAATAGCTATCTTTCTATTATTTGATATAACAAAATGAATGATTGACTTATAAGAAAGCATTAACAAAACCAAAAATAGTAATGTAAAATAGAAAAAGCAAATAACAATAATGAAACAATTAATTGATATTCAAGATCCTTATGTAGAATCCTCCTATAACCATTCTATACTTAAATTTATCTAGATTCAATTTTTAACCCTAGTTTCTTGGTCTAGTCGAAATTTCAAAGTTATAACTATATTCTTTCTCGAGAAATATAGCTCTTATCCTTAATTTAATTAACTGAAATGTCATTGTGATCAAAACCCTTAAGGATGCATTATCTTGTTCTATGAATTTCTTTGTTATATTTAACTCTAACTTAGAAGATTTATGCAATCCTATCTCAAAGATTTAGTGCAACTCTTATTATTCATGTCATAATCTATTCATACATGTATGTGAAATCTAAAATTTAGTAAAAAACACTACCAAATTTCAACCCAAACATAAGAAATAATCATGAATAATTTACAATATAACTTAGGTCTTTTATTAATTCAAAGAAGCAATCCAAACAAATTATCCTAATGTTCATCGTATCTCTATTTCTCTCATTTTAGTTCATACTAAGATAAAGAAAATAAATATCAATCAAGAAAGAATACAGAATTAAAAAAAATAATTCTCGTGAATCTTGAAATCTTGAAGTTCTTCACTTAAATCTCGATGGAAATCCCTTTCTTTCTCTCTAGAGTTTCTACTTTCTTGTCACAAGATGCTCTAGTTTGTTTTTTATATCATATACCCCCTCTTAATAGTCTCCCTAATAAACATAAGACCAATATGGGTCTAACACAAATTTGTGTTAAACCTATGTTACTCCCCCTTACTTTTATATAGAAAACCTCAAACTTTGTAAAAATTACTATCAACTTGAATCTCTAATATAAACTTATGTTAGGGAACTGAGTTTTGAATCCTTCCTTATAAATCATGCTAAATTGTTCCAACTTGTTTATAGTTTGCCCAAATATGTTTATTCATTGGGAAGCTAAAATAAGTCCTGAAAATAAATATAAGAAAATTGCACATGAAATCCTATAGAAACCATCAAAAACATAACTAAAGCACTCTTAAAGTCATGCTAAAAATATAATCTAATTCGCAATTATTACTCTCCACTGTGATATAGTAGAATTGGTGTGTTTGAATTGATTTTAGGGTAATGGATTATTGTCACTAGTTTCTAAGTTACAACAATGAGATTAGCAATAATCGTATCTCCTCCCTAAAATCATCAAGGATAGTAGGTTGATTATGTGATTCAATGTTTGATGACGTATCTAATGTTGAATTGTTGTTTGATTGCTAAAAGTTAGGGATGGCAACGGGCAGGCCCAAAAATCATCAAGGATAGTAGGTTGATTTGATTCAATGTTTGATGACGCATCTAATGTTGAATTATTGTTTGATTGCTAAAAGTTAGAGATAGCAATGGGCTGGCCCATAGACCTGCCCCTGCTAAATTTTTAAAAATTATATATTTTTAATTGGGTCTAGGTTTGAGCTACTCAGGCTTAGGCCTACTTGAGGCCGAACTCTTCTAAGTAAAACTATATTGTTTTGTTTAAAATAATTAGGTCTCGATTCAGTATGGGCCTGGGTCTAGGCTTGGCCTATGAGTCGATCTATTGAAAACAACTAAATTTAGCCCCATGAGTCAAAAATTATCATCCAAAAATTATCATCCCTACGAATAGTGTTGGAAATCACTATTATGACTCACTATTATCTACGCTTTGGCTCTTGTTTGCTGACTCAAATATTTTGACCTACGAAAAATCATGAGGTATTTAACTCAGACGTTTTGGCTCCAAATCTTAAGTCAGGAAATGGATCGGAAGAGAATGAATACTCAATTAGAGTTATGATGTATTTATTAGAACTTGGAATCTCAGTTTTGCTTAAATAGATTTAGGACACCTCGTTAGCATATGAGATATAATTGTGGGCCTGTCACTTCCCTCTTAAGGAACTCATTTAGAGGATAGAAACTCGAGTACAAGAGCATTTGTCAACCATTAGGTTACGTTACAACCATGGCTTAACAAGTGCGAGAATGTTTTGCCATATTTCCCTCCTACGTCAGCTTCAAGTCAGCACATGATCCTCACTTCTCAGATTGCATCCGCTGTGAATTACAACCTTACCGACAATCTACAACGATTAAACACTAGCTGGCCACAGCAGATTTATCTATCGCTGCTTTTATTTTTTCATGAAGTTTGATGAATTGTTTCGTTTCTTTTGGTGATTGATTTTTCTTCCATGAAGATACCTAGAAAACCTTAACAGTAGATAAAAAATGACTCTCCTTCTACTAACTCTTCCTGATTAAAAGCTCTCGGATCTAAGATTCTTAACATACAGTAGCATAACGTTGTACGGAAATGCTCCTTGATGTCTAAAGCATCCTTTCTAACTTGGCTAGCTGCTAGTAAGAAATTAAAAACCAAGTACAGAATTAGAACTGATCAGTTATGCATTTATATTGTCTTGAACCTGAATCTATCAATTGTTTATTTTTTTCAATGCAGCTAAATTAGCACTATCTGGAGCAAAATGCAGCACAACATAAACTTGTTTTGTCTGATAACCAGTACAGTAAGATTGGGGAAAGATCAGAAATGTATGTGCCTTAGCTTGAACAGCTTTTTGTATTCTATTTGGCATGAGATGAATCAAAGACTATTCAGGAATTGTAGAACAGAGAACTATGCTCTTGCTACTAGAGAAATACTAGTAGCTCACAAAGCTACTGGTGGATTCAAATACTCACTCAAATGAAGATGGAACCTAGGGTAACCAATATCATCACTTCTACTAACTGTTTTGATTGATCTTTGGATGTAAGATTACGAGGATATTTGTAGCAACCTGTTTCTGTACAGTCTTGTATTAATACTTTGTAGATGGTCTGGATTGGGCACTAACGAATTCATTGCACATTTGAAAAAAAAAAAAAAACCATCCTTGCAATTTAATTTTCATTTTTGACACTGTAGGCAATTATTTGCAATACAACTCCATATTGACCTTTCGCTGCGAGTTTGGTCAACGAGGCTTAAGCTTTCTAAAATAGAGGCCCACTGGCAGTCCAAGTCCAGTTTGCATCAAGTTTTAGCCCAAATATGACGTGATAGCTACCAAAAAAATCTGGATCCTTAGCTATTTAAGATTGGCCAGATTAGGATCCAAGGATCTCTCATAAAACTTTTCTTTTTATAAAGTTTGGTGAGTTGTCAATCAGAGCAAATAGCTCTCCTAATTCCGAAGAGTGACCGATAAAGCAATAGTTGTGTTTTTGTTTGAAATATAATTGCACCACATATATATATAACAATCAGATTTTATTGAAGAATCTACATGGATATTTAGCACTACTATGTCATCTTAATATCAAAACAAATTACCGAATCAGAAATTCCCAACTCCAAACAACTTAGCAAAGGCTCATTTCGGTGACCAAATGACGCATTCTAGTTAGCCATATGCACTATTATGCCTGCCAAAGGAAATTTGAAAACGACATGTGAGTGAGTAGTTCGTTATGAAGATCTGAATATGAGAAACCATAACCCTACCTTGCTCGCAATATTGTTGGAGAGCCAGTCCAGTCCCTCATAAAGGCCTTCGCCAGAAGTTGCACAAGTGCTCTGAATATACCTGAAGAGGGGATAAGAGATCAGAAAGTACTTTGTGCGCTATTTGTTTTCCAATATAAAAAGCATCGTAAAGGAAAGCAGAATGTTTGTATAATGTTTCTATAGAAATTCAAGGGAAGGTAGCTAGAATCAACACACCAGTGGCGTTGACGAAGTGAGTGAAGACCAAGCTTATCAGTGATCTCAGCCGCATTCATAGCATTTGGAAGGTCTTGCTTGTTAGCAAACACAAGCAGCACAGCATCCCTCAATTCATCCTAGGCAGAGATAAAACTTAAACTTCAGAAGAAGTCATCACACTGCCTGAATTGTACCAAGTTTTTAGAAGCATGAACAGGGACTGTAGTAACATGAACGAGGAAATATTTTTAATTAAAAATCACAAGTAACTCCATTTCAGAGGAAGCTGGAGAAACAGGGGTCCAATTACAGACCATAAAATCTAGTTGCAGCAACATCAAATCCTAGCTCAACTCTTAATAAATCAGCTACTTAGCATAAACTGGATATATAACTTGTTTCACCAATTCCCATTAAAATCCATAAATTTCAAAATGAAGCTTATACCTCATTCAGCATTCGATGTAGCTCATCCCTTGCCTCAACTATACGGTCACGGTCATTGCTATCAACCACAAAGATAAGTCCTTGAGTGTTTTGGAAGTAATGTCTCCATAGAGGTCGAATCTTATCACATAAAAAAATAGAACAAATTGAAACCATGGAAACCGAGTAATTTTGATATACAATTCATCAACAAATTTATAATCAAAGTTTCTAAAGAATAAAAATGTTGAAACTAACAGATAACAAGGGTTAATATGATCAAGAAGACACGATATCACTACACTCTTGCTCAATAAACGAGAAAGAAAAAGCAGATATCAATCAGGTTTTACAAGGCTGGTGATGGGCAATGCCGTGAAGGTCACAAAATGCAACAGCATTTGAAGCACCATTACATTATCCCTTTCCTAAATTCATAAGCGTACTCACATTTCTGTAGACACATGTAAGCCACAACACAAATAGCCTCTTCTCAAAAGGAAAAGGGAAAGAAAAACAAATGAAGTGGCTTGTATAATTTAGCTTATGAATGTGTTATGTGCAGATGGCAAAACTAATCAACACATGACCGTCCATAAGCACAACACAATCCATAACAGCATACCGAAGATGAAAGTAAAAAGAAAAAGATGTCTGCCCCAACAAGGATAGCCTTTCCTCATTCAACCATAGGAAAATCTTAAAAAACAAGATGGCTTTAGTGAATGTGGCTTATGCTTTTGTTGTGTGCTTATGAGAAAACACCAAATCAGCACAAGAGTGTCCTCACGCATGCATGTCACCAATAAATGAAACTTAGAAAACCAATGTTATGTGGTAAAACTGAAATAAACTTCAGCCACATAGCAATGTATTTTTCCTTAGATAAGGAAAAACCCTAATACAATGTGGGTAAAATAACTAAAGCTTGTGATTATGTTAAGTACAACACCACGCAGTTATTCGCTACAACAAGAATACCCTTTCCTGATTCAAAAATAGGACAAAATTTGAAAGACATGTTATACAATGTGGGTAAAATAAATAAAGCTTGTGATTATGTTAAGTGATAAGTACAACACCATGCAGTTATTCACAACAACAAGGACACCCTTTCTCAAACATAGGAAAAAACTTGAAAGACATGTTATCACCCCAAATCAATGTGGGTAAAATAACTAAAGCTTGTGATTATGTTAAGTGATAAGTGCAACACCATGCAGTTATTCGCCACAACAAGGATACCCTTTCCTGATTCAAACATAGGAAAAAACTTGAAAGACATGTTATCTTTGGTGTATCTAACTTATGTTTTTGTTGTGTGCTGATGAGAAAACACCTAATCAGGACAAGACCGTCCATAAGCACACATATCATTGATAAATGAAATTAATAAATCAATGTTATGTGAAAAAGTTGAAATATACCTCAGCCATAGAGTGACTATTTTTCCTTCATCAAATAAAACAAACAAAAAACCATGATTCAATGTGGACAAAGTAGATATAGCTTGTGACTAAGAGTTGTGTGATAAGCAGAACATCAACCATAATGACATATAGAAGATAAAAGCACAAAGAAAAATATGTCGGCCACAACAAGGATAGTCTTTCCTCCTTCAACTTTCGGAAAAACTTAAAGACAAGTTGGCTTTAGTGAATGCAGCTTATGTTTATGTTGTCATAAGATAAAAGCACAAAGAAAAAGATGTCAGCCACAACAAGGATAGCCCTTCCTCATTCAAACATAGGAAAAACTTGAAAGACAAGTTGGCTTTAGTGATGTAGCTTATGCTTCTGTTGTGTGCTGATAAGAAAAAACCTAATCAGCACAAGACCGTCCATAAGCACAAGACCATCCATAAGCACACATATCACTGAGAAACAAAACTAAGAAAGATCATGCTTTCTGACTAAACTGAAAATTTTCAGCCACCCTATAAGTAATTTTTTCCCCTTTATCAAACAAAGGAAAAACCTTAATACAAGGTGGCTAAAGTTGATATAGCTTGTGATTATGTTGTGTGGTAACACAGGCAAGTAATTAGCACAGGACCGTCCACAAGCACGTAATACCAATCTGGCATAAGAGCATCAGATTGTACACATGTAAGCAATGCTCATTGACATTGCGAAGACTCATTATAGAATAGTGTAGCATTAGCATTTTATACCTTGTCCTGACCACCAACATCCCAGACAGTGAAACTTATGTTTTTGTATTCCACAGTCTCCACATTAAAACCTGAGGGGAATTAAATAAGAACAACAAATTTACACTCTCGAACAAACAGAGATATGGCCACTATTATGTCAAGGTTCAGAAGCGATACCGATTGTTGGAATGGTAGTGACAATCTCTCCAAGCTTAAGCTTGTATAAGATGGTAGTCTTACCAGCAGCATCAAGACCAACCATCAAAATTCGCATTTCTTTCTTGGCAAACAGCCGGCTGAAAAGCTTCGTAAAAGAAAGCCCCATCTTGTTTTTTCAGCTGAATCCCAAATGGGGAAACCATAGTAAGACAAAAATCATAATAGATTACATGCGAGGTCTCGTTTCAGATCTAAACATTTCTTACATATAAAGAGCAAACAGAAATCAATAAATCCAGATCCACCATGACATAACCAAAAACCAAATCCACCAATAAAACCAATGAAATTCACAATAAACAAATAAGTTTAAAACTGCATAGATATCATACAGATAGAAAGAGAGGAAGTGTAACTCACCGGAAGAAAAACGGAGAGACAGAGATGGAGGCAGCTAATGCGCTCTTGAAGTTCAGACTTGAGAGGAAATGGGCATATATTTATTTTGAGTACTGCGTCTCATTTGACGGCTTCTTTTTTCACGCCGTTACTTTGCTTACCCTCTTTCCCTAACCCTAGCTTGCATCTAGCACCTTTTTCACTTTCAATTTTTATTGATTCGATCGAAGGCATCAACTTCTTTTGTATGATTTATGTCTTTTCTCAAAAAAAATATATATATATAGTTTAAAAATCTCTTAACTTTTTATACTTCCATTCTTTTTATTTTTTATTAAAATAATTAATTAAAAGAGATTTCATAAACTTTATTCACGTAAACAAACTAAATTAAAGAGCTTTACTGAAATTATCCAAATCTAGATTAATTTATAATAATATTCAATCAATTAAATTAGTTATTAATTATTATATGATAATAAAATAACTTTTTATTGAGCTTTTATTTATTATATATTAGTACTAGTAAATAAAATTTTAATTTATCGTACTTTATTTATAATTCATATTTATAATTGATAATTTTATCGATTTTAATATGAATAAATAAACTTATAAATTCTAATTATTTTATCATATTTACGTATTATTTATATGAAAAAAGTATAATAAATATTTAGAATGTATTATTTTATTTTATTAATAATTTAGTATATTTAAATTAATTTGGCAATAAACTAATTTCATTAAATTTTTATTTACTAATATAATACTAATAAAAGATTCTCAATTTTTATAATTTTATCCTATAAATAATTAATTTTAAAATTTTACTATTAATTAATAAAATTGTACAAAGCTAAACTTCGATAATTTATTAGTAGTAATAAGCTTACTACCAACATTAGTCCTGTGAGTCAGCAACACAACACAACACAACGCAACGCAACGTACTTTATTGCAGAAGGCTCCCCACTTTGCATAAGTTAAGGGAAGGTCATCAATATACGCAATCTTCCCTTTGAATTTATTTACAAAAAGGTTATTTCTGTGACTTTAACCTGTGACATTTTGATCACTTATAATTAATAATAAAACTTAATTAATCAAATTTTATATATTTAACAAAATATAAAATATAAGAGATAATATTATTATTATTATATTATGAACAAAAATTTTATGAAATATATAATGGTTCCTGCCATATAAAACTAAAAAATATTAAATTAATATATTATTAATATTAATAAAAATGAAATGGTTATCAAAAAAATAAAAATGAAATGAAATTCAACTATATAAAGTCCAAAATTCTAAAAACTATTGGTCAAGAAGAGAAACATAAACCATTTGCTAATAAGAAACATAAAAATTGATCAAACAAGAAACGCTAGTCAAAATATCCATTTGTATTTGAGAACGAATTATGCACCCACCATTCCTTCACCATTTTCTTTATTTTATTTTCATTCCATTAATAAACTAATAATTCAAACAATAAGGTTTAGAAGAATCTTAATGTAAAAGGTATAAGACAAGGAATTGAACAAGGAGAATCCTTAGAACAATAAGATATATATACAAATCCTAGAAGCTAACTTTTTGATTGAACCTATAGAAATAAGAATATGATGCAATAGAATAAAAAGGAATCATAAATAACACAATTTTTCTTTTTTAGAAAAAAATTGATTAGAATTTAAATGATATAAACATTAAAAGGATAACCAAACCTTAACGACATCTAAGAGAGAAGTGAATTGGGTGTTGATAAATTTTGAATAAAGGATTACTAACTTAGTGTATTAATAAAAACAATTTACAAGAGATGAAATATGATGCAAAATAATGAATTTCAATAACAAATTTATACAATAATGTAAAAAGGGTAAAGGAAGAGAAATGTAAACTAATTTATAGTGACTCGATAAACAACCATTTCATATGTCCACTCTTAAGACTCTTCTTAGAATACTACTATAACTCTTCTTTTAAGATAAAGAATAACCTTTGTATAATCTTTTCTCGACAAAGAAGATTTGTATTATGATCACAGTGAAAAGAAACCTAAATACCACTAAGAATACCCCTAAGATAATATACAAACCCCCTATAAAAGCTTACAACTCAAAATATCTCACTTTATCACTTTGATAATACCAAAGAGACTCACTCATAAGAATATAAGACAATGAATGCTCAAATGCTTGCTATGTAACATCCCCTCACTTATGAGAAGGGCATTTTGGTCATTTTGGTAAATTGGAATGAGCTAGGAGTATTTTAAAGTATTTTTGACATATTCATGCATTCATATATGCACATGAATAATAAATTGTGAAATTTTTGCACATGAAATGAATGTACATGCATGCATGACATTTTTCCCGGTTTTTAATTTTGAATAATTGAGTGATATAGAAAAAGTGTCTTAAGTGATTTAGAATTGAAATTGGAGA
>JAOQMS010000006.1:21701428-21745040 GCA_027563885.1 Erythroxylum longipes
AATGTTTGGTTATTAACTTTCTGTTCTTTATGTTTCATCAATTAAATGTACTATGTTTCGTGTTCGGTTTAAGTAAAAAAAAAATTTATACCGACTTTTGTTTAGTGAAGTGATGTGACACACCATTCTCGCGGGGCACGGACTCGGGTATCACCATCGATATCGGGTTCGGATCCAGCGGGAGTGGGGTGTTACATGCTAAATACTTAGAAATATGTGTATAAGACATTCAAATGCTTTCAAGCTAAGAACCAATGAAAAGTATATATTTTAAGATTTAAGACCTTTACTAGTCGTTGGAGCCAAAAACCATATGTTACAATGGCTAGTTCCAACGTACTAGTTGACCACTAGGTCATATTAGCTGACCAATATGCATTTAATGCATAATACTCATTATTTGTTGCATATTGTTTACCACTAGGCCTTATTGGTTAGGTAATATGTCTTCAAGAGGGACATTGATTGACCACATCAATATATTAGTCAACCAATGTTTTAATAAACACTTCAATTACACATTTAACTTACATTGATCGATCACCAATCTATATTAGTAGACCAATCCCTCTAAATGTATGATTTTTAACAATTTCAAATGTTTAAACTCAATTTATTGATGTAATTATATTTTTAAAAAAATTTAAAATGTCCCTAAAATAAATTTTTAAAGATAAAGAAGCTTTTCTTTTAAAAACAAAAGCTTCAATATCTTTTGAGAATAAAAAACACTCATGTAATAAAGTTAGATGAAATGTTTATGTATGGTGAGCCTTTAAGATTACCAAACTAACAAAATGAGATTACAATTAACATTATAAAATATAGAATGACCTTAATGTAGTTTGATTTTCTTTTGTTCTTAACTTGATATTCACTTTGGAAGTTGCAAACTTCAAGTTTCCATTATTAACTTTATGAATTTTCTTCTTGAGTAATGGATTTGTCTTGTCCTTATATTGCTTCTCACTAAAATAATAAACTCATAAGTAGTACTTATATTTTATTACATCAAAACATCGACCATAAACTTCCTTGGTTTAATAATCTCCCACTCTTTAAAAATGAGAAAACATTTATGATATTGGAGAACAATAATAAAATTAAGCACACAATTAGGATAATGATTATATTTTAATTAAATATCAAGAACAAAAGAAGTATCCACACTTGTAGATTAACTTAAACATATCATAAATTTTCTTCAAACATAAGATATAACATAAAGTATGAGGAATCCAAAAATCACTCCCCCTCAATCTAATGTCACTAATCTTTCTCCGCCTTTTTTAATCATAGAAAAGAAATCAATAGTCAAAAAAAAAGTGTCATGGATTATATTAAGGTAGAAAATTCCCAAAATTTAATAAAAAATAATTTCCAAAACTCAAACTCAATCAAAATGCTAACAATTAACTACATTTGGATAAAAATATATTGATTAAACCCTTAATTGCTTTTACAAACAACCAATTTCAAAAAAGCACAAATTTTAAAAATTCCCAAATTTGGTATTGTGCCTATGTTAAAAAGTTCAGTTGGAGCAAAAACAATTTTTTGATAGGATTATACATTAGAATTGTAAAAAATATATAAACTTAATTGAAATATCCAATCATTAATTTCATAAAAGAGTGTATAATTCTGAAAACCCTAAAATTAAGAATACTAGTATAATAAATTACTTAAATTTGAAACCCTAAAATGACAATTATGATGCGATCATACATGATTACTAAATAGCTTATATGAATCATGTAATTGTATAAAAACAATTTCAAGATCACAAACTTCATCAAAACGTCCTAAAATATAGAGGAATTAGGATTTATCCAAATAACGTATATGAAGTTTAAACCAAGAAGTCAGCCTGAAATGTGGATAATGTAAATTAGTAGGGTTTGGGATAAGGTTTAGAGAGTTTAGGATTAAAAAAATTAAATATCATGAAGCATAAATGAAAAGGTGAGAAAAAAACTTTTAAAAAGTGGAGACAAGTCGACTAACTCAAGTTATTAGTTAAACAATGTAGGTCTGATTGCCTCATTCTTATGACAAACTTTATGGAACTCAATTTTTCTCTTTTGGAAGGGACATTAGTTGACTATTGCTTTATATTGATTAACCAGTGGGAGCCTGTGGTCAACCATTCATACTACTAAACTTTATACGAACTCACTATAACTTGAAAAAATTGAATTTCTTATTAATAATTGGTCGACCAGTAGGGGCATGCAATTGACCTTTATTACAACTAAACTCCTTACAAATTCACTAGAAAGGCAATAAGATATTTTTGAGGACACTGGTTAACCATACTCTAATATAGGTCTACTAGTATATTTTGAAATGTTAAGAGACAACTTGAAAACTCAAATCAAAATAGTAAAAACATAGTCAATCAACTAAATATCAATAAAGAATGAATTAAAAAACATAAAGGGATCCTTATCATATAGAATTCTCATTAATCATACCCAATTCTCTTCTACTTATGCAAAATCAATCCTTATTCATTGATTTTGTGGAATTATCAACCAAAATTGATGTAGTGAATCAACAAATTTTAACTTAATATCCTCATTTTGCATATATTCTCTGAGTCTAGGTATTAAGGTCCACACTATACTTTTAAAAAAAATTTCTCACTTTAGTCATAGTGCAAACACAACATTAATCACTAAGGATTAAGACTCAATTTAACAAATTAGTGTAAGATGTGACATATTTATAAAACATAACTAATGTTATTCTCAATATTACCTATGATATGATTCAGATGGTGATTCTTATTAAATTTATAATCTATTGGAAGCATCTCATCCTTTATTTCTCCATCATTTAATTCAAAAATTGGCTTTTTAAAAGACTCTTTGGTGATCATATGTGCTCTTTTAAAGGACTAATTTCTTAACATCCTACATCAATATCTTTAAGAATTTCTTAGAGGCAAAGCAGTTGGATTAAAAATAATATGTATAAACTTGCATACAAAATAACATTCATATTAAACACTTTCTATGTTATATGAGAATAACAAAGGAAAGTTTTATCTTGATTATTCACTATTTATACACTTTTTATTCCTTTTTTATGAAACAAAACCATCAGTTTGTTTTAGATACATAAATAAACTTGGTTCCTTAATTGGTGGTCTCCTTATTCTTTTCAATCCACATTATCAAGGTTTTGCTTACTATTCTTTCTTTTAGGAAACACAATATATCAATATGTCCATATTTACTATAAAAATGACATAGTGATTTTTTTGTATATATTTATGATATTATAAGTTTTAACCGCAAGTGCACGATGTAGCTATAACTAACATTAACAAGTACAAGTTAATCCCATGAGGACTGTAAATACTAGTATTAATACTTTTTCAATTATCTAATCGCCAATTCAGGTTGCAGATTTAATTGAAAATTAAACTAAAAAAACTAAACTAAGGTTTAATGCAATAATGAACTAGGATGAAGAAAGCACTACGATTAAATGATATTAAATAAGTGTTGTCTAGTTGATGAATCCTCCTAAGATATCTTAAACATTAACTCTTTATCATGCAATTAAATTATTAATTATTGTGAAAATTCCTATCTTATATTAATTTCTTTCTCAAGACTATTAATAACTAACCTTTGGTTGATTAACTTAAACCCCTTTCTAGTTAAAACCTCTAAGATTGCATTACTCGATTCGTGAATTTCACTATTAGGTTTAATCCAAATCTGGAGGATGTATGTTGACTTATCTTTAAGTTTATATGCAACTCCTTTGAGATACGGTAGATTTATTCAAATGAAAGGATTTTTCAATCTCAATCATATGAAATCAAACATTGGACCAATATCTTGGACATATTAGTTCAATAATATAAATGCATAGTTGAATCATAATAAGTCAATCAATAAAATTACGTTGAATAAAAGATTGTATCATGTTATCCACCCCAACTTAGGGTTCATCATAGTTAAGTACTAAACAAATTAGTTCCCAAAAATAGTAAACAAACATCTAACAAAATAAAAGAATTCATAATCTATGTACTCTTTTATCTCTAACGAATTCTTCTTAAAATTTTGATCATGTCATAATCTTCATTTTTTTCTTCCTCAATTTAGAAATGCTTTCTTTTATCCTTTTTTGGTGTCTAACATGACTCGAAAATTGCTTATTCCCTTCTAGCCTTCATTAATTTCCATTTATAGTAAAAATTAGGATTTCTAGAATATACACAGTCACTTACACAATTGTGTATCTCAAAATCCTCTCTAAATCGTTACTTTACACAGTTGCAAAAGCTTACACAAGCAACGTACATGGTCATATATGCCACATACATGGGCGTGTATCTTCACATGAGCATAAACAACATCTTCGAAGCTTCACATGTTTATAGTAACTTACACGATCCTTGTACACAACTTTAAAGTTGCTTTAAATCTTTCGTTTTATGCTTCAATTTCACCCAAATTCTACTGCTTTTGGTCTACAAAGGCAATTATCACGTAAAACACACTTCAAGCAAAATAATTACCAAAAATACTATAAAACTCTCAAATAACAAGCAAAATACACTAAATATGGTTATATAAACATAGTCAATTAATTGTTTATCACATACTATGTTATATAAGTGGTGATGATACATTAGTGCATTTCTTGGACTTCTATGTGTGTATACATAATGAAATAAAACTTCCTTTAAATATTAAAGGTGTTAAATATTCTTCTAGGGTGGTGAAATAAGCTACCATGATTATATGTATGTGCCTAATGAGGTGTGAGTAGGTTTGCTTGTTATCATAGAAACTATATTATTCTTGTTATAGGAGTAGTAATTTCTATGCCTAGGTATGGATCCCTATATGAAAGCATAAGATTTATTTCTAGGGAGGTGCTTAATGTATATTTTGCATACATTGTTTGTTTATATATGGGTTTATAATACTTATTTACTATCTTGGGTAAAGGCTCTTTACTATGCATATATTCTTCTTTGAAAAATGTAATCTTGGTATTAGGTGTGCTTTTATAAGTATAGCTAATCCCATGCCCATTAGTGGAATTATTTTGATCTACTAAAATGCTTTCTAGTTTTCCACTCCCTTATGCGAATTTGGATAATGAATCCTTAGGAATAATGATCTCCTTTTTCAATGTCTCATTTTTATGTTTTAAAGCTTCTAATGTATGGTTATCATCAAGATCATATTTTTAGATGCTTTAATGATATACAAATCACTTTTCATCTTTTCAATCTCATTTTTACTTAGAATCTAAATATTTTTGAACTTCCCCGAATTTGGACAATAAGTTCTTCCTTTTTTACATTTAATTTTTAAAATTTTGACTAGTTTATCATATGTCAAATCACCATCATTACCACACATATAATTCGATGTTACCTTATCATCATCCTTATCTATAAAGCATATATAAGCTATCTCTCCTTTTGACTGCTCATTTTTTAATTAACTTTTATCATCCCAAGTTAAGGTTTTAAGGGCTCTTTTCTTATTTTTGTCCTTCTTTTCCTTTTTATTATTTCTTTTATACTTGTCATTATATTTGAGTAGAGGACATTATAATTTTATGTTTACATTCAAAACAAATAATATTATAGGATTTATGTTTAGAATCACCTTTACCTTCCTTAAAGTCTTTTGTTTTAAAGAAATTCTTTCTTTTTAAAAGCTTCTTCAATTTCCTAGTGATAAAGGTGAGATCTTTGTTATCACTTTCACTTATAAATGTCTTTTCACTTGATTCTTCCCTTGAAAATTTGAATGCTAAGTCCTTTTTCTTAAGAAGTATTATTTCATTTTATGTATCTTGAAGTCTCATTTCATATGTGATGAGAGGTCTAATAAGCTCTTCTAATGGTAGTGTTGTTAGATTTTGTGTTTTTATAAATTCATCATTTTAGCTTCCCACATCTTTAAAAGTGACATAAGCAACTTTTGTATCATTCCAACGTTAGTATAGGTCTTTCCAAGACCTTTAAGAGTTTAATAATATTAATGAATAAAGATTCTTTCATGATGCTTTATTTGAAATAATTCATATCAATGGATTAATATTCTCACATTGTTCTCCTTAATATGATTTGTTCTCTTACACATGATTTCTACTATATACTAAATTTCATAAGTTGTTTCATATATAGAGACTCTATTGAATTTATTTCTTCCTAATGCACAAAATAATGTACAACCTTACTATTTAAGGAAATTAATCTCTTATATTGAGATTCTCATTCTTCATTTGGTTTGGGGACCTTTTTGTAATTTACAATTTTCATTGGTATAAAGGGGACATTTGAAACTACTTCCAACAAGTTTGCACTTTTGATCATTAAAAAATCTTTCGACTTTGTTTTTCAACAAAGATAGTCAGTTCCATAAAAAAGGGGACTGTACTAATATTTTGTGCCTCTTGGTTGAATGATGATGATGATGCTCCTAAATGTGCCATTATGATCTTTTCTATAGGATTTCATTTGAAATGCTAGTCTAGTATATCTATTATGATACCACTTATTAGTCCCCAAGGGCATATAATAGAATGATGAATTAGGTATTGATAAAATTAAAAAATACGACTTAATATGTTAATTAACATAATTTATTAAAAATAAAAATATGAAAATAATGAATATCAATAACAAACTTAAGCAATAATATAAAAAGGGTAAGTGAAGAGAAAAACAAACTAATTTATAGTGATTTGACAAATAACCCTTGCTTATGTCCACTTTTAAGACTCTTCTTAAAATTTCATTATAACTCTTTTTTTCAAGATGAAGAATAACTTTTGTATAATATTTTGTGAACAAAAAGGAATCTTTTTATAATCTTCCTTCATATTAAAGAGGAAACTTATGCCACTTAGAACACTCCTAAGTAAAATATACAAATTTCAACAAAAGCTGAAACTCAAAATGTCTCACATTATCACTTTAATAACACTAAAGAGGCTTATTCACATAAATATGAGACAATAAATGCTTGATAAACACTTAGAAATATATATGTAAAACATTCAAATGCTTTTTGATTCAATAAGTAATAAGGAAAATATATTTATAGGATTTTAGTACTCATACTAGCCATTGGAGACAAAAATTATTTGTTACAAAGGCTAGTTCTAGCATACTTGTTAATCATTAGGTCATATTGGTTAACCAATAAGTATTCAATGCATAATATGTTAGTGTAATAATCTAGAAGACAATCATTAGATGGTTGTATTCCAACAGTTATGTTCATGAACTAGGTGGTTTATATCATTTTGTTCCATGAGTTTTTATTATTTATGGATTACTCGAGTTGAGGACTTGGATTATAGAACTCTGTAATGGAAAATAATGATTACTCTAAATGTCGCTAATCTTGGTAATTAATATGAAATATTAATTGACCACTAAAAGATTAGTGTGTGGATTAAATGATAGTGATGTTCTACAAACCATTTGATAAGGAGTTATCGGTTTAATCACACAGATACATAATGGAGATTATGATATTCGACAAACCTTAAATGAAACATTATTAGGATTGCGTTTATGTCATTAATGTTTCATAAGTGTCTTGAATTATATGGTATGAGATGTTCATTTTCTTACATGAGAAGTGTGTATTTGTTGGCATTGTCCAACGCTAACCATAATAGGTAGCTATACAGATAATGCCACAGTATGCGTGACTTGTGTAGAGTATAATGTTCATAAAAATATTGTTGTCCCTCGTATATGATATGAGCGATAATGTCTATGGGCCCTTGATAAAGTAATATTGTATGTATGCAATATGATTAAGGAGTTAATCATATTTGCGATTTACTTTTGGAAATTAAGAAAGAATAAATTGGCAAGAATGGCATATTCCAATCTTGCATTTATTCAGGATATTATGAGACAAGAGAATTGACACGAACAATTATTACTGCAGGATCGTGGTTTGTGGAAGATACTTATCATCTATGTCATTTGAGTAATTATAATGTATTTTGCAATTTTAATTTAATTGTCAACATGACATAGATCCTAATGGGTCACACCAGAAAATATTTGATTAGAAAAGGGAAAATATTCTAGTATATCTTATGAAGATATGACTATGACGATAAAATTAATTACAAGTGTTATAATTATTTTGGTCGTCATATGGTATTAGAATTAATGTTATTAGATAACAAATTCAATCCTAGAAAAATTTATTTGATATGTATGACATGTCATATAAATTTAATGCTTAACAAAATAATGCATATAATTATATAGCATAGTTATATGGCAATTGGGTCAAATGTTTAAGTATTTTGAAACATGAGATAAATGGTAAAGTGACTATTTAAATGAAAATTTACATGGCCAACCTTGCAAGAACAAGAGGTATCTATGAAATTAACATAAAGATGTGTTTAAAGCCTCATGACTAAGTTATCCTTTCACTTTGTTTCTTGGCTTTATTTACACAAGAGCATTTTAGACAATTAAAGAGTCTTTTAATTAACCCTAATTTGTCCAAAAGGGAGAGGACTTTTTGGCATTTTGGTGTGGTTTTCCAGCTGCTGTTGTTTTTCATCTTCTTTTCTCCCATGATTTTCAGCCTTTTCTTTTCTCTTTTGTCTTCCTCCAAGCTACCGATTTTCTTCATCCTTCTTACAAGACTGAAAAAGCTTTGCCATTTAGCTAATGTTGAGCAATCAATCACCCATCCTTTTGTTTGTTTTGGGGATTTTCTAGGATCAAAGATAAGCCATTGAAGTACCATCTAGCATTGGGAAACGTTAATCCTTCTAATCGATCTTTAGTGGAAACCTTGGAGTGCATCTCATTTGGTGCAAAAAAGGTGAAGCCATGAGCAAGGATCTGAAGTCGTAAGCAAGGAGGGAGGTGAAAACTGTGAGATCTTCTATTTGGTTTAGAGACCAAGTTCAAGTTATAATGGTTTATATGCTTTGTTTTGTGCTATTTTGGTTTATGAATTGGTTGCAAGACAAAATAATTAGGTTCTTGTTAGTTTTAAAAATTTTTGTTTAGCCCACTTCAGCCCTCACAAAACCAACAGTGTTATCAGAGCATAGGCTTTGTTTTGTGACCATTTTTTACTGAATTAGTGTAAGGTTTTACATGATAAGTTGGTTAATTGATTGCATGTCTTGAAGGTTAGTTGTTTTGTGTATTAATAAATTTGATTTTAAACCTTTTTCCTATAAATGATTTGGTGTTTTTCTAGGTTTCAAACACTGATTTGATTATGTTTTATGAACTGGGAACAATTAATTTTAATTGTTAGAATTAATTGAAAGCAAGGAATGTCAAGGATTAAAATGCTGGAAAACTTTTCCAGCATTTTAGTTTACACTTGAGTGCATGTTTTTCATCCAATTTCTAGGGATATTCCTAAATCAAGTTAATAGGATTGTTATAGATTAATTTTTATAAGCCTTTCTAATATGTAGTTTATTTTTGGATTTATTAATGGCCTTAATTGACTAAATGTGCTTCTAATTTTTATAACATGGATTTTTGGTAAAAAATAGCCATGTTTAAATATTAGAAAATTAGTTGACATCCAATGGAATGTATATTCTTGTGATGTATTCTTTTTGGGCTACAAATTTTCAATTTATTTATGTATTAATGGTGAATGAATTGTTCATATAGGAAAATGCAAATGTTGGTTTTGTTTTGGCACTAACTTGTTTTTGTAGGGATGAAAGTGAGTTTTGTATGGCGAAGATGTCAATGCCTTGTGTGTTGTATTGCTTCCTTTTGAATGAATGTAATGCGACCTTTGGTTCTACTTAAAGTTAATTAATTAGATTAATTAAATAAGCAAGTATGTTAACTTGCTTTCGATGCAATTCATTCTTTTGAGGCTTGCATGCCTATTACATTTGGAATGGGGATTCAAAAATGTAATTTTATTTCCTTTTTAGAATGGTTCTACTTTGGAATGGGCATTTAGATTTTGATTTTTTTTTGACTAAAGAAAATAACAAGATGCAAGAAAAGTTTCCAAAAGATCCATACAAAACTAACAACATATGTTTGATATCATTTGCAATGCTATGAATGTCATAGGCCAGGTATGAGTGTATGTTAACATGACCACCATGGGTAAGATAACTCGAGGTGTAATATTAACATGACTGCCATAAATAAACTCCAAAAAGAATTGGGATTAACAATTTCTTGAGTTATATGGAATAATTCAAAATTGTAATTAATATGATTAACAAATTGTGTGACAATTTGATCCCTAAATTTTTTTAGAAATGTCCTACTTAATATTAATTCATTTTCCCTCCCTGCTCTATCAACATCAAATTATCAATTGTTAGATTACAGGACCCACTTAGCAGGCGTTACTTTCTATCTTTAAGAGTCGTGGGGAATGTCAAACATGCCAAACCAAATAGAGCGAGGTTCACTTAACAAGGAACTAAAACATTTTTGGACCTTGGGGAAAGGTTTTTGTTAACATTAGATGCTCACAATCCAATAATCACATATGATGTGATTAATAAAGAGTTGCTTACCTAAAATAACTAAGTTCAAGTTTCATGTCGCCGCTAGCTTATTCTTGTTAAAGATAGGGATCTTGGATCTACTACAAAAGGGATTAAATTTAAAAGTTATAGTGGATGTTTTATTTTAGAAATAAAATATTTACATGAACTTAACTTAAATTTTTTATGTTGTAGATCATGTCAAATCAATCTCTCTCTTTGCATTCTATATTGGACAAGGACAAATTGAAATCTAATGGTTTAAATTTTATAGATTGGCATCAAAACCTGAGAATTGTTCTCAGCTAGGAGCGAAAGGAATATGTATTGAATTTTCCCCTTCCTGAACCACCCCTTACAGAAACCACTAAGGAATTGGTTGACATGTACAACAAGCACTCATATGATGAGGTTAATGTAAAGTGCCTCATAGTAGCGATGATGCCACCGAATTGCAAAGGTGATTAGAGCTGAACACGTCGTATTACATCATGGAGTAGCTCAAGAAAATATTTCTTGAGTAATCTCGTGTTGAGAGGTACAATGTGACCAAGTCTCTTCTGGCTGTTAAAATGTTAGAGGGTACCTCTATCAACACTCACATGCTCAAGGTAATGAGTCTTTTGGAGCAGTTGGATAGGCTAGGTCTCCCGTTTTACCCATGGTTATCCACTCACATTATCCTCAACTTTTTGCCTTTAGGTTATTCTTTGTTCATCATGAACTACCATATGCATGGGATGGAGAATAGTTTGGAGGAACTCTATGGAATGCTTAAGACTACAAAGAAGGATATGAAGGAAGGAGTTTCTCATGTCTTGGTGGTTCAAGAGAGAGGGAAGAAGATAAAGAAAGGTAGGAACAAGTGCAAAGTTAAGAAAAAAAGGCAAAGATGGCAAAGGGAAGGCTCAAGTGGTGACTTCAAGCAATCCCAAGGCCAGAACCCCTTCTGATGCTGAGTGCTTTTATTGTAAAGGCAAAGGATATTGGAAGAGGAATTGTCACAAATACCTTAAAGACTTGAAGAGTGGAAAGATTCCATCTTCTTCTTCAGGTATATGTGTTATTAAAATTAACCTTGCTACCTCTATTTCTGATTGGTATTGGATACTAGATCTTGTGCTCATGTTTGTTCAAATATGCAGGCACTAAAGGATAGGAGGATGCTTGAAAAAGATGAAGTGCAGCTGCATATTAAGAATGGTGTAAGTGTTGCAGTCATTACTGTTAGGTGTGTTGAGTTGCATTTGCCTAGTGGGCTTGTAATGGAACTTAAATATGTATATTTTGTTTTGTCCATCTCTCGAAACATTATCTCCATTTCTTGTTTGGACAATGACGGTTTCTCCTTTACCATCTCAAATGGAGCTTGTTCGTTTTATAGAGATGGTTTGTTTTATGGATCTTCTTTTGTTAAAAATGGTCTATACTTGCTTGATATGGATAAACAAGTCCTTAATGTTAATAAAAAAAAGACTCAAAACTTGTCATAAGACTATTACTCTCATGTGGCATTATCGCCTAGGTCATATAAATGAGAAGTGCATCAACAAATTGCAAAACGTATGATTCATGATCAATTCGATTTGGAATCGATCAGGACATGCCAATCTTGTCTACTTGGCAAAATAACCCAGATACCCTTCATTAAGAAAGGTGAGAGGGTAAGTGATTTATTAGGTCTAATGCATAGTGATGTATATAGACTGAAGAGTGTCAATGCCCGAGGTGGTTTTCAATACTTCAACATGTTCACTGATGATTTCAATAGATATGATTATGTCTATTTAATGAGACATAAGTCTGAATCTTTTGAAAAGTCCAAAGAATTCAAGAATGAAGTTGAGACCCAGCTCAACAAGAAGATTAAAGTTTTGCAATCAGGCGAATACTTGAGTCATGAGTTTGGAGCTTATCTTAGAAAGTGTGGGATCATCTCACAACTTGTCCCTCCTGAAATGCCACTATGGAACGGTGTTTTTGAGAGGTAGAATCAAACTTTTTTAGATATGGTTCGATCTATGATGAGTCAAACCGAACTTCTAATCTTATTTTAGGGATATACACTTGAAACTACTACATTCACACTAAACATGGTTCCATTAAAGTCTGTAGAAAGGACACAATATGAGATATAGTTTGGAAAAGTGCCTAACATGTCTTTTCTAAAAATTTGGGGTTGCAAGGCATATGTCAAACATTTAACATCTGACAAGCTTGACCTTAAATCAGACAAGTGCTTCTTTGTGGGGTATCCTAAGGAAACTAAAACGTACTACTTCTATTACAAGTCAGAGAATAAATTATTTTTTGCTCGATATGGTGTGTTTTTGGAGAAAGAGTTTCTCGTAAGAGGAAGTAGTGAGGGTAATGTTGGACTTGAAGAAATTTAGGAAACACTATAAGATAACGAGGCCAATAGGAGCTACATTGTCCCACTCCTAGATGCTTATATCAGTAGGAGTTAGGTACAGCTAACTCCATAAATAGTTGTGGAAGAGGTTTATGACCAGCCACCAATTGAATCGACACAACTCGAAGTTGAACTTGAGCCACAAGGAGTTGTAGAGGAAGTTCCACCAGAAGTATTTCTGTTGCAAAGGTCAATTAGGGTAGTCTATACACCTAAGAGGTATATGGGACTACATGAGGTGACGGTGTTGGACACCGAAGATCCATTGACCTATAAGGAAGTGATGAAAAGGCCAGACTCTAATGAATGGCTTAAAGCCATGAAATCCGAGATACAATCCATGCATGACAACCAGGTTTGGAACTTGGTTGATCTTCGTCTTAGGGTAAAACCCATTTAAAACAAGTGGGTTTTCAAAATGAAGACAGACATAGAAGGAAATTTGATTAATTACAAAGCACAACTGGTTGCGAAAGGTTTTAGACAGATTCAAGGAGTTGATTATGATGAGACCTTCTCGCCCGTGGCTATGTTTAAGTCAAATCGAATCCTTTTAACAATTGTCGCTTTTCATGATTATGAAATATGGCAAATGGATGTCAAAACTGCCTTTCTAAATGGGGATTTAAAAAATGATATGTTTATGTCACAACCAGAAGGTTTTGTTAATCCAAAAGTTGATAAGAAGGTATGCAAGCTTCAAAGATCCATTTATGGATTGAAGCAAGCATCACGAAGTTGGAACAAGCACTTTGATAAAGAGATCAAAAGGTTTGATTTTGTCAAGTGCGAGGAAGAACCTTGTGTGTACAAAAGGATTAGTGGGAATGTAATAGTCTCTTTGGTATTGTATGTGGATGACAAACTTCTCATTGGAAATGAAATTCTTTTATTAGATTTCGTCAAGTCCTCATTGATGAAGTTATTCTCAATGAAGTATTTAGGTGAGGTTGCCTATATCTTAGGCATTAAGATCCATAGAGATAGATCTAAGAGGCTCATTGGATTGAGCCAGAGTACATATATTGACAAAATGTTGAAGAGGCTCAACATCCAAGATGCCAGGAAAGGATTCTTACTTATGTCATATGGTATCCATCTCGATAAGGAAAAGTGTTCTTCGACACCTGGTGAGCTGGATGTGATGAGTAGAGTTCCATAGGCTTTGAAAATTGTCTCTATCATGTACACCATGATATGCACTCTCCCTGATGTATCATACGCTTTGAGTATGACTAGTAGATATCAAGCTACTCCAGCGTAGTGCATTGGATTGCAGTCAAGAATATCCTCAAGTACCTAAAAAGGTCTAAAGATATGTTCCTTGTCTATGGCTAGGATTCTAAGCTCATTATAAAGTTTTACAATGATGCTAGTTTCTAGACCAACTGTGATAATATGAGATCGCAATCAGGGTATATGTTCATCCTCAATAGAGGAGTAGTGAGCTGAAAAATTTCCAAATAAGAGACCACAACTGATTCCACCACCGAGGTCGAATACATAGTTGCTTCTGAAGCATTCAAAGAGGGATGTTGGATCAAGAAGTTCATCTCTGAACTTGATATAGTTCCTAGTGTTGCTAGACTAATTAAGCTCTATTGTGATAATAATGGAGCTATTGCTTAGGCGAAGGAACCTAGGTCACACCAAAGGTCCAAGCATGTTCTATGTCGATATCACCTAATACGAGAGATCGTAAAGAAGGGTCATGTAAAGGTTTGCAGAGTTGATTCGGTTGGGAACACAACCGACCTTCTTATAAAACCTCTTTCTCAAGCCAAACATGTAGTTCACACTGCATCAATGGGTATTAGATACATTGGTGATTGGCTTTGAGTATACTTTTCTTTATACATAAAGATGTATTTCTTTATAATGGAACACTTGTTCTGAGCGTTTATGTATAGGGATGTATTGGGATTGGCTCTAGTTCAAATGGGAGATTGCTAGTGTTATGATCTTGAAGCCAATCATTATATGGTTGTATTCCAACAGTTATATTCATGAATTGGGTGGTTTATATCATTTTATTCCATGAGTTTTTATTATTTATGGATTATTCAAGTTGAGGACTCGGATTGTAGAATTCTATAATGGAAAATAATGATCACTCTAAAATTTCGCTAATATTGGTAATTAACATGGAATATTAATTGACCACTAAAAGATTAGTATGTGGATTAAATGATGGTGATGTTATACAAACCATTCGATAAGGAGTTATCAGTTTAATCACACAGATACATAATGGAGATTATGGTATTCAACAAACCCTAAATGAAATATAATTAGGATTGTGTTTATGTCATTAATGTTTCATACGTGTCTTGAATTATATGGTATGGGATGTTCATTTTCTTATATGATAAATGTGTATTTGTTGTCATTGTCTAACGCTAACCATAACAGGTAGCTATTCAAATAATGTCACAGTATGTGTGACTTATATGGAGGATAAATGTTCATCAAGAATATTGTTGTCCCTCATATATGATATGAGCGATAATGTCTATGGGCCCTTGATAAAGTAATATTGTATGCATGTAATATGATTAAGGAGTTAATCATATTTATGATTTACTTTGGAAAATCAAGAAAGAATAAATTGGCAAGAATGAGATATTCCAATCTTTCATTTATTCAGGATATTATGAGACAAGAGAATTGACACGAGCAATTATGACTTCAGGATTGTGGTTTGTGTACAATACTTATTATCTGCGTCATTTGAGTAATTATAATTTATTTTGCTAGATACCACTTATGATGTATAGAATTAAAAGGAGTTTTAATTCTATTATCAACATGACATATATCACAATGGGTCATACGAGAAAAGATTTGATTAGAAAAGGGAAATTATTCTAGTATATCATATGGAGATATGAATATGAAGATAAAATTAATTATAAGTGCTATAATTATTTTGGTCGTCATATGGTATTAGAATAAATGTTATTAGATAATAAATTTAATCCTAGATAAATTTATTTGATATGTATGACATGTCTTATAAATTTAATGCTCAACAAAATAATGCATATAATTATATGGTATAGTTAAATGGCAATTGGTTCAAATGTTTAATTATTTTGAAACATGAGATAAATGGCAAAGTGACTATTTAAATGAAAATTTGTATGGCCAACCTTGTAAGAACAAGAGGTTTCCATAAAATTAACGTAAAGATGTGTTTAAAGCCTTATGACTAAGTTATCCTTTCATTTTGTTTCTTGGCTTTATTTACACAAGGGCATTTTAGACAATTAAAGCAGTTTTTAATTAACCCTAATTTGTCTAAAAGGGAGAGGAATTTTCAACATTTTGATGTGGTTTTCCAACTACTGTTGTTGTTCATCTTCTTCTCTCCCACAGTTTTAGCCTTTTCTTTTCTCTTTCATCTACCTCCAATCTACTGATTTCTTCATCCTTCTTGCAAGACTAAAAAAGCTTTGCCATTTAGCTCATTTGTTGAGCAATCAATTACCCATCCTTTTTTTATTTTAGGGATTTTCTAGGATCAAAGATAAGCCATTAAAGTACCATCTAGCATTGGGAAACAATGAGCTTTCTAATCAATCTTTGGTGGACACTTTGGAGTGCATCTCATTTGGTGCAAAGGAGGTGAAGCAGTGAGCAAGGATCTGAAGTTGTGAGTAAGGAGGTGAAACCGTGAGATCTTTTATTTGGTTTGGAGACCAAGTTCAAGGTATGATGGTTCATATGCTTTGATTTGTGCTATTTTGGTTTATGAATTGGTTGCAAAAGAAAATCATTAGGTTCTTTTTGGTTTTAAAATTTTTGGTTTAACCCACTTTAGCCCTCATAAAACCTACATTATATGTTTTTTAAAGGGATATTAGTTAACCACATCATCATATTTATTGACCAATGTTTCAACAAACACTTTAGTTAGACATTTAACTTACATTGGTTGACCACTAATCTATATTGGTCAACTAATCCTCCAAAAAATATTATTTTAACGACTTCAAATACTTAAACTTAACATTTTTAATGCAATTATATTTAAAATAACTTCTAAAATTTCCCTACAAGAATATTTGAAAGATTAAGAGGCTTTTTCTTCTAAGAAAAAAATCTTCAATACCTCTTAATGAATGAAAAGACTCATATAATGAAGTAAGATGAAAAGTTTAAGATTAACACAGTAATGAAACAAGATTACAATTAATAATACAAAATATATAATGACCTTGATGTGAATTGATCTTCACTTTAAATGTTGCAAACTTTAACTTTCCTTTATCATGTTCACTAACTTTCTTCTTAAGTTATAGCTACGTCTTATTATTATATTACTTCTCCCTAAAAAAAAAAAACCAATTAGTAATACTTATACTTTTTTATCATCAAAACATTAATTGGTGCCTATCTTGATTCAATAAGAGTCTATCTCTAATACCAACTAATGTAAAACTACCTAGGATTAAAAAAAGCTGATAATCCACAAATGATTTTGAAATAACCCAAGAAAATTAGATATGATATATTAAGAAAATTGACTCTTTGATTATAAAAAATCAAAATCTAAATCCATTGAGAAATTAAATAGCATAAAGAAAGAGTTCTTTGATAAGTTCAAAGTTTAACGAAGAATAAGAAAAAAAAACACTCATAACTATCAATAAACAAAGATGTCAAAAACTCCTTTAAATTGAAAACAAGCTTTCGTTAAATAATAGTTTAAAAATAGATTTTGAAGTAAACATGAATTGAGATATGATTGTGTGTTAGGTCGTATTGGCTATAAAAATTCTAATGCTAGTGAACATGGTCTAGAACACATTTATGACTAAGATCATGAATCCTTTTATAATTTTATTATGTTAAACATAGTTTGGAACATGCTCATGGCTGAGATTATGGATCTTTCTATAACTTCATAAAGTTAGATATAATTTGGGACATAATCATGTTAGAGATTATGACCTAAACCTTATTTTTCTTAAAAGTTTCACGAGCTAGTATATTATTGGGTTATGTTCACGTCTAAGCTTTGTCCAACCTTATCTTGGATTAAGTTAACCAATAGTTGGCCTTCATGTAGGTTCAATAAACCTCACAAATTAGTTCTGGAAGTGCTTTTTAAAGCTTAGGCTAGTATACTACCATCTTGTATTGACATCTAAACCTTCTCCAACCTTAAAATTAATTTAATTAGTGCATAGTCATTGATATAAGCAAGATCCCAACCATATAACTCTTTAAGCGAAGTGCACCTATTAAAAT
Source organism: Erythroxylum longipes (assembly GCA_027563885.1). Lineage (NCBI taxonomy): Eukaryota > Viridiplantae > Streptophyta > Magnoliopsida > Malpighiales > Erythroxylaceae > Erythroxylum > Erythroxylum longipes. The sequence goes on from JAOQMS010000006.1 coordinate 21,719,625, forward strand.
GTAGAATAATGATAGTGAATATTGAGTGTAGATCTCATAAAGACTACAAAAACTAGTAATTATCTCTCTATTACCTAATTGACAAATTAAAATGATGATTTAATTTAAATAATAAACTAAAACAAAATTCAACATAAGTAATTACTAATAACCAAATTGCTTAAATATTAATCAAATCAAATAATAGTACCTAGGTAAAGAATTCCCTTTAGACTTATTAAGCTATTAACCCTTTATTATGTAATTTTATTAACGATCATTGGACCGTGAAAATTTCTATCTTATTTTAATATCTTTCTCACAACTATCAACACCTAATCTATAGTTAATTAACTAAAACCTTTTTCTAGTTAAAACCCCTAAGATTACGTTAATCTATTCATGAATTTCACTTTTAGGTTTTACCCTAATCTAGAGAATTTATGTCGACCTATCTCTAGATTTGCATGTAACTCCTTTCAATTATGATAAATCTATTCATACAAAAGGATTTCTTAATCTCAAGTGCATGAAATCAAACATGAAATAATATTCTAGTCATATTAATTCAAGAACAAATCAAAAACACATAATTGAATATGATGAATTAAAATCAAATTGCATTGAATAAAAGATTAAAACATAAAGTCTATCCCAAGTTTTATCCTACCTATGTACTAACAAATTTAGTTCATAAAAATAGAAAACATAGTCAAAGGATCAAACGAAAATTAAAAATAAGACAATTCATTGTATATCTCGTTTTCTCTAATACAATATAGTAAAACTTTGAAAAAATATGCCTTTTATTGGATCTCTAAGTTAATCTCAAATTCTCTACAATTCTAAAGTTTAAAATTGTGTTTAAAGCTTGAATTATCCTAATTTTTCCTTCTTAATTACCTTTTAGTACATTCTAATTAGGGTTTCACACTAGACACAGTCACCCATGCAATCGTATGCAACAACCATGTCCTTCAAAATCAATTAAAAACTTAATCGTAGTGCAAAAATAAGGTTCTGAAACTTACACAAGCAGTGGATACCATTATGTACAAGACTCACACATGCATGTCTACCTCAATAAGGGAAAAAAATTCTTTTAACCCTTACATAGTTATTGTTACTTGCATAGCCCCTCACACGATTGTGTACATGTCTCACATAACCTTGTACATGTCTTATATGAGTGGGTACTCCATCAACACGGACGTGTGATTTCGAAAGAACTTTAATTCTTTCGAATTGTGCCTTAATTTCACTCGACTTCTTCTCTTTTCAATCTATGAAGGCAATTAAGAGTAAAAACATAACAGAAATGAATGAAATTAGGAGTAAAAACATTACAGAAATGAATGAAGTACCAAAAACTATTTAAAAAAATCTTAGATAAACAAACTAAACACAAGATTAAAAATATAGTCTACTAAGCATTTATTAGTCTTTATGTAGGTACAATATGCCTCATAAATTAGTTCTTGAAGTGCTCTTTGAAACTTGGTCACAAATTAATTAACCTATTCAAAGCCTATTTAATCATTTTACTCCTAACTCTTATAACTAGTCCACTAGGCATAATCTGTGGATCCCTTGAAGTTTGGTTATCATGCTCTCATTATTAGGATTATTGATTAAATATTATTAATTCCTTACATTTGTTAACTTAGGTCTTAAAGGACTTTCTCTTGCAAAAAATGTCGTATAGATCCACCCTGTACTCCTTTATGATATATTCATTTTGATTTTAAATTGCCAAGTCAAAATTTTCATAGTTTATAGCCAAAATATGAACCTTGCTATCCGGGGCATCTAAGTATTTAACTCTCTCTCAGATCTTTTAATTTATCTGCTTCATGATCTTCTAATTTCTTTTGGTCATCTTGTTTAAGTCTAAAAAGGTCCCTTAATCTTTATGTTAGCCTTATTATTACATACCTCGATAGCTATAAAAGCCTATGAAAAATAGTTCATATTACTTCGTAAGCCCATATTTATTGATATATTAAAGGAATTTGAGGTAATCTTACCTTGGAAAAGCTAAACTTAACCTATTGATATACTCATCTTTAAGGAATTATTTTCTAGCATCCTTCTATCTTTAGGTAAAACCATGTATCTACATTTCAACCATATTTTTATAAATGATGGAGTCACTCACCTTGACATACCAATTTGGAGAAAATATCTCCACCTTAGGTTTCGTCCTCTTTCCCTTATCATTAAAGGTAGCAGGTTGGGAAGAAGGGGCTTATGCACCCTTAGTAGAGGAGAGGCCTAAGTGCCTTCTTCACCTGATCTAAATCTAGATTGATGTAAACTATGGGGATACATATGACAACGCAAACCACGTGGCTATAAATTTGGATTGGTTACGCCTTTTGTTGTGTTTTCTTATTCTTTTTTCTTTATGATGAAGTCCTTGTTGTGACTCATAGAGATAAGCTTGTTTATATCCATTCCTATAAAGTATGCGTTATAGGGTTACTATTAGAATCATCTACATAAATAAAACTTTATAAGCATGAAACATATATGTTTGTTAATCTGCTATGGCAACCTCTAGTAAGAGATCTTCATCTAGTAGCTCATCCTTTGGAGGAAAGGGATTCATAAAATTCAGAAAGGTTACATGTAGAGAATTATGAGATAGTTTGACTTTTTCCCCCTCCTTTTGATCATTAAATCAACCTCCCCTTAAGTTAGAGTAAAGCTCCAAATGGTCTTGTCTTTCAAAGACAAGAATATAAAAACAATTTTTTAATCCATTTCTCCCTTTAAGTGGTTTATTAGGGTTTATTCTAGGCCTAACATTTTAAGTCATACTAGTCTACTAATTTACCCAAATGGTAGAACTGGTGTATGAACCTAAAAAATTCTAAAGACGACTCAATGTTTTTTAGATGATAGTGTACTTGAAAGGATGATAAGACACGAAGAATACTGGTAAAGTTGACTTAATGACATACTTGTCTCCTTTAATATTTGGTCATAATCATTTAGGAGAAAGAAAAAAGGCAATTTTAACCTTAATATTTTTATCAGAAAATAAATTAAACCTTAATATTTTAAAGTATTCAAAATGAACCTTAACTTTTGTGAAACACTTAAATTAAACTTTTACTCAATAAAAAAGCTTATAGAGTTATGTCTCCGTCATTTTTATGTCATGTCATTAGTGACATGGTAGAAATGTGTTATTTTTAATATACTTATAGGCCTTATAGTACCAAGTGGCATACACCTGGCATTATGAAGCCCATCTATTTTAATAAAATTTCAATTATTTTTATATAATTATATTATTTCTAATTGTTTTTAATTAAAATTAATTAATCTAATCTATTTTAATAAACCTAAAATCCAACTTACTCAAGATTTGACCCTAAATTTATCCCAATTGCTTTACCCTCTTCATCCTATACTCCATCCCAATTTACTTTGGAGATAATCAAGTTTATGAAGCAAATGATTCATATCATGAATGTTATTATGGTCTTTATTATGTTACAACTTGCAACTGAGACACTCAAGCTCTTTAATGATGTTATCCTACTTTCATAAGGTTATATTGTCTAACAGGGACCTCCCGACGACATTCTTAAGTTCTTTGAATATAATGGCTTCATATGTCCAGAAAGGAAAGGTGTAGTAGATTTTTTGCAAGTGGTTTGTTCCAAGAAGGACTAGAAACAATACTAGTTTAGAAAGAATTATCCTTGTGAATACGTATCCAACATAAAATTTGTACAAGCCTTTAGATCCTTTCACGTTGGCAACAACTCTTAGATAACCTTAAAGTTCCTTGTGATAAATCTATTTGGTAACTAAGAAATGTACCATCTCCAACTGGAAACTCTTTTATGTATGCTTTGTATGAGGATGACTGAACATAACTCTTTCATTTTTATATTCAAAATCACATAAATAATAATCATGGTTGTTCTTGGATTCACCATTTTCTTAAGAATATAGATGGAAACTAGTCAAACAGAGGTTGATTGTTTAGAAAGCAAATCAGGATAAGGGGGACGATGAAGAGTGTAATGCAATTGAGGATAAATTTAGTTTAAGATCTTGAGTAATATGAAATTTTAATTTACTCTAATTAAAAAATAATTAGAATTAATAGAATCATACTAAAATCAATTAAAATTTTATTAAGATGGATGGATTTCATAATACTATATATATACACTTTGGGCTCATAAGTACGTGAAAAGTAATACATTTCCACTATTTCTACCAAAATAATTTTTTGTTCATTAAGAATTTAATTTAAATGTTTTTACGAATGTTATAATAAATGCTCCAAATTATTAAAGTATAATTTGTATTTTGATAAAAATATTAAGGTTAAAATTGCCTTTTTTGCTGTTAGGGGAATCCTCGTATTATAACAAATGTTTACTTCAAATGCTCTAGTGAAGCAAGATTTATATAAGAAGGGATAAAGAAATTGATCCTATCTTATGAAAATCGTCAACCCTAATTCCACCCACATAATTCTCAGCTTCGAACTTCATTATCATTTGTGATAACTCGAAATTGTCTCTCATCACAATGCTGCTAGAAACCTTAAAATCTTCAAACTCTTGCCTATAAACATATAATTTGATATGTTGGAATGAGATATAATAACACAAAAGACGTACAAGAGTTTAAGAAGGGACGCATCAAGAAAGAAAATACCTGACGAGAGTTGGAAATCATCTACCCGATAACAACTTATATTATTTTGTAGCAAGGCTTAAACAATGGATCACGAGATACAATTGATCTACAGTCAAATCGTAGACAGAGTTCCCCTTAAAGAATGTCTGCACATACATTAAATTGAGATCTACATTTAGGAATAGATGGTACAAAATGATTTTCATAATCTTACAACTCTTTTCTCACTTCACTTGCTTGCTGCTTTCTTGGCTTTTGTTACTGTCCTCCGTTCCTCTACTTCTCTATGGCCTCTCGCTCTCCTGCTTTTCCTTTCTGTGTTTCTCTTATTGTTGTTATTGTAGTTCCATTGCTTTTCACCTCAGTAGCTTCGCAGTGTAAACATCCACCAACCATTTTCGTCTTTGGTGACTCTAACTCTGACACCGGTGGCCTCGTCGCAGGACTTGGATTTCCTGTTAATCTCCCCAATGGCCGCATTTTCTTTGGCAGATCAACTGGGAGGTTGTCCGATGGACGGCTCGTAATCGACTTCCTCTGTAAGCAGCCCGCTGGCCTCTACCGCTCACTGTCTTTTTTTTCATTTTGGTTATTGCTCCTTTGGTTTCTGGTCAAGCGTGCGTGTCCAAACGATTCGATAAATTTCATTGGTTTTGTGGAGTTTTGATGTTTGATAATCGACCCAGGTGGCTCCATATATTCAATCCGATGCAGTTCAATTTAACCGACCATGGTTAATGTTGTCGGTTGCCCGTTAAAAGTTTTCCAATTTTACAAAATGCAACATCATTAGTATCTTATAATGTTGTTTATTGCCTTATGCCATAGGGACAGCTTTGCGGCTCTCTTTGTTTCTGAACAAGTACCTATTTCACTATTCTGGCAAGTTGATATTTTAGAACTCATGGGATCCAAAGTTGGGAACTTTGTCTTTATTTTCTTGTTTCCTGTCAAAAAGTAGGGAACTTTATTATATGATGCAAATAAGTTGTGAAGTTTCTAAGATGACATCCATGTATATTTTTGCAGGCCAAAGCTTAAAGACTAATCTTCTAACCCCATACCTAGACTCATTGGCGAGGTCCAATTTCATAAATGGTGCAAACTTTGCAATAGTTGGATCCTCTACCCTTCCAAAGTTTGTTCCCTTCTCATTAAACATCCAAGTAATGCAGTTCGCTCATTTCAAGGCTCGTACCCTTGAACTTGTCTCGGCTGGTAATGTATCGTTTTCTCTGAAATGGGTAATTTATGTTCTTTAATATTAATTAATCCCTTTTACCGCTTCTGGTTGAGGGTTGTGATCACTAATAATGAAATGCACATAGCAATTACTGTAGACTTCGGAAAGGTACGTGTGGGAACGTGTGCTTATGTGAAACTGTAGACATATATCGGTTACCTGAGAGAAAGACAAATAGGAAAACCTTGAAATTCGAACTCAAAGACGATTTCATTTGTTATCAATGCATCTTCTTGACCAAGGAGTAGTTACATTTTAGTACGTGTGAACCTCATTTGCAGATAATCAGCCTTTTCTGAATCAGCATAACTGTCTGCCATTCCTGCAAGTGTAATATTGTTCTAGTTTAGTGTTCGGCTTGGAGTAGGGTTAGCTTAGTTACTCCTCCCCCATACCTCGGCTTATTTACCCGTAATTAAAGGCCAAAAGATAAAAGAAACAGAGGACGTTTTGCTTTTGCTTGATGGTGTTTATATTTAAAGCTATAAGTCTTCACCATGATACTGTAACTTAAAGATATAGGGAATCAACGTCATTGGCCTTGTACGTAGCAACATAAGAACTGTTTCTTTTGTGCAATTGTTTAAACTCCTATGACACTTCTAAGTTTCCACCTTCAAACTGATGAAGTACTCCTGCAACTCAGGAGCTAGCAGAAAGAAACTGATTATCAAATTTTATTATTTTTAGGTTTCTATAATATGATCAATGATGAAGGGTTCAGAAATGCACTTTACATGATTGACATTGGACAAAATGACCTTGCCACTGCATTTACCAAAAACCTATCTTATGCTCAATTAAACAGAAGGGTACAAACTGTGATACGAGAAATTGAGAATGGTGTAAAGGTGAGTTTATAATTGCATTAAAGCAGTGATCACCGTTTTATTTTTTTGTTCTGATTGAAACTTTTTTTCCAGTATAATAATGGGAAGCCTATCAAGTTCCTTGACTGAGATGATTTATTGTTAATGTTGGATAGACTTTATACTCTCAAGGTGGCAGGAGATTTTGGATTCATAACACCGGACCATTAGGTTGTCTTCCTCAAAAGCTTGCTGTAGTTGAGAAAAAGGATTTGGATCCATATGGTTGTATTTCAAGTTACAATGATGGTTCAAGATTGTTCAATGAAGGGCTACTTCGCACATGCCAACGGCTGAGGTCGCAATTAACAGATGCAACTATAGTCTATGTAGATATATTTTCCATAAAGTATGATGTCATTGCCAACTCTTCTAAATATGGTAAGATGGAAAGCTTTTTATTGAAACATGGTAACCTCTTCTCATTCTGTTCCTTTCACGAAATATGCTTTTAAATTTTCTTTTAATCTGATATTGATCACTTGATGATCTGACATGGGGTACACAGATTCCTGAAAGCAGCGGCCTTGTTATCTTAGGGTTCAATTGTTTCCTGGCCAATTAACGAGCTTAAGATGAAAATTTCCTCTGTGATATCCTCCATTCTCTAATTGGTTAATTGTGTAATCGATTTTTAGGCAATGCATTATACAATTTCACATATTTGGATGCAGAGAGTCAGAGTAGGAATGAAAACTATGTTGTCTTGATGAAAACCTTCTGACTTGGTTTTCTGAATTCGTTTGGACAAGATTAATCAAGTTTGGATGAATTGATTGCCTCAATAAAATCACTGGCGGATGCAGGTTTCTCAAATCCACTCATGGCATGCTGCGGATATGGAGGACGTCCATACAATTACAATATAAATATAACATGCGGTGAACCTGGCCACCAGGTCTGCAGTGAAGGATCTAAATACATAAGTTGGGACGGCATCCATTATACTGAAGCCGCCAACATGATTGTAGCCTCTAAAATATTATCAAAGGCCTATTCTTCTCCAAGTACTGCATTTGATTTCTTTTGTCAGTAATGAACATCATCTGCGAAGGCAACAAACTTGCATTTCCTGAATCTCAAATGCCATGCACCTTCAAGATGTAACATGGTAATGTACAATATCTTCAGTATTATGAGAAGTTAAACGTGGAAAGTATCACAGGTTCATGGAGTGTCAAACAACTCGCAGATGAAGAAACTTGGTACTTTTCCTGCGTTTTTGAAAGAGATAAATATTTATATCTACCGTTATTGTTTAATCTTCCTTATTTTAGCTCTCTTAAGTTATAACTTGTCATAGCGATGTACAAACCTTATCATCTAGGCATACATGCTCAAGTATGATAAATTGAGTCTTAATATTGCAGCGACCAATTATATCTGCATCAGCGGCTCCCCATAATAGGATAGAATATCAATAACAAAATATCGCTGTATATCCACTTAAACTAAACTCGAAATGCTCGACCTTGTATCATAAACCAAGAGCGAAATTTTAAGGAGCCTTTCATTTCTCTTGAAGAAGACGATATTTGACAAATTATAGATGAAGGAACTTGTCAGTCTTTCCCTCTATTGCACCCAGCCAAATTATCCCCTCTCGAACCCCTTTAATTAGTGTTAAAGAATAAGGACTCAAACAAACCCCTTTTGTGTTAAAGAATAAGGACTCAAACAAACATGTGTGTGCATTCTTATTAATTTGTTCAAAGGAAGAAAGCTTTTTCTTTTTTCAATTGAATCACTGTAAAAAAGGGAATAAGGAAATATACTAATTGACATCTACTCACTTTGATGGGAAATTTCAAGGAATGCCTTTGTGGTAAAGCTGGAGGAAACTCTGGAACGTGGAAACATTTTTTCCTACCTCTTTTCACCATTTCTTTACACACATCAATAAGTTGAGAAGCATATGTTACCCTATAATAATAAATTAATTATTTAAAATATTTATGATAAAAATTATTTAACTTTAAAAATGAGTCGACGTTTGGATTGGGTGTTCACGTTGAATATGAGTTTATTTGATTTATTTCTCTAGGAATCCTGTGAAACTTATACCGTGGTTTCTTTTAAACGACATTTAACTAATGTGACATGCTAGTTGGATAACTTAGATTATCTAGATATGTTGTCGTGAACTTTTAATTTAAACTTATTCAAATATATTATCTCAATGCATAATTATTTAAATTATTAAGACATTAAATTTATTTTGCCTGTGATGTAGAAGAATTAGTAGAGACATCAATGTTATAATTAATTAAAAATCAGTTTAACCTTAAAACATAACATATTATCTTAATAACGGTTTGTATTTTGTGTGTGGCAGAGGAAGATAGGCCAGTGGAGCTGCCGGAGATGACTAGGGGAAAAGGGCATGAATTATGATAGTTTTGATAATAAAAATTAAGCTTCATCAAAATTGAGGATTTCTAATATTGAATTGACTCAAGGTTAGGCATCAAATGAGTACGTTGTTAATATTAAGTACCCTTCTTCACAAGTTTCCAACCTTAAGGATTGTCATAATAAGATGGTTGAAGGTAATAAATGACACCAGATCACCTTTTGAAGTGTTGGATCAGATGATGGTGTTGGTCTTGGATTATTAATGACAATGATGAGTTTAGAGAAGAAGAACTAAGGGTTGCACAAGGGAAAAGAGAGTTATAAATGGAAGAAAGGGATATGCTATAGGTGTTTTAAAAGGAATATGTTTACTAAGAAGGAGGTCTATATTGTCTCTTATCCAAATTTTTGCTAAATTATGTCTTGGTTCAATGCTTGAAGAAAGGAAATAGGCATTACTTATATTTGGTATCCAATAGATGAATCAAAAAGGAGTTTGGGGAAGTGTCCCAAAATGTTTAAGAGATTGTGGAATGATTTGGAAGTAACATAGATAATGAAGGTTGAGAAGTTATGTGAGGCAAATTAGTTGCCCGTAAAATACATTTGTGTCAATGGAATACCTCTTTGTCATAAGGAAAATTTGTCTTTGTGCCACTCTCTATCTGGATCCTTCTTTTACCCTATTGTTTCATATAGCTCCATCGGTCCATCTTCCTTTGCAACACACAAAACAAAAAATTGATATTGGGAGGATGGATTATGTTTAGGGTTAAATTGATTTTTAATTAACTATAAAATATTACTTTAATTGTTTTAATAATTTAAGTAATTATAAAATTGAGACAATATTCTCAAATAAATTTTACATTAAAAAAATGTGTCAACATCGAGATAGTCTAAGTTATCGAACTGGCATGCCATATCAACTTAACGAGCAACCAACAAAAGCCTAACGGAGTTAGAATTTAGGATGAAAATAGTACTATTTTATAAATGTTAAAGTGAAAAGTAGTACCAAAAATAATGTTAAAGGCTAACTTAGACCTTTTAAACAATTTTAGGAAGTAATTTGCACCGTTTTCTAAGAATTTAGGTATTTAAAAATTTATACATACCATTTGGTGCCCATTATGGTATATTATGATTAGTTGATCTTGCTAAGCTTATAATTAGGAATCACAAAACTACATCTTTCTTTTTTATATTAAAAAGGAACAGAACTTGCAGTCTCGCATTCTCATGCAACCTCCCTTAGACCCTATTTCTCCCTTCTTTGCAACTGCCTTCATTCCCACCAAATCCTTCTTTAAAATTTTCTTCACACTTTGAATATACAAGTTTTTTTAGCAATAATCGGGAACTTACACCAAAAAGTATTAGATATAATTGGACTCTCTAATAGAGACCTACACTTGCAAGATATCCACGAGGTTACGTCTGAATCACCCTATAACAACTAATAGATGAAACTTATACTAAATAAGGCAATAGTAAACCCCTACTTTGTAAAGGAACGCAAATCAAAAGAATGTCCTAGGCCTATCCATATACCATATTAAAACATCGTTGACCTAAATCACCTACTGTATCATAAGAGTAAAACTCAAAGACCATCTGTTTTTATTTTGAAAGCCCATTTTTACTAGAACGATATTGCTTGAACCTCTACAATAAAAATTCAAGTAAACACCATTAGAGTCTTATAATGGCATGACAGACTCATGCCATAACACTTTGGGACATTAGATGTAACAATTGTTACGCTGTCTTATCTAATTTGATATGCTTATCCAAAGATTGGTATTAAACACTCTTTATAATCTCAATACAAGACTTTAGATAACTAAAAAACTCGTTTAAGACTTTTTGTTTCTTCCAACAATCGATCCAAACCTTACCACTTAGTAACTTTCATTATGACAATAAAAAAATTAGGTGAGACCCTTTGAGATTACACGAGATGGTTCAACCTTAAAGTCACCTAAATACCTATCTTCAATCCATTAACAACTATTGCATTTGAGAAAAGATTAAAAAGATATAAACCCCTATAAATCCTAGCAAATAAATAGGATGTATACCTATGAGAAGGTTCAATAAAGGGCTATAAGGTACATTGACTGAAAGGAAGTAAAGCCATATATAAACCACCAAAATAGGTCTGTAAAGCATAAGCAACACGATATGTACAGATAGCATTTTCATTGTAGAATTAACAGAAATGAATCATTAGGTCTAGCAAGAGAAATGTGAAGAGAATCACATATTCTCCATAAACCCTCAACGAGATCATCAACTTAAGACAAGGATTGGAGATTTAGGGTTAGGTGTGTGATGAAGCTGCGTGAAGTTTTTGGAGAGTCGAAGAAGAAGAGAGGCAATCTACCTAAAGTGACAAAACGCAGAGCATAAGAGATAAAAGCATAAGTCACTCACGTGGAGAGCACATAGGCAGAAACACAAGTATAAGCAAAACGCAACACTTCATTAAAAACAAAAGAATGGTTTGCATGGCTTAAAGGAAAACAGAAATATACACACTCTTTAGTCTTCAACAATATAAAAGCATGTATTCAGCCACACAACCAATAACACATATACGAAATCATCTATCTGTTTCAAGTGAGAAGAAAAAGTTTGAGAGTGCTAGAGTACTTTCTAAGAGTACTAGAGAGTTTTGAGGGAAACTCTTGCAGGTGTTGAAAAACACTCACCTCTTGTAACCTTTCTTTCTTAAAGCTAGTGGAACCACCAAAGTGTGAGATTGATCTTTGGATGTAGATAACTCAAGCTATCGAACCAAGTAAAAAAACATCGCCTTCTTTATTTTTCTGCTGTTAGTATTTCTGTAAAATCAAACCAAACAACACAATTCTTTGAGAAAAAGAAAGCTGAAAGATTCAAAGATCTTAACATCAGTGGTATCAAAGCCAATTCAGCATTCTGAGCATTTACGCATTATAGTCTCATCAAGAAGGTAAAGGTAATATCATATTGGTAAGCCTAAATCTTCACACCAGTTTTTTGGTCTACTTATTACAAATTAGAAACTTTTAAGATTTCTACTTTCTTGTCCTCTTTTAATCTTTAGTGACAAAATGGAGGGCAAAGAAATGGATGTGTTCACTAGTAAGGAAGATTTTACTATATGGAAATTCAAATGGAAGCCTTACTAGAATCTTAAGATTGTTATGGTGCAATTAAAGACCAATATGATACAGAAACTGACCCTGTTAAAAATTTGAAGTTGCAAAGACTTGCACACTGCAAGTTAATGCTACATTTATCACCTACTGTGATTAGAAAAGTGCAGAACTGTAATACTGCAAAGAAACTTTGGTTGAAACTTGATGAAATCTATGCAAAAAGATGTTTGCCTAACAAGATGACTCTGTTGCATAATCTGGCCAATTATAAGATGAATAATACTATTTCTTTTGATGATAATATGGATTATTTCTTTAAATTAGTGCAAGATTTAGAAGTTGTAGGTGAACAGATCTCAGAAGACCACCAAGCAATAGTAATTCTAAAAGCCCTACCCTCAGACTTCAATGCCTTCAAGAAGGTGGTTAAGCATGCTAGTGGAGAATCTCTCACGGTCAAGATGGTACTGGACTCACTAATGGAAGAAATCGTGGACAACTATCCTTTCAAAAAGGATCCAGAAGCTATCTTTAAAAATAATAAACAAGAAAAGAAGAATCATAAGAAGAACAGTAAGAAAGGGAGTTGGCAAAAAGGGAATGGCAAGGACAAGCAATCCAAAGAAAATGTAGAAAAGAAGAAAGAAACCAAAGGCAAGAAATGTTTTTGCTGTGATAAAGAGGGGCATTTTTCCAGAGATTACAAAAAGAAGAAAAGAGACAAGGCTGCACAAGGTAGAGATGCTGGAAATATAGAGAAACCTGAAGAATCTAGTGGGGACAAGCTACTGTCAGTTACAAAGGAGAGTGAAGATCTCAGCAGGAAGTGGATCATTGACTCAGGTTGTACAATGCATTTCACTCCTCACAAGGATTGGTTCACCACATTCGAACCATTCGAACCAATAAATGCCAAGGTAAAAATGGCAGACTCAGGACAATAACAAGTTAAAGGCATAAGAAATGTCTCCATCAATATGTTTGATGGAAAGAAAAGGACTTCAACTTATGTTAGGTTTGTGCCTAGAGTGAGAAGAAACCTTATATCAGAAAGTGTTTTTGATAAGCAATTCAGATTAGGTCTAAGAATGGACTTAGAGAAATCCTAAAGGATGGAAGAGCGATCGTTAGGGAAGTTGAAAGAGGGGGACTCTACTATGTAATAGGCACCACTAAAGTGAACCTAGCTACTGAAAATAAAGAGCCTGATTCAACTAAGCAATGTCACTTAAGGTTAGGATATGCGGGGAACAAGAGTCTCTTGCATCTTTCAAAACAAGGACTGATTCTAGAAAAAGACATAAAAAGGTTGGAGTTCTGTGAACCATGTGTGCTAGGAAAGCACCATAGGACAAGTTTTGGGAAAGGAGAAAAGAGGGCTAAAGAGATCCTGGAATATGCTCACAGTGATCTATGGGGGCCAGCTCAAGTATACATTGCAGAAGGGAACAGATTTTTCATGCCAATCATAGATGATAAATCAAGAAAGTGTTGGGTCTACCCTATGAAAAGGGAAGATGAAGCATTAGAAATCTTCATCAAGTGGCATACACTAATGGAAAATCAGACAAGAAAGGAGTTGAGATGCCTTAGGACAGATAATGGACTGGAATATTACAATAAGGAATTTAAAGACTACTGTAATAAGAAAGGAATACAGAGGCACAAAACAGTGAGAGTCACAACTCAGCAAAATGGAGTAGATGAGAGGCTCAACAGAACACTACTAGAGAAGATCAGGTGTATGCTAATTTCATCAATAATTTCATCAAGGTGTTTATAGTCCCTATGGGGGGAAGCAATCAAGACTGCAGCCTACCTAGTAAATAGGTTACCTTCTTCTACAAATGAGTACAAAACTCCACAAGAAGTTTGGAATAGGAAGAAGCCAAACTTGACTTACCTAAGAACATTCAGATGTACTGCCTATGCTCACCAAAAAGAGGGTAAATTGGAACCTAGAGCAGTAAAGGGAGTGTTCTTAGGTTATCCAGAAGGAGTTAAAGGATATAAGATCCTACTACTTCAACAAGGAGGTTTCAAAACTATCATTAGTAGAGATGTGATCTTTAAGGAAAATGAATTTCCTTTGTTGTGCAGAACAATGCAGGCTTTAACCTACAAGAGGAAGTCCAGAAGCAACTTGGAACTTCAAGCACTTCAATCCCCTTCTACATGCCACCAGAAACATAAGCAAAAGAAGGCAGTACATAACCTCATGATGAGGAACCTGTGGAAGGCCCCATTCATCATGAACAAAGGGCTGAAGAAACAAAAGAAGAAAGTGAGGAAAGAGCCTCACAGACAGCTATAGAAAGCTCACTTGAAGCTCTACAAAACTATCAACTCACTAGAGATAGACAACCAAGACAGAAAATTCCCAATAGGAGGTACATAGACTCTAATTTAGTAGAATTTGCATGTCTCGTTGCAGAATCTATAGACTGTAGAGCTCCAGAAACCTATGAAGAAGCTATGAGCAGAAAGGATGCTGAACAGTGGAAGTTGGCATGTAAGAGAGAATATTCTTCTCTAATAAAGAATATGACTTGGATATTAGTGCCTAAGCCTCCTAAAACCAAATGAATAGAAAATAGATGGTTGTTTAAGTTAAATAAGGAGTTACAGAAGCAAAACCTATGATATACAAGGCTAGGCTTGTAGCTAAAGGATATAGGCAGAAGAAGGGAGTAGATTATAAGGAGATATTCTCTCCGGTAGTGAAATTAAAAACCATTAGACTCATCCTAGTACTAGCTATAATATATGACTGGGAGATCCATCAAATAGATGCCAAAACAACTTTCCTATATGGAAAGCTTGAGGAAATTATCTACATGAAGCAACCAGTAGGTTTTGTGGATAAAGAGAAGCCAGATCATGTCTGCCTATTACAGAAATCCCTATATGGGTTAACACAAGCACCTAGACAGTGGAATAAGAAATTCCATAAGGTTGCTGCTAGTATGAAGTTCACTATGACCTCATATGACTACTGCCTATACTATAAGGACCTAGGAGAGGCAAAAAAAATGTTTATGCTAGTCTATGTGGATAATCTGGTGATTACAGGAAAGGACCAAAGTAGAATTAAGGAGGTGAAAAGTGAACTGTGCAAACACTTCGAGATGAAGGACATGGGAGTAGCACAGAAGCTTCTAGGTATGTAGATAATAAGAAATAAAAGGGAAGGAAAGCTATGGATAATTCAAAGGAACTACATCAAGAAAGTTCTTACTTAGTTCAACATGGAACAAGCAAAACCTAGTTTTGTCCCTATAAGATCACACCTACAAATGGTTTCTAGCAAAAGTCCTAAAATAGAGGAAGAACATAATGGTATGGCTCACTATCCCTATGATGTTGAAGTTGGAAGCATTATGTACATAATGCTTTGTACAATACTTGATCTAGCCTATTCTATTAGTATTTTAATTAAATTCATGGCCAATCCAGGTTACCCTAAAATTTTTTTGGAAGTTAGAATTATTAAATGAGTAAATTTTTGGCGTTTATTCATAAGAAAAAAATCAGAATTCTTGAATTAGAAATTTATGGAGTTTATTTATGAATATTTTTAATTACATATGGTTGCATGGATTAAATGGAAGTGTTAGAATTAAGTTAAGGAGTTAGAAGGTATTATAGTAAATATGGAAGGGTAAGTTTGGAAAGCTAGAAGTTGTCTTAAAATTCATAAGAAAAGAAGGTGAAGAAAGTCGTGTAAGAAAGAAAGAAAGAGAGAAATCGTAGAACCTAGAAGAAGCTAGAGAAAGAGGAAGAGAGTCATGTAACAATAAGAAAAAAAGGGAGAGACGTGTTTGAGAGGTTAGGAAAAAGAGAGAGTCATGAAAAATAAAAACGAAAGAGAGAAGAAAAATGTAGGAAGAAGTAGAAGAAGAGAAGTAAAAACTGAACTAGAAAAGAAGAAGAAGGCAAGAAAGATAAAGGAGATAAGAAGTGGAAGAAGAAGATTCAGCTAAGTTTTAGGTAAACCTTTATCTTTCTTCTTGTTTTAATAGAAGAAGAAAGCAGAGAAACAAGGTTTTTTTATGTTGAAAATGAAGAGAGAAAGAAGAGGCACAAGAGATTTATGTTCTTAGATTTTCATGAACTTTTAACTAGATCTTAGTTCTCTTAGTTAGATAAACTAAGAGTAGATTAAGTCTAAGCTTATCTTTGGATAATATAGCTTTATGGAAGTTCTATTCGTGTATGTCGATTGAATGCAAATATGTTTGTTTGAAGGGAACCAAAAACTTCGAAATCAAGATCAAGAGGAAGAACAAACTGGAGCTTGGATTTATAAATAAATAGGTGGGTATTATGTTTATAGTCGTTATGTTGTGAGCTAAATTATTTGCTTGTATGTGTACTTAAATGCTTGTTTTTATTCATTGTGAATGTGGGAAAAATAATCTGTGAAGTTAATATCATGTTTTCTTTGCAAGAATTCAGCTGCTTTGATGTTAATGGAAAACAAAAAATTTAAAAAGCATGAAAATATGATTATGATATGAAATATGTAAACATTAGAAATTTGCTTCTGTGGGCAAGAGAGATACCATTTCATTTTTCACGTGCACGTTGACCTATAGCCTTCTCCCGGCTACCTGTTTGTGGTATATGAGCTCCAGAAATGGACTCATTTCGTTTATAGTGTAAACTTCGGTTTCACCACTTCGTTTTATGGGATTCTCTCAAGTCATTTTATGTGTGCATTTTGCTTTAAATTACTAAACACAACATATGATTGAGTGCTAAGTTTTGATGATTGAAAATTTTACCTTATTCAATTTGTGTAAGAATATGTTTATTTGTGAGCTGAACCGTGGATAGTGTATATTTAAACGTGATATAACTTTATGTATATGTTCGGTTGTGTGCGTGTGGTTTGTCGCTAATGGCTAAACCATATTAGCCACTGAGCTTCCCAGCTCACCCCATTATCTTTCCACTCCTCAGGTGCAGAAATAGCAGATCAAAGTTGAACCTTGGAAAAACTTCGGCTGATTCCAAGAATTTCTATTTTTGCAACTAAGTTAGTTTAGAAACTTTTGTACCCTAGAAGCATATCAAGCATGAACATTCATGATTATATTTTTTTATTATGCTACTGATGTGGCTTTTATTGGTAATTGAAGTTATGTATAAACCTTGCAACATCTGAGATATGAAACTTTGTCTTCTGGAGAAATGAATGAAAGAAGGGCTGAAGAGCTTCTTTTGTATATGTGTAGAAAATTTCTCTTTTGTTAGTGTTAATTATGTTGGGAATAAATTGTCAGTTGTTTAATAGCTTTTGGATAAATATTCTTACACAAATGGTTAAATTGGGAGTTATGTATGTGTAGCCTATGATTGTTGGATTCGGATCTTTTGTTTTTGTAGAAATTTTTATTGACAGATGAGAGGAAATAAGAGAAAAAGGGGATGAAAATGTGTTCTAAAACTTTCAATGAATAAACAGTATTGATCTAGGCAGAATTTGACAAAATTGTCTTCATGAAAATTGTAGATCTTTTTCTTATCTTTCTAACGACATAAAGTTTATAATTTTTGAATTTCATGTTTTAAAGGCTAAATATTTTCAAAGCTCCACCTTTTTGCAGTCGAAAATTAGACCTGTTGCTTCTTATACTTGGAGGAGAATTTGTGCTAGTAAGAATATTGTCAATCAGGGTTGCTCAAGATTGGTTGGGTGTGGTGATCAAACATCCTTTTAGTTTGATAAATGGCTTTATAACTCCGAATTGGCCTCGTTAATTGATCCAAATCCTCTGACCCCTTTGTAAGATGCGAAAGTCTCTGATTTCTTAGACAACAAACCCGATTTTAGGGATATTGTACACTCCTTCCCTGAGGAAACCCGAAATCTTCTTTCTCTTTTCATGCCTGTTCATGTAGAAAAGGACAGAACTATTTGGTCTGCTTCTCCCTTTGGTGTGTTCTCGGTGAGTTCAGCTTATAATATTCTGCTTAGGACATCACCTGCGACTTTCAACTGGAATTTAGTGTGGAAGAAGAACTTGCCTCCTCGCATCAAGTTTTTCTTGTGGCTGGTAGTTTATAACCGATTGTTAAAATGAGAAGCTTGTATTCGATGCCATATCATTACTAAAGCCAATTGTCCAAGATGTGATGACCCTTGTGAATCAATTTTACATTTACTTCGAGATTGTCAAGAGTCACAAGTCATCTGGTCCTCTTGGCTCCACGGTCGTCGGTTAGATGTTTTCAATTCTTTATCTCTTGTTGATTGGATTTGTGTTAATTTTTGTAACTCTTCTTTTATTACTGATAATAATATCCCCTGGGTTGACCTTTTTTGTTATACCTGTTGGTATATATGGCGTTGGCGTAATTGTGTTGTTTTTTTATCCAGACTTTGTCTGGCTCCCCCATGCTACTAATATCATTTATGCAAGTGTGCAGAATTTTCGCAGATATAGCACCATGCAAAAGGCCTTGGTGATGAAGTAGGATATGCTCATTGCTTGGAGTCCACCACCCACTGGTTGCATCAAAATTAATGTGGATGCATCAGCACTCACAAATCTAGGAGACACAACGATTGGAGGCCTTGCAAGGAACGCTGAAGGAAGATGACTGTTCGGGTTTGTAAGGAGACTCGGTTGGGGGAACATTATAAGAGCTAAATTGTTTGAAATTTATTATGGACAGCTTCTGACTAGGGATCGAGACTTCCGAAATGTGTTTATTGAATCAGACTCTCTTTTAGCCATTAACAAAGTGAATGATGACCTTTGGCCTACAAATCAATTCTATCAATTTATTCATGCTTGTAAGGAACTGCTTAGTCGACCTTGTCAGTGTCGTGTTGTGCACACTTATTGCGAAGCAAATATGTGCACTGACTACTTGGCTTCTTGGACTTACGGAGGCAGTTTTGATGTTACTCACCTTGATAATCCCCCTAGACAACTCCACCATTTTCTTCAGGAGGATCTTATGGGTGTTGCTCGGCCTAGGGCCGTCCCTGTTTGCACCTAGCATTCTTTGATTGCTCCTTTGTACCAAAAAAAAGAAGTGGGTGTGCAAAACTACACTATTCATTGAATTGTATGATCGTGCTTGTTAATAAGCATGATAGTGCAATTGCAATTTTTGCTGGAAACTCGTGATCATACACAAGCACAATTGTGACAGCCCCCTCTCACACTCGTGATTTTTCAGTTGCCACAGTCGTGACATTCTTATATGCATGGCCGTGAAAATTTTTTATTTTATTTTATTTGTTTGTTTATTTGTTTTTACTCCCACCAAGAAATTAGTTCTTTTATCTTGATGTTAGTTATATATATATATACTTAATTTTTAAAAAAGTCCCCTAATTTTGATTCCTTGTCACCACGAACTAAGAACCGAGACTCGGGGCCAACATCTTTGATATCAGAGGCCCTAGTTTCTAAGGATTCCTAGGCTTAAAATATGTTATACTATGAAATATATGATGTGTGGTAAAGTGTTTGTATTGTTAAATTATTTGTTTGCATTGTTGAATTTATTGATTGAATTAAGTGACATTCATATCATGCATACATGTAGGAAATAAGATTAAAAGGAAAAGGAAGCTAAAAGATAATGTCTTATTAAAGGAGTAAAATGCCACCTTGTGGAAGAACACGAGAAGTTTTGCAAGGATCTGTTGCACCTGATTCTCCACCATTAGAGAAGGGTACTGATGAGTATAGAATTCTAGTAATTGCAACCGCATGAGTCACACGTATGAACTTTCGTTAAGAGTTTGAGCTATTAGAAACAATGAGAAGAATGGTGATTTTTCAGAGTATAAGACAATGAAAGTTTGTGGATATCTAGAAATAAGAAATACTACATAGTCCGATATATTAGACATAGATTTAGTATTTATGGTTATGTCAGTTAATGTGGTAACAAAATTTTGTTATGGATAAGTAATTGAATTGATATGGATGTGAATATATTTTCATGAATTGATTGAGAAAGAAATAGAGACACATAGGTAGAAATAACAAGATTTAAAGTGTTCAAGCAAAGTGGAATTGAAAGGTTAAACTTGGAATTTAAAATGATTGTTTAATTATTGTGATAAGGGTTATGATCTAGTATAAGATTATGTTAGTGGATTTGAGATTAGAAATTTAAGATGGTTATGTGTCTATAATTATGAACTGATTAAGAACGTACGTATGGAAGATGAAATAAATGATAGTGATATGTAGAAGTTCTCAAGGTTACGTTGATTAGTTCTTATGATTACATATTCGATAATATGGTTACATTGATGGATAATGTGATTGAGCACATGTGAAATCTATATTTGGATATGGTATAGGAGGTAATCTATGATCCCTATAGTTAAAATCATGAGATGAATTTGAGTAATATAGTGGAAGTATGGGATTAGGTAGTTATGTTAAAAAGGTAACTACTATGGAGAAGCAACTTTTGAATAGTCATAGAATATTCAAATGTTGTTCATAATCAATTGCGATTGAAGTATCATTAGCATGAGATATTAATTGGTGACCTGTTGAAAATACCTTTCTATTATTCTGATACATGTAAAGTGTGACAGTAATTGAATTTATTGAAATATCATGAACATTTAAAATTGATCTTATTGAGGTGTTAAGAATGGATGAAACAACAATGATAAATATAATTGATTGATAAAGATTATGGAAACAGTGTAGACGATTGAGGTGAGAAACCTTCTTATGATAGAGATGTTTTATCGAATCATATCACGTAAATTAAATGTTCCATTTTTAGGAATGAATGACTATTAAACAAATTAGAAGTGATTATTAGAGTCAGTTAGAAATAGGACTCAGGCATAAGAAGTTGAATATGCTATAGAGAGTGCATGAATTTTGTTTAATGTAAGGTAGCCTACCTATATTATTAGGTTCATGAAGTTGAGGTGACGTTGTTGTTATTGTTAAAGGAACTTAGGTCTGATAAAATTGAAGTGTGAAAGTGATTGTATATGATAAATGTAAGTAAATGATTGCATATAACATAAAAATTGATCAGTAGTTAAATTTGCGCAACTCAAGAAAAACAGAAGAGTTAAGTGGATCAACGCTGAAGGGCTATGGAATAGAAAGTAGAAGATAAAAGTGTTTTGAGAGTATTGTATCGCCTTAACGAGGTGTGTTATAGTTTGGTAAAAAGGGTAGTGAAATTGCGAGAAACCTGAGATATATTGAGGAACCAGTTAAGATAGTAGGGTATTTGAATAAGCAACTAAATGGAGCGATTCCGCTGGATATAGTCGTTTGGAAGAAATCATTCGAGTGGAGAAGCTACTTGGGAGATTGAGGAAAACATAAGACAACATTACCCCTATTTGTTTGATACTCAGGTAAGAATTTTGAGGACAAAATTCTTTAGGGGGAAGAATTGTTGGACCCCGAACTTTTCTTGGAAGTTAGAATTATTAAATGAGAAAATTTTTGGCATTTAGTCATAAGAAAGAAAAATCAGAATTCTTGAATTAGAAATTTATGGAGTTTATTTATGAATATTTTAATTACATATGGTTGCATAGATTAAATGAAAGTGTTAGAATTAAGTTAAGGAGTTAGAAGTTATTAGGGTAAATATGGAAGGGTAAGTTTGGAAAGCTAGAAGTTGTCTTAAAATTCATAAGAAAAGAAGGTGAAGAAAGTCGTGTAAGAAAGAAAGAAGGAGAGAAATCGTAGAACAACCTAGAAGAAGCTAAAGAAAGAGGAAGAGAGTCGTGTAACAATAAGAAAAAAAGGGAGAGACGTGTTTGAAAGGTTAGGAAAAAGAGAGAGTCGTGAAAAATAAGAAAGAAAGAGAGAAGAAAAATGTAGGAAGAAGTAGAAAAAGAGAAGCAGAAATCAAACCAAAAAAGAAGAAGAAGGCGAGAAAGATAAAGGAGATAAGAAGTGGAAGAAGAAGATTCAACTGAGTTTTAGGTAACCCTTTATCTATCTTCTTGTTTGAATAAAAGAAGAAAGCAAAGAAACTAGGTTTTTTAATCCTGAAAATGAACAGAGAAAGAAGAGGAACAAGAGATTTATGTTCTTAGATTTTCATGAACTTTTAACTAGATCTTAGTTCTCTTAGTTAGATAAACTAAGAGTAGATTAAGTCTAAGCTTATCTTTGGATAATATAGCTTTACGGAAGTTCTATTCATGTATGTTGATTGAATGAAAATATGTTTGTTTGAAGGGATCCAAAAACTTCGAAATCAAGAGCAAGAGGAAGAACAAACTTGAGCTTGGATTTATAAGTAAATAGGTGGGTAATATGTTTATAGTCGTTATGCTGTGAGCTAAATTATTTGCTTGTATGTGTACTTAAATGCTTGTTTTTATTCATTGTGAATGTGGGAAAAATAATTTGTGAAGTTAATACCATGTTTTCTTTACAAGAATTCAGCTGCTTTGACATTAATGGAAAACAGAAAATTTAAGAAGCATGAAAATATGATTATGATATGAAATATATAAACATTAGAAATTTGGTTATGTGGGCAAGAGAGATATCATTTCGTTTGTCACTTGCACGTTGACCTATAGTCTTCTCCCAGCTACCTGCTTGTGGCATACGAGCTCTAAAAAGTAGACTCATTTCGTTCATGGTGTAAACTTCGGTTTCACCATTTCGTTCTATGGGATTCTCTCAAGACATTTTGTGTATACATTTTGCTTTAAATTGCTAAACACAACATATGATTGAGTGCTAAGTTTTGATGATTGAAAATTTTACCTGATTCAATTTATATAAGAATATGTTTATCTGTGAGCTGAACGATGGATAATGTATATTTAAATGTGATTTAACTTTATGTATATGTTCAGTTGTGTGTGTGTGGTTCGTCGCTAATGGCTATAATCATATTAGCCAATGAGCTTCCCATCTCACCCTATTATCTTTCCACTCCTCAGGTGCAGAAATAGCAGATCAACGTTAAACCTTGCAAAAACTTCAGTTGACTCCAAGAATTTCTATTTTTGTAACTAATTTAGTTTAGAAACTTTTGGTACTCTAAAAGCATATCAAGCATGAACATTCATAATTGTATTTTTGTATTATGTTACTGATATGGCTTTTGTTTGTAATTGAAGTTATGTATGAACCTTGCAACATCTGAGATGTGAAACTTTGTCTTCTGGAGAAATGAATGAAAGAAAGGTTGAAGAACTTCTTTTGTATATGTGTAGAAATTTCTCTTCTGTTAGTGTTAATTGTGTTGGGAATAAATTATTAGTTGTTTAATGGCTTTTGGATAAATATTATTAAACAAATGGTTAAATTGGGAGTTATGTATATATAATCTATAATTGTTGGATTCGGGTCTTTTGTTTTTGTAGGGATGTTTATTGACAGATGAGAGGAATAAGAGAAAAAGGGGATGAAAATGTGTTCTGAAACTTTTAATGAATAAAGTATATTGTTTTAGGCAGAATTTGACAAAATTGTCTGCATGAAAGTTGTAGATCTTTCTCTTAGCTTTCTAACAACATAAAGTTTATAATTTTTGGATTTTGGGATTGAAAGTTAAGAAGATTAGAAGTGGATGTGCAAAACGGCACTATTCATTGAATTGTGCACGATTGTGCAATTGCAATTTTTACTGGAAACTCGCGATCATGCATAAGCACGATCATGACAGCCCCCTCTCACACTTATGATTTTTTAGTTGTTATGGCCGTGACATTCTTATATGCACGGCCGTGAAAATTTTTTATTTTATTTTATTTGTTTGTTTATTTGTTTTTACTCCCGCTAAGAAATTAATTCTTTTAATCTTAATGTTAGTTGTACACACACACACACACACACACACACACACACACACACACACATACTTTTATTTTAAAAAAATTCCCCCAATTTTGGCGCCTTGTCACCATGAAATAAGAATCGAGACTCGGGGCCAACATTTTGAACACTGACAAGGGCTTAAAAGTGTTCTCAAATACTTAGCTAGAACTATAGATTATGGATTATGTTTCTTTAAGGTTAAACTAACTAAGCACAGTGAGATTTTCTTGTATGATTTTGTAGATGCAGATTATGCAACAGACAAAGACACAAAAAATCAATTTTAACTAATTATTTCACACTAACAGGAAGCACAATCAGTTGGAAGTCACAACAACAATAAGTAGTTTCATTATCTACAATAGAGATAGAATACTATGCTATTACAGAAGGAGTAAAAGAGCTACTATGGCTATTAGGCATTATAAAAGAAATCAACATCAACATCACAAAACCAACAATATTTACAGATAGTTAAAGTGCTTTGTACCTCAGTAAAGATCCAGTTCTGCATGAGAGATCCAAACATATAAATGTGAGACTCCACTTCGTGTGAGACCGAGTCTCATAAGGGCTACTCACAGTGGAGAAAAAAGACAGCAATTTAAGCCCATCAGATTTCTATCCAAAAATCGTCATAACAAGAAAGTTCATGTTCTATAGAGATTACTTGCAGATCGATGAAGCCCCTTAAATATGACAACTACCACCACTTGATCTCACACTTTTGGTGGAATCTAGGGTTTTTGGTTTTCAAAATCGTCACAAATTGATGAAATACGTGAAGATTTATGGAGAAGGAGGGAATAAATGTGAAGAGAATCACATATTCTCCATAGACCATCAACGAGAGGCTAAATTCTTCGTGTGTTATTAAAAAAAATTTGTCCGTGAAGTGGGAGGAAGTAGAGTGGGATGGTTAGTTGTAGGACACCCCATCATTGGGTTTGGCGGGGTGTCAACCAACCCGCCACAACCGTTGGCGGGGTGGAACACGTGGATCGACGTGTCCACCCCGCCATGGAGGATGGCGGGATGGCCGGACATGGCCAATCCACGTGGCCATCCCGCCATCCTTAATGGCGGGCTGGCCTCACCCCGCCATTAAGAATGGCGGGGTGGAACCCAGCAATAATGCTGGCTTTTAAGCCACCCCGCCATTCACAATTGCGGGGTGGTCAGAGAGCCAACATTATTGCTGGCTCTCCTCTCCCTTATAAGCATAGCCCACCGACCCAGCCAAAGCACTTCTTCATCCTCTCCGTCCCTCACTTCTTCATCGTCTCATTGAGGAGCAAAGCCATCTTCGTGCTTCTTCAGTTTGTAGTATTGGTATTGCT
>JAOQMS010000006.1:21753957-21766031 GCA_027563885.1 Erythroxylum longipes
TACTGAAATTAGTTTCATCCTTATATATGTATGTATATGTATATATGTATATATGTATGTATATGTATGTATGTATAGATATATGTATGTATGTATGAATGTATGTATGTATGTACGTACGTATGTATGTACGTATGTATGTATGTATGTATAAACACGTGAAAAAACTGGACAAAACCCTAAAAGATTTAAGAGTATATAAAAAAGAGAAAAACATCACTTGAAAGTGTTAAAAACATAACTAGAGGAGATCAAAAAAGTAAAATTCTCACGAGCAAGGCTGCAGAATTTTCAGCGTAAGGCAAAGGAGAGAAGACTTCCAGATTCAATTCTCTATCCTTTTCTTATTTCCTTATTGTTGTTAGATATTATAATGATTAAATTTGGATACATAGTTACATTTATGGATTACTAAGGGTGTGCTTGGTTCACTTTGGGGAATGATCATAGGAATTATAACGATGTAATGAGGAATGGAAATGAATATGAATTCCATTCCTCACTATATTGAGGGATATAGAGTATTGCCCCAAAAGGAGATATAAAAACAATGTTCATCCAATCATAATATATTACCAACCATCTTTTTTATTCCTTACCCATTCCTTTCTTCCCATACCAACTAACCAAGTTCTCCCTAAATCTTTTTCAGGAATTATTTTTTATTTATTTTAAACTTTATATTATTGAGTTAATAAACTATGCTTGTGATGTTTACTGCTTCATATTTAATTTGAATTAAGAGATAAGATTGGATCATTTATGTTGTGTTGCACAGCGAGAGTTGGAACCTTAATATTCCTATAAACGTCAAATTAATAAGAAATTGAAGAGATATGTTAATTGTTTATTAGTTATCTATAGGATTTCTTCAAATATAATTACATGGTTAGAAAGAGTTTTGATAGATTGAGAATTCAATTTTTATTTATTTTAATTGAGGTTACTTGATTAGAATTCGAGAGAGGGTAATAATAATTATTGGATATCTAGGATCAAGTATGATTAAATTAAGAAGGTAAGGTGAAAACAAATATGGATATAAGAAATTCCTATTTTTCTTCATTGATCAATCAATTAATTCATTGCTGCCTAGTTCATTTTTTATTTATTAATTCATCGTTTTTATTTTAATTCTTACTTATTCATCTTATTTTTTTTACCTAAAAAAACTTCACAAGAATTTTTAAGTGAATACTACAATCTTACTTGGATGATACTTTTTATACTATAAGTTATGATCTATATACTTGCAGCTAAGAGAGTAAAACTTAGCCATTACCCTAATAACATGCATAAAAAACTTGGTGTAGGTTATATTAATATGTGATTTTTTGTGTTAATTTTGCCAAAGCTTTTTATAATATAAATATATTACTCACTAAATAGGCAAATGGGTATATTGTTACTAAGCAATATAATGGTAAGAAGGAGTTAAATCCCATAAGGAAGCAATAAGGATAGAAAGCCAAATATTATTACCTAGTGCAAAGATAATAAATAGAAAGATGATTGTACGGATTTTTAAAAAAGAAGTGTAAAATAAAAATATACTGACTTCAATAACAGTTAAGGAAATAACTAATTAGACAATTTCTCAAAAGAATGTAATCTAACGATTATGCTTATATAAGCACTTCTTAAAAACACTTTTTAACTTCATGATTTTATTAAACTAGATTTGATATATTTTCTAGACTAAAAGGAGTTTCTATACATTAAAACTATACTCTCTTGATTTATAGCCATCTAACCTTAGACTAATTAACTCGTATTTATACTATTTCTAACACAATTTTGGATGCATTAAATTTTGTGAAATCCTATGAAATATTTCACTTTACCAATATAGAGGTTGTCTTATTTATAAGTCAATTTCCAACTTAAGCTATGGTTAAGAGGTGATTGTTGATTGAAAATGGCATAATTACCGATGGTAATTGAGTCGGTAATTGAGTCATTTGTTACTTAGAGCTAAGGGATTGCTTCACTTAAAGTAAACACCTTAATGGAAAATTCATAAACAAAGCCTGGTGGGAATGAATTAAATCAAAAGGATAAATTTTGTTTTAGCATAAACTTGTATGGGATATAAGTCTATTACCTAGATACCCATTCCTCATATGGTTGGTAGCTGAAAACATAATCAACACAATGGAGAGACTTCTCTTCCTTTAAAACCTAGACAATTGAATGTTATATGGATTGGAAGCTAAAAATTTGGCTTATTTATTTGTTTATTTTACCTATTTTGATGTTATATGGAGCCAAGTTAGATGCTACTAAATCTAAATTCTAATGTGGTTAGTTATCCTGATATCATCCAATGGATGATAGAAAACTATAACTGACTATCAAGAAGGGACTCTTTGGCTTATATAATTGTCTTGGAAAACTTCTAAAATTAGTATGGAAAGAAAGGAACACTAAGAGGTTCAAAAAATAAGTAAGAGAGATAGAAGCAACTATAAACCTAATTTTAGTGTGTATTAGAGAGCAATATCCACTTTGTTAGAAGTTTAAGAAAATGAGTGAGCATATCCAACAAATATGGAGATTGTAATAAACTATTCTTGGATTCTCATTTGATTATAATGACTTATTCCTAGTCATACAAAGGTGAGTAGAGATGGATAATCTTACAACTGCAAATAAGGAAATGAACGCATAATTTGATAATTAGACTTACAAGGAAAGATATGTGTAGAGCTCTTGGTGGTTCTTGGCATAAAGTTAAATATCAATTAGAAACACTACACGATCACCTAAATGAGCATTAGTTTAACAATCAAACATCTCATCCTTGCAGGAATTAGCTTAAGAGTATGTTATAATGACCACTTACTGATTGTTTTGTCACCAAGAAGCTAGCTTTTGGTGTTATAATGGAATAACTAGTAGCATGTAGCTTGATCAACTAGCCATTGTGCTTCAAATTCATAGAGAGAGTGAAGTTTTTAACTAAAGACTATATGTGCCTACCTTGGTCCAGTAGAGGAGCTAATGTACATGGAGATGATTCTTCCTCTACACTAGCTTGTAACAAACATGGTAAAGTCTCTACCCATCATTTGTTGAAACCATTTTTTAATAAGTTCACATTCCCATTTGAATATTGAAATATTGCATTTTAATTAATGGACAATTTAATAATATGGTGCAAAGTACTTGATCCATGTTTATTCTTTTTATAATTTTCTCGATTCCTTTATTTATATATAATCATTTAATTTTTCCAAAAAATGGTAATATAGGTCTCTTTAGAGAATGCCATTCAACCATATCTATCTAATTTATGGTCTAATCATAAGCAAGCTCTTTAGAATTTCCCACAGATGAATTAGTATTAGATTTAAACATTAGCTTGATTAATCATCATTAATACTAACAAAGATAACTCACATAAATATATCACATATAATACTTTAAATTAAATGATTCCATACAAAAATAAATGTTAAGGTTTCGCCTACATAAAAATAGAAAGTTTTTAGCTGTCAATTATACTGAAAATGCTAAAATCAAAAATCAAAAATAACAAAATCATGATAGAAGCAAATCAATATGAACTACTTAATTTGTTTGACAACTTGATCCTTAACGAAGATTTATGGATCTTGATTATATAGTGAAAAATAGCTTAGAATCAATTATGCAATAGTTAGAGATTCCTTTTGATGTCTAACCCTAGCTTTAAATAGAAAAGGATGTTTTTTAGATGTTTTTGTCTATAATAGAAGGCTAAAGTCTCATAAAAATTAAGATTTTTTTCTTTAAATACCCTTTTCATCACTTAGAACACAGTCTACCCTATAAATATTGCCTATATCTAGGTGATAGACACCATATTTGGCACTATAGTGAATATAAGCTATAGATCTTATTATTTTTCTAAAGATGAAATCATAAACCTTTGCATAGTTCTTAATTATGGATCAAAATTTCTTCATCTTTGACTTTAAATGGTTAGTCATGATTATGTCACATACTAGACTTGATACTTTTATGTTAAGAGATTGTACATGAGTATGGGTTTGGATGTATTCCTCTAAAAATTGTTAAATTCGTTATGTTTTTGCTTGGAATTGCCTTTAATTCTTGAATAAAAATCTTGAATGTCAATTCTTTCAAAAACTTAATCATTTAAAAAGATGTATAGGTTTTGATTATATGATAAAAATAAATTAAAATAAAAAGGGTTGGAGAAAATTTTCAACTGCTAACCCTAACGATAGAAAGAAAGAAGATATTTCTTATATTTGATTTCTCTAATATATGATTAAAGTCCAATAAAAATTAGGGCTTTTCCTTTTAAATATGTTTTACTCCAACAGGGACATAGTCTATACTAAGTCTATATCCTTTAGGTGATGGATATAAAGTTTATCATATTCGTTTATCCAAGATATAGATCTTATTGTTTTCTTAAAGGTATACAAAATACCTTTAACAAAACTGTGTCTCTCAATCATGGATTGCATTTCTTCACATTTGACTTTTACATGGCTAGCCACGATCATGCCAATTACTATATTTAATCATTTTAAAGCAAGAACTAGCACAATATCGTAGGTTAGACTATGTTCCTCTACAAATTAAAAATTCTTCATATTTTTCTTAGATTTTTTTAAATTATTAATAACATCATCACAAAGTCCAGTTTGCATAATTACTTGAAAAGATATCAAAAACTAGGTAAAGGCAATTTAGCATTTAAATCAAACAAAATACTTAAGAAAGAACGTGGACATTTCCTATACGTTAGTGATTATTACAGGCAGGAGCTAAAACACGGCCTACAACCTTAATTGGGTTCTTTTGAACTAAAAAAGTTGCTTTCACTATTGTTTATGTATGGGATAAGGCTAGATGGGGCAAAAAAGGGCTAAATAAGGTGTAGTATAGAGAAGATGACACCATTTTATTCAAATTTGTGGATGAAACCAATCTAGCTGAGATAGTAGAGCAATGACCTTGGTAAATTGGGGATCATCCCTTCTTTGTACAGCAATGGAAGCTTGGAATGGAGCTTGATAAGAGTAAGATAGAAGTGTTGCCAATGTGGGTTAATTTTCATAATCTTCCAATGGAGCTTTGGACCATTGAGGGGTTGAGTTTCTTAGCAAGTTCACTAGGGAAAACAATATATATGGAGATGCAAACTGCAACTATACAGAGAATTGTATATGCTAAGCTTTGTATTGAAATTCAAAAGAGTGCTCCATTACTCGATAACTTATCAATTCTCAGTCTAAGAGAGACTAGAGAGCTAGAAAAAGCTGATATACAAATTGCATATCCATGGAAGCCTAGTAACTACATCAAAAAATGGATCCCCGCTGATAAATTGTTCAAAAATGGATGGAATGAAGAATTAATGGAAGCTGAACATCCATAGATCAAGATTTTGAAGCAAATTATAAAATGAAAAAAAGAAGAAGTACCCTAAAATCATATTATCCTTTTCCTGCAATAAACCTAGGGGCTACACAAGTTGAGGCAATGGAAAACAATGGTTTGCCAAGCTCACCCAGGTTGTTACAAGCTAAGGTCATGGACTAAGATGTAGTTGAGCATGTTACAGCTTGGAATAAGATAGAACTAAGTTGTCAGTATAATAACACTTCTCCAATAGAGAGTAAAAGGCTAGAAATTGATTTTATTCATAATGAAATGGATGTGTAAGGTAATACAATTTATTAGTGATAATACTAAGGAAGAGAACAGAGAGCATGTCCTAGAAAGTGATAAAGCAGAAAGTCGTCCCATTACAATAGCAACAACTAATTCTGAATTCGAAGATTTCAGAATACAATCAAATAATTCCAGGAGGAGGTCTATTAGGAAGAAGGGTAAGAAAAAAATGTAGGGGAATCCCTCACATAAGTCAATCCTTGTTTGCAACACTAGAGGGTTGAACGACCCTCTTAAAAAGTGTGTGGTGAAAGAGGTGGTGAGGGACAAGAAACCTATTTTGAATAGATCTTCATGAAACAAAATAAAAGATCTTTTTATACTTTTTGTTGCAATTTTTTTGGTGCTAATTGAGAGCTTTTTTCTAATCATAGCTTACACTACAATGGTATAATCATGTCTTTTTAATACTAATTTGATTGAAGTAAATGTTATTAAAGAATCTAAGTAGCCGATGCATTTTCAATGTTATATGAGGAATACTTGTATTGTGCATGATTTATCTCTTGCGTATGCTTCTAATTTTAGCTTTCAAAGGGATAAATTATGGAGGGATATGTAGAATATACAACTCAGAATGCAAAATCCATGGTTTGTGGTAAGGGACTTTAATTGCTCACTTAATTCTACTGAAGTTAAGGGTGGAAGGAGATTTCACCTCAAACTAACAAAGGAGCACTTTCGCTTTTTAATGAAGATGGATTTGGTGGATCTTAACTCCACTAGAAGGCTACTTACTTGGACTAATAATAAACAAGGAATTTTACTTGCAAGGAAGAAGCTTGATAGATCATTTGTGAACTCTTTTTGGTTAAATCAATTCCTAAACTCATTTATGCACTTTGGAGAAAATATGATGTTATACCACTCATATATGCTGATATAGATACTCATTGACTTTAGAACTAAGGGAGCCCCTTTTATATTCTTTAATGCTATCACTAGTATGAAAGGCTTTTAAGATTTAGTTAATACATGTTGGCACTTTGAAGTCACGAGTTTTAAATCATATCAATTCGTGTAAAAATTAAAAATGATGAAAGCTGTTAGTAAAACATTTATGCTCGGCAGACATCTCAACCTGCATACTCTTAAGGAGAAACTCATCCTTGCTTAACAAACCTATTATGAGACTCCTCACAACCTTGAAAATAGATAGACAGAAGTGAAATGCTAGCAGGAATATCAGGAAGCCCTTAGCTACCGTAACTTAATTATAAAGCAAAAATTTCTGATAAACTAGATGAAGGAAGGTGATTCTAATACCAAATTTTTCATTCCTCCTTACTTGCTCGTAGGAATGTCAATAAGATTTCAATGCTTCTGGATAATCGGGAGGAGAGAACATATCGATTAGAATGGCCTATTGGAGTTAGCTAGACATTATTTCATATCACTTATGGGAACTACTATCTTACCTAGCTCTAATTTATTCAAACTGTTCGCATGCAATATTGATCACGAAATTAAGGATGCTCTCATCTCTTTTTTCACTGCTCAAGAATAAAATTAGTTCTTTTTAGCTTACATCCTTTTAAATCACTTAGACCAGATAAATTTACTACATTGTTTTTCCAAGAAACATAGGATATAATTGGGAAGTTATTCACTGAGGTAGTTTAGGAATTCTTTGGCTCTTCTATGTTACTTCATGAAATCAACACACTTTTATCTGCTTGGTTATAAAACAATAAAGGCCTTGCATTTTGAGTGATTTCAGGCCTATCTCATGCTGCAATACTATCTATAAGGTGATCTCAAAACTTTTAGCTGAAAGACTAAATATGGCAATATCTAACACTGTTAATACAAGTCAAGGTGCCTTTATGTTTGACCGAAACATTGGACACAATATAATGCTACTACAAGAACTGATGAAGGATTATAATTTTGGTTAAAAAATCAACAATTGCTTAATAAAGATTGATTTCTTCAAAGCTTTCGATACCGTTAGCTAGGAATTCATTCAATTATGCCTTGAAGTTATGCAACTTCCTCATAGATTTGTGCAATGGATTATGACTTGTATTCAAACTCCATCTTTGAGTGTGCTAGTCAAAGATATTCCTTCCAAACCTTTTAAACTAGCTAAGGGAATTCAACTAGGAGCCCATATCTCCATACTTGTTCACTCTTGTTATGGAAAGATTTTCTAGACTTTTAAACAAGCTCATACTTTCCAATGAAGACTTCAAATATCATCACAATTGTAAGGAAGTCAATCTTACTCATCCCATAAATGTTGATAACCTGTTACTTTTGTGTTGAGCTTATGCCTTTTTTATTAATATAATGATGCATGTTCTAAGCTTATTTGCTTAATGGTCTGACCTAAAACATAGCTTGGATAAGAGAAGCATATACATCTTAGCTGATGTGAGGAATTTATATGAAATAAGGATAATCACAAGCTTTGACATTGTCTCAAATACCTTCTTCTATCTAGGAGTTCCTATCATAGCTTCTAAGCTCAAGTATTATGACTGATTAACTATCATTGAAAGAATGAAATCCAGAGTGATGTCATGGCAAAATAGGTTTTTATCTTATGTTGCTATATTAACTCTCATTATTTCAATTCTTAGCAGTTTACATATTCATTAGACTACACATATAGCTTTACCTAGGAAAGTTATCAAAGAGATGGACGGAATTATGAAGGCCTTCTTATGGACAGGAAAAATTGAAAACTTAAAAAATGCTAGAATTAAGTGGAGTGATGTGACTGTCCTAAAAAGAATGGAGGTCTTAGGATCATCTCAATTTCAACAATGCAGAATGTTTTAATGTGTAAGAGGTTGTGGAGACTATATACTATCATAAAGCATTATAGATCAAATAAATCTATGAATATTATTTAAAGCATACTAACTTCTGGCAAGCTGACTATTCTAAGGATGGTTCTTTTATCCTTAAGCAGATGATGAAATTAAGGGCGATCATCTATCTTTGCATTTAGCATAAAATTGGTAGTGGGGAAAAGACATGGATTTGGTTAGACAATTGGCTTGACATAAGCCCTATTATTCATGTACTTGAATTTCAGCACCTAAGGAATAGAATGCCATTGAATTCAAAGTATCTTCTCTGATTGTGAATAGAGAATGATACGGTGATTTGAAGGGATGACAATCACTGGTGAATTACCTTCCCCAATTAAATGATTTAATGAATGATGATGTTATTACCTGGAGACTGAACCAGAATGGAAAATTCTCTAATATTTCATGGTATCAGCTAATTTTAGATCGAACTATTGAAGTCGCTTGGTTTAATCTCTTATGGAGAAATATTGTTAGCCCCAAGGCTTCTTTCATTATATGACTTGCGATCAAGAATAGACTTCAAACTAAGAGACAATGCTATGGCAATGAGGATGACACATGTTTACTTTTTAACACGGCTGTGGAGGATAGAGATCACCTTTTCTTTCTATGTTAGTTTTCCAAAGCTATCTAAAGCAGAATTTTGCATACGTTACCTGATAATAATGGTCGTTTCAATCAGAAGCAAACACAGAATTGGGTCATTCGAAACTCAAACTATAGGAAAACTAACGTTACTCCTTTCAAAGCAGCATTCACTATTGCCATAAATACCATTTGGAAAGAAAGGAATAACAAAAGATTCACTAATAAAAAGGAAGAGAAATACTTAATTGTAGATAGTTAATTGTAGATAGATTGTTAACCTTGTCAGAGCTTGTATCTACACGAATAATGCATAACATTCTCTTTTTATGAAAATGAAGCAAATATGGAATGCATAACATTCTCTTTTATGGAATGCACAACATTCCATGCTATCTTTTTTATTATCGAGAATCAATTATGCCCTAAGGAAAAGACACATATTCAATATAGTAACACTTTTTTTTAGTTTATAATCCTTTATCTAGATCAGTTCTGTCACGTTGGGTTCTATTCGCATGCTTTTATAATACCAATGGAAGATTCTTAGCTTAAAGTAATCTTTATGATTTTGAGAAAAAAAGTTATGCATGATACTTAAAAATAGAATTTATTTTGGGAGTTTTGCTTTATAATACCGATGAAGGATTCTTAGCTATAAGACATCTTCATGATTTTGGGAGTTCTACTTTCAATTCACCTATATTGCATAGCAAAAATATGGAAAGTAGTTGCAAGAGTTTAATTAAAGGCTACAGAGGAACGTATGTATTTAAAATAAGATAATAGCAAGTGATGTTGGGTATTACTATTCATCTTTGAAACTTAATGATGAATCCAATAAGGGTCTTAATATGTCTTTAATGGGTTTTTAAGCTTTTGACTAATGATCAACTAAAACGAATCTTAGCTTATCCTTAAATTTATAAGGCAAGTCTTCTTAAGTGATGTTGCATTGATATATCTTATAGCAGGTTATCGAATTGGCTCATATAATGATAGTCGAATTCACTTCCATTTCATCAAATAGGATATCTGACATATACATGAAGGTCTAAGTGTTAGTTTATACCCCACAACTAATCGGTTGGTTGTAGTTTAACGATAAAATAATTTAAAGCATTCTTTATCTTATACATACTTAGATGTATATGATAAATTCCATGAGATAAAAATACATTGCAAATGAAATTATGATAAGATTATAATTATGAGATTCCTATTGCATTCATGTATTACCTCTAAATCGTTCCTAGTCATTGTGTTAGACCTCGTTTCCGGAGCCCAACGTTCATGCTCTGATACCACACCTGTTAGACCCCGTTTTCAGAGTCTAACTCATTGTTCTAATACCAAAACCTGTTAGACCCCATTTTTGTCATCATAAGACATGAGCGTATGTATTACCTTGAGGGTTATCTCCATGAACCCGTATTAGCTATTTCCCACAAGAGTGGTGTGCCCACATCAGTCAATCACCAAAATCATAATTGAATTCTTCAACATAATTGTAGCTCCAATTCTCTATTTGTGTTTTAGGGATAGAAGAATGTTTTAGGAGACCATTGCTTCAAGTATCACTTCATTTGGGAGTCGGACGATCAAGTTATGATCAAAACATTTAAACTATGTTTATATCCTCAATCATATTGTACCTATCTTGGGAGAATTGACATAACTTTCTCTAGAAATCTTGTAATGAGGCCATTATTAAACCATTTCAAATAATACTTCTATATATACAACTTTTATGAAGACCATAATACGAGATTATGCTTCAAAAATGGGTCAAAATCGTAATTTACTGTAGCTATCCCGAGAGTGTTCGTTTAACAAACATAAAGTCCCTTCAAACGGACATTGGTTGGCTTGGAGCCATTTTTCACTCGAGAAGGTCCGCTTAGTGGACATGAAGTCCCTTAAAAGGGACATACACTAGGCAAAAACACTAAAACACCCGAGAAGGTCCGCCCAACGGACATCAAGTCCGTTTAACGGATAGTTACGGGTCAAATTTCACATTTCCAACTCCTATAAGCTATCATGACCCATGTTATGCATATCTATCATTTTTAACTCATTTTTCTCATCATTTTCAATTCCATTTCAATTCAAAACATCCATAAAACACATCATACAAAACCATTGATCATAACCAACAAAACATCATCCACCATAGCTGTCATGTACAATACCTTCTCTGCAATATCACCACTTAAAATGCTTATATCTCTCAACTATGATACCCAAAATTTTCATACTTTATAGTGTTGAAAAGCTAAGAAGATAAGCTACAACTTTCCAAAAGACGACCTTGTCCAAATCAGCCTAGATTCGTACAGTTTTTCCTCTGAAGTCAAAACACAAATTTCTACCCCTATGAATGCTTGAAGTTTGCAATGTAGAACTTGGAAAGTCATAAGCATAACCATTCAACTACCAACTTTACGTCATTAAACTCCTTAATCTCTACTCATTAGACTCATCTCTTACAACTAATTCTCATCACTCACAACAACCTTATCTTTCCTTTTTCAATAATATCTCACTTATATGTATATATATATATATATCAACAATTCATGTTCAAAGTTCATCAACGCAATTGGATAACTTTTCCAAGTACATCTAATTTCATCTCACATCATCCATACACAATCCATATTTCATTAACATCATAAATTAAGAGTTTTACAACTTTCAATGGGCATTCCGAGCTATAATACAATATTTCACAAAATTCCAAAATACATAAAATGCTTGAACTATAATGGCTCAACATACAACTACAACCTTGTTTTACATAAACTATTCCAAAACAAAACAAAGCATGCAAATTTGGAGTAATGCCTTGACTCTTTTTTATTCTTTCTCTTGCTTATCACCTGGAGACGGGACGAAGAGGGGGTGAGCTTAAAAGCTCATGGGTAACAAGCTTATAACCGAGAAACAAGCAAAAGCCATTGAAAT
>JAOQMS010000006.1:21766131-21780554 GCA_027563885.1 Erythroxylum longipes
AAGGTGTAGTTAGAACATAGAGTGTCTGAGGACTAAGAGATGGATCAGAGGTCCGTCAGCTGACTCCCGAAGGAAATCAGTTGTTATCATTTTGTAATGTTATTAGAACCTGTATAGAGTTTTGTAAATAATCGTTGAGAATAACAGTGTAAACTTTATCAGTGAATGAAATAAATGTTTTATTAAAAAAAAAGATAATGCCTTTTCGAGTTTGTTAGACGATGCCATGTGCATGTTAGCTTCGTTATTGCTCCAACATGCCATTATCGTAGGTTATGTCCCTAAAAGCTTAGGTACGTACCCTATGGTAGTGGGATGTTGCACCTTATCTCCATACTTGTTCACTCTTGTTATGGAAGGATTTTCTTGACTTTTAAATAAGCTCATACTTTTGAGTGGAGGCTTCAAGTATCATCACAAATGTGAGGATCAATCTTAATCATCTCATATATAATGATGACCTGCTACTTTTGTGTGGAGCTTATGCCTTTTCTATTAATATAATGATGCATGTTCTAAGCTTATTTGTTTAATGGCCTGGCCTAAAGCATAACTCGGATAAGAGAGTAGCTTATACATCTCAACTGATGTGAGGAACCTGGATGAAATAATAAGAATCACTGGCTTTGACACTATCTCAAATACGTTATGCTATATGGGAGTTCCTATCACAACTCCTAAGCCCAAGTATTGTGGCTGCTTACCTATCATTGAAAGAATGAAATCCAAAGTGATAGCATGGCAAAACAAGCTGCTATCTTATGCTACTAGATTAACTCTCATTATTTTTGTTCTTAGCAATTTACATATTCATTGGACTGCATATATAGCTTTACCTAGGAAAGCTATCAAAGAGATGGACAGAATCATAAAGGCCTTCTTATGGACAGGAAAAATTGAAAACTCAAAAAATGCCAAAATTAAATGGAGTGATGCAACTATCCCTACAAAGAATGGAGGTCTTGGGATCATCTCAATTTCAATAGTGCATAATGTTTTAATGTGTAAGAGACTATGGGGATTATATAGTGTGAATAGAGAATGGCATGGTGATTTCAAGGGATTCCAATCCCTAGTGAATTACCTCCCTCGATTAAATGATTTAGAGAATGATGATGTTATTACCTGGAAATTGAATCAGAATGGAAAATTCTCTAATCTTTTATGTTATCAGTTGTTTTCATATCGAACCATTGAAGTCCATTGGCTTAATCTCTTATGGAGAAACATTGTTAACCCTAATGCTTCCTTCATCACAGGACTTATGATCAAGAATAGACTTTAAACCGTGGGTCCATGGTGTGGCAATGAAGATGACACGTGTCTACTTTGTAGCACGACTGTGGAGGGTAGAGATCACCTTTTCTTTCTAAGTTAGTTTTCCAAAGCTATCTGGAGCAGAATTCTGCATATGTTTCCTGATAATAATGGTCGTTACAATTGGGAGAAAATACTAAATGGGGTCTTTTGAAACGCAAAGCATAGGAAAACTAGTGCTACTCTCTTCAAAACAACGTTCACTATCACCATATATACCATTTGGAACGAAAGGAATATCAAAAGATTCACTGATAAGAAGGAAGAGAAATACCATATTGCAGACAAAATTTTTAACCTCATTAGAGCTTATATCTATGCTAAAAATGCACAACATTCTCTTTCTATAGAAATGAAGCAAACATGGTATTTATAGTTCATCTTAGAAACTTCACAAAAGCACATGTATTAATTTTTCTATTAGTTCTTTCCATATCATTGTAAATGAAAGTAGGCTGATAGCTTAGAAATCATTGTAATGTTGCTTTAGTTTTATCTATAGTCAATACATTATTCATTTTTCAAAACAAAGAAAAAAGATTTATACAGCGAGTAACACATGAAGACCAATAAATATACTCATACTTTGATTGTAATAAGTACCCAACTGGTACATAATTAGTTGCATTATATGTAACAAAATTAACAACATTCTTTGATCTAACCCACTTGACAATTTCAGAAAATAATTTATATAAAGCATTAGCACTTTTTTACCATATCAAAAGCATCAACAAACTTGATAAAAGTTGTTCCAACTTTACAATAAACCAAGAAATTAATCAAGGTTCTTTATCTTTGAATAGTTCACCCATCTGCCATAATAGTGCATCCTGTTAATTCCTAACTAAACTTATATGTATCCACAATTAATTGACATTCCTTTTTTAAATCTTGAAGCAAAGGCACATACATCTCATAATAAGAAAGTACCTTAAATCTTAGACCTATCGTTGTTATGGCATCTATTGCTTCTTGAAAATATGGTGAATTTAAAGCATAAAGGAATACATGAATGATAGAGTCATCTAACCAATGCTATTTTACATCGCAAGACAACATCTTTATTAACCAAAACACTTTTTAGACTAGGTTGAGAACTAGGAGTAGTTCTTAGAGAAAAATAAGAATCCATATCAATAGTAGCTTTCCTTTTTTCCTTATCTAATATTTGTGGTGCTTCATCATCTCCAAAATATATATCATAAGTTGCTTTCTTTTTCTATTTCTTTTTTCTTGTTGCTGTAAATATTTTCCAATCTTCTCGCATACATCAAATGGTACTTTTTTGATAGAAGCAATATTGGCCTTAATTCCAGCAAAATGTTCTTTCATTAAATAAATTCCTTCCCCTTTAAATATTCTACTGTAAAACTTACAATTATATTGGATATTCTCATCAGATGCTTGAGAAGAAGAAAACTAATTCCATGCTGGATCTAACTTACCACGAGTAGAGGATGTTATATTCATCAAATCTTTTTTTGACAATTCCATATTCTCTTTTATAATTTTAACCTAAAATGTATTAACAAATAATTTACAATATATACCAAAATAGTCAAAAAAGATTAAAATATCTTTGCTTTTTTATAATAAAGAATAATTGTGGCATGAATATTTATAAAAAAGGATAAAATTTTCTATTTATATTAATTAACTCCAATAAAAATTATGTAAATTAATTTAGAAGTAACCCATTATCATAAAAAAGTAAAGCAATGAATTAGAGGTTATACTAAACTTAATAGCTTATATTATAGTAAAAAAGGTAACAAGTAAAATATATAATTCAATTCACAAGTTATTATATGAGTAATTATATATTTTTATTTTTATTTTCTTTGACTTAATTGTTTTTAAAATAAACTTCATTTCAAAACTTAAAAGAGTTAATATAATTTCTAGTAATATCAAATTAAATTTAATTATGGTACAATTAAAATTTATTCAAAAATTAAAAATACAAAGTGAAGTAATTAGATGGGCATAAGCACTTGAATATTGTTCATCCAAAGGTACAAACTCCATTGTTGGCTTTATAGGGAGACCATTTAGCTTAAATGAGAACACAGCCAACCTCAAAACAAATTGTTTTACCTGAGTTTATGTTCAAGTACAACTGGAAGAGGAGCTTTTTACTGTAATCAAAATAAAACGAAAATGTGGCATTAAGGATTCCATGAGAGTTACCTATCTGTGGAGATTAATGAACAAAGGTACGGTGTTATTCTAGAAAAGTAAGAGCAAACGTGCTTAGTATGTTGACAAAAATGAGATGAACTCTATGTAAAAGAAGTGATTCTCATATTTAAGATACTCAATCAGTAGAGGCTCTGTCAAATGTATCCATCAATGATCTTCTTAATGGAAATGCATTGGTTTCCATCAATAAATAAGCAATAGTTTTACTAGTGCTTGTCTTTATAAATCACAATGGTGCAGATGATAGCAAAATAAAACAAGATCCTCTAGTATGTAATAGACATTAAAGTGTACTTATCTCTTCTACTAAAGAAGGGTGACCACAACTTTTTAGATGCCTTAACAAATTTAAGAGAAAGAGGACTGAAGTGGGACATTGAGCAGTATGAAATTGATTCATTTTTTCAACAAGAGAGGGACCATTTGAGTATATAGGAATGAATTATGCAAAAAGCAATGATAGCCTAGTAGATAAATTGTTTGTGAATACTTCTAAGTTGGGGGAAACCCATTGTCGAGCAGACACACCAATCAATTCACAATATCACCTTAGTACAACTAAGAAAAATAATACTTCATTGATAGCAAGAAGTAAAAAGTAAAAATAAATTAGATCACTTTACAAATTATTCACATATGATATCTTACATACAATTTATCAACCACTTCCATATAAACCCAAAATGAGCATACATATACACCAAAAGAAGACCAATAGCATAATGGTGAACAAAATATTAGTCACTTATTAGTGTAGCCCACTTCAAATGCTTGAGTGTTAGCAAGTGTAGTTTTCAGTTTTGAAGTTTCAGATTAACAAATTGAATACTTTTATAGAGCAGATATTACATAACCACCAAAATTAAAGATTAAAATGAAATAGAGTTCAACCATTATAGAAAATTAATTAATCAATAAGTATGGATAAAGAAGAAGTCTCCTTTAGTTGGTACTGATGTAGATAAAACTATTAAATTATCCTTATCGATTATCTGTTAAGAAACCTTGAATAAAGCAAACTGAGCATACTTGAATTCTATACAAACAATCCTTATTTGTTATCTGTTAAGAAACCTTTAATAACAGTAAACTGAATGTACTCGAATTATATACAACCATAGATTGACAATAGAATTAGAGATTCACTCTAAAGCCCATTCATCAACTCTCGAATTTTTTGCTCCTCCATCCATCCAATTCCTATACCTCATATGATATTCTTTCCTCATACCTTGTGTTTAAGAGATATGTCAGT
The DNA here is from genome assembly GCA_027563885.1 of Erythroxylum longipes. NCBI lineage: Eukaryota > Viridiplantae > Streptophyta > Magnoliopsida > Malpighiales > Erythroxylaceae > Erythroxylum > Erythroxylum longipes. The sequence goes on from JAOQMS010000006.1 coordinate 21,770,909, forward strand.
CGTTATTCCCATTCATAATGAAAGAAAACGACAGACAAATTGAGCTTCTCTTTTAGACTCTTCACTCACCTGCAGAGGCTTTCCACGTCTGTCTCCATTGTTTGAAGCTCCAACGACATTTTGAGAGAGAGCTCCAATCTCGACGGTGGGATTTGCGAAGTATCCACTACAGCTCTGAGATAGAGCCCCAAATGGAAACTGTAAATTAAGTTAGGATGCACTCATAAGAACAATAATCTACTAAAAACACCAAGGACCAACTCATTATAAGAATTATTTCGCTGCTATCATAGAATATCACCTTTGTATCGAATGCATTGAGTTTTAAGTGAAAAACTCCAAACCCTTTCTATGTATAGACTAAAAAAGGGGTAATAAAGGTGATTGTTTCGATGATGAGATCTGGTGAAAATGGTAGATGGAGTAGAGAAAAGAGTTGTTAGAGTATCCTATATAGACTAAACATGAAAATGTTAAAGGGCTTATAAGTGGTAAGGTTCAACTATCAAAATAATCAGTTCTATTTATTTTGGTAATGGTTAACCCAAGTCCAATTCTTGTTAATAGGCTCTACACTCTACCCATATTAAAAATTTTAATATGGTATTAGAGTAGGTTTGGTTAGAATTTTTAATTTCTGATCATCCATCTAGATGTCCAGTCCCAACGTCCTGGTCCGATTACCACTGTGTTTATTTCAAGTGACAACTGAATGTCCAATCTCATTTTCACTTAAAGGGGAGAGCTAGAGTATCTCATATTGACTAAACATGAAAAGGTTAAAGGGTTTATAAGTGGCAAGGGTCAACTATCCAAATAACTAGTTCTAGTTACTTTGGAAATGGTTAACCCAAGCCCAATTCTTGTTAATGGGCTCTACACTCTGCCCATATTAAAAATTCTAATAAAAGAAAAGGTGACGAGAGCTCTTAATTTTTTTAATTTCTAAAGTTGGTATATAATCAGTTCTAACTGGTTCACTGATAAACCAACCAATTCTCTAATAAACTAGCCAGTTTTTACATATACAGGCTATTAAATAAAACCGAACCAGACAACCATCCAGTTCATACAATTTTCAGTTAAACTAGCCAATCTGATTCGGTTTTTAAAACCTTGCTAAGGGTAAATGCTATTGGCATATAGTTTGAATACTTCGCTTCGGCGCAACCAAAATTTTCAAAGTTAAAATAATATACTTTTGTTCTAAATGCCACACATATAAAGAAATAATTTTTTTGGAGTTTTTGGACAGTGTTAATTGAATGCAATATATTTGTTAAGGTAAAAATTATTTTGTATGACCCATATATACAGGTACGTAATTTTAGAGCGTTTCAAGAAGAAAATTACATGCCTTATTTGTGAATATGTTTTTGGTGGATTTGAAACTTTACAATAACTTACTAGAATTGTGTTTAAATTAGGTCTAGTTTGGTAAACAAAAAATTGTGTAGGATTGTATTAGTTAGATTTTATTAACTATAATTGTCTTAATTTGGTTTATATAAGGGAGAAAATTTGCAACCTTCATTGAGAGATTAATCAATCTAACAGAAATAATCGTTGTTAACTCATGGAGAAAACACACTCAATTTGTTAAACCTTAAAAAAAACTAATTGTTGGAAATAATGTGTGGGAAGAATAACATAATATAAAAGAAATAAATAGAATGATCAAAAGCTACTAAAAGCATAAGAAGGAATGTGGGAGGAATTTCAGGAAGAGGGGCATTATTTTGTATTATCATCTGGTAAGGTTTGTTTTTGGTGTCTTGAGCGGAGGTTGCCTCCATATAACATTTATTTTCTTCTTTTTGTTTTTTGGAATGATTTTTAAAAATTTCTAGTGTAAACTTTCAATTTTGCCTTTACAAAAGTCATTATCTAGGATTTATCACTAACCAAACTAACTCATTAAAAGGGAGATTAAATTTTTTCATTTTTTAATCATATTATGGTTTCTTTAATGTTTTCGGGAACATTCCATAACTTTTTTCTCTAATAAAGGCAGTTGGCATTCTGTTGTTTTCGCACACCACCTTCTAACATATTATTTCAAGTTTTATTGGAGATCTTCATAAGTCACTGTTATATCCTAATCAAACTCATAAATGGTCTAGAAACACATTAATGAGATTTTTCTAGTGTTTTGTAATTGATTGACCCACATTCAAGAACCATTTTAAGGTCAGTCCTGTAAGAATCTCAAAAAAGTTATATACCATGAGATCTTCATTGTTAATAAAATGTAAAAAAAAATTTAAAAAATATTCTTAAATAGCTTTTAGGATCCATGTTGTCATCTTATTTCTCAAACTCTAGTATATTAAACTTTTGTGGTATTTATATATTTGGAAACAAACATAATATTCATGACGTCCAAGTGTTGACATTGAATGGGTCCCCTATCACCTATATTACGCTTTCATATTTTGTCTTTAAGTCTGCCACTTTATTTTGAGCAACTTCTTTTTTTAATGAAAAATCTATCCACTTGTCTTGTTACTTTAATTGTAACTAGGTCATAAAAACAGGCTCATAAGCAATATTTGGTTTAAGAAATGAGAACATTAGCAATAGATGTACTAGTGTTGAATGAACTAAACATAATACTCCAATTTTTGGAATTAAATTTAATGGATCATGAGATATTAAGGTTTGAACTAATGCCTAGATAATGGTGGATATAGATAGAAAGGTTTTGTTGATAAAAAGTGTTATATTGACGTTATTGAGAATAGAGGGATTGACATTGTCTAAAACTGACACCAACATAAGGATCATATAGAGGATGGATGGTAGCAGATGAAGTTTGTGTATATACTCTAAGAGCGTTTGGTTGAGTTTCTTCCTTTTCAAGGGATTTTTCTTTTTATGAGTCTCTCCAAACTCAACTACTTAATAACCTTTGCCAAATTTTCGTGTAGTTCTCCCTTTTTTTATTTCTACAATAGTAAAGATTATAACGTCTTTATCTTTAAGCAGGTGAAGCATAAATTTCTTTTGACGATATTTTTGCTTTCTTTTTCGAAGCTTTTACTTGGTTATTAAGATGATCACCTCTAATAAGAAATAAAGGAAGAATAAGAAATTTAGTGCTATTTTTCTTTCTACATAAAAATAATACAATAAGTAAAAAGAACAGGAGTTAGGATACTAGAGAACTTTGAACAATTATACTTGCTTAAGTTCTTGTTCATAATCATATAAAAACTATCTTTTATGATTTATTAGTGTTCGTGAATATGGAAGAGTTACTAAAAAAAGATTCTTTATTAAGAAAAACATCATAAATACATCAAGTTTTAATTTTATACATAAAGATAATATTAAAGCGATGTCTAGTAAGTAATACACAGGTGTTTCGTCCTTAACATGCCAACCAAATATCATTTAACCATTTCAATTAGGCCTCGTTATCTTTTGGAAGCCCATTGATGTAGCTCTTTAGTCTAACATTGCCAATCTCGTAAATTCTACTTCAAGAAGTTGGTTTTAGTTGCTTCCTCAAACCATATTTCAACTTGGCATGCTCCATTTGTTTAGTTCTTTATTGGCATTAACTAATTATTTAATTTTTTTAATGATTAGCCTCCAAAACTATTCAAGATCTTTTGTCCTTTCACTTTTCTATTCATTGAAAACTTGAAGTCTTTGGATCTTGTCATCACAACCACCCACTTGCATTCTAAATATATAAATCTTCTATTTTTATTAGCACTAGACTCCCATGGTTCATGATTTTAGATCATTTTCTTAATGATTTTCATTTATTATTTTTTCTTAATTTACATATGAAGTTGACATTCTAGTTGATACTTTTGTTCATTTTCCTTTACACCCATAATTCTATAATTTCAAATTTCCATCAATTTCTTCATTAATTTATTTTTTTACTTATAGTAAGTTTATCTTCTAAGGTTTTCTTTTCTTGAGTCCACTTAATTTGTTTTACTTCCAACTATTCAACTTTTCCTTTTCATTCTAAAATTTCTATTTGTAGCTTTTTCTTTTCCTCTCTTTAATTCTTATACCATTTTTTCCTATTATACCATATCATATAATAGATAAGCTTATGTAGTTTTAATAATTGGAGCTTTTCTATAAAATTTTAGACACCAGAGAGTATGAAATATTGATTCTCTCTATCAGTGCCATGTTTTATACATAGAATTTAAATAGCCTCCTTTTGTTAATGAAGGTATTTTTAAATTGTCGAGTTGAGTTCAAACTAAACCATATCATTTTTAAAACCCAACTTTTTTATACTCGACCTTTTTCATTATTTGCATTCTTTTTTATCCATATGACTAATTATAATCCCTGTTTCTAAAATATCGTAACAATACTCTAGCATACCTCTTAACTGTGACTATATTTCTACTAGTAAAAACCATGGCAAACCATAGAGAGTGGAGCATAGGCTATCATTCTAGTTATTCCTTATAGAAGTAACAAGTTGAACTTATTAGCTTGAACAATCAATTTAATATATTCTATCCACTCACATATCCATTATGATTACCCTCTTAACCATCAATTGAAAGACCGCTTCCCACCTTACTTTGGTCAAGATTTCAATTTACACACCTACAAACTACTGAAGTATATTTGGTGAATAATCATTGGAAGCTTGATACCTATGTATCATATGGATGAGTATCTATATGTATAAAAGTTAAGTGAAACAACATAATCTTCCTTCGCCTTTCTTCCTAAAATAGTTGATACATATATTTTATTAACTATTTTACTTGTGTCTAGATTACCTTGATTTAATCATTTTATATTATGTTTTAGGTAATTGAGAATATTTTTCTTTAAGAAGGATTTTAGTCAAGAACTAAAGAGTTTTGCAAGGAAAATCAAGAAGAAATTACCATCTTAGTTAGATATGGTCTTAAAAACAAGCATGTCATAACCCATGCCCTTTTCATAAAGAAAAAGAATTGAAGAAGGTATTAAACATGGTCTAACATATGATCTTGTGCTAGCCTATGTTCTTCTTAATAACTCAATATTGAAGACACATCTATATACATAGGTGGATGAGAGTTTACGTTACATGGTATCAAAGAAGCAAAGAATTATACAACCTAAGATATAGTTGTGTAGGTGCCCATAATTTTTTTTATAGAAATCTAGGTTAAAATAGTAAGGAAAATAGTATAAGATATAAGTATAATAGTGCCTATGTCCACATCTTAAAAAAGAAATAGTAAAAGACATGACATAAAACATTAGCATATTAGAGCCTATATATCTCCTAAGTGAGAAACAATAACACAGTTTAGGATGTGATCATGTCCTAGATCGTATTTGATACTAAAAATTAATATTTAAAGACATGAAATCCTAAAACAAGTAGCACTTTCATTATTTTAATTTTTAAAATTAGAGTTACCCAATGGGGGGAGAAAAAGACCTTAGAGATACATTTAACAACTATTTTCAAAGAACAAGGAGATCAAGCACAATTGGAATATCAAAATCACATCAAGAATTATTTTCATTTTATTCATTATTGTTTATGTTTTTTAGTTTAAAGATGATGAATGGATAAGTTTTCTCTATATCTAAATAAAGGGATCATAATTTTATCTTTTTCATAGATTAACTGATTTATTTATGAAACTTTTTATTATTCTTAAAGCTAATTTAATTAAAACTGTTGATTAGATTATATTATAATTTTCATGTGGATGATTCAAGAGAACATGCATGTGAATAGACCAAGGCGTTGATATTAAGAGTTGTATGGGGGTGTTATAGATAGACATAAAAAAATGTGTTGGTCTTAAGGTCGAACCTTTATTAGATTTCAGATATTTTAATGTATTGTTAGGTTTTTTAATCAAAATACAGATATATTGATTAATCAGCATAAGAACATATGATTGTAATAAGGAGAGAAATTTATAAACTATAAAATTTCCTAAATCTAGTCTGTATAACATTTTTAATCCATTGAATCATAAATACAAAGATGTTGTGTGGAGTTCTTATCTATTTATTTATTTATATTTGATTTCTTTGTTGGTTATTTACTTTGTTATACTTTTAGTATCTTTACTCTTCTTTTTTATATTTTTAACATTAAATTCAATAAAAATAAATTTTTATTAATTAAATAGGTAATAATATGAAAGTTTACTAAATATATGTAACGCTTTCTCATAAGATTGATGCTCCATTCACCATTATATTGCTACAAAAATTTTGAACCAAATGAGGTTTCAATTAATGCTTTGATGATAATAAAACATAATTACTACTAATGACTTTATTATTTTCATGAAAAGCAACATAAGAACAAAATGAAGTTAAAAACTTAAGAAGATAGCTTATGAAGATGATAATAAACTCATCATGTATAAACATTTTATTTCATTTGCATTCATTAAGAGGCATTGAAGCTTTTGGTTTTAATATAAAAGCATCTTGATAATTTAAAAAAACTTTAAAGAACATGTTGGGAAGTTATTAAATCAGAATTGCATTTTAAAAATTGACTTTGAGCATTTAAAGTTGTTAAAATAATATTTTTAGGGTGATTGTTCGACTTATATAGATTAGTGGTCTAACGATATACGATAAAGTTATTAAATTTGATGTATTAAGAGTTTAAAGCAACATTTTTTGATGTATTGATTGACCAATCTGATATATTATTTGATCAATATACTTACTAGTTGACCAATGTTCCACCAACTAGTGAATCTGGTGCCTTTAATGCATACTAGTTGAATAGTACGCTATATGGTCAGGGAATGCCCTACATATAGTCATTGTAACAACTGTTTCTTGGCTCCAATAGCTAGGAATGGTTCTAAAACACTATAAATAGATGTTTTCTCGTTGATTTTATCATTAAGAAGTATTTGGGTGTATTTTACCCATTTTTAAATGTTTTTCAATCATTTGAGTGTCAATAGCTCAAATTTGTGTGAGTGAGCCTCCTTAGAGTTATCAAGAGATAAAGTGAGTTATTTTGAGTTGTAAAAACTTTTTTGGAGAATTTTATTATTTTACTTTAGGGTGATCTAAGTGAGAATGAGGTTCCACTTCATCTTAGAAAAAATTGTAAATCCTCTTTGCAGAGAAAGATTGTACTAAGGATATTCTTCACCTTGAAAAAAGAATTATAATTGAATTCCAAGAAGAGTCTTTGGAGTGGATGTAGGCAAAAGATTATTTGTTGAACCACTATAAATCAGTTTGCATTCTTTTTTCTCTATCCTATTTAAATTATTATTCAATTTTTTGATTGGTCTATATTTAGATATATATGATTGTTGTTAATTGAATTCATTGGTTAGAAAATAATGTTATTTTTTAAACACGTAATTCACCCTTCCCCTTTTAGTTACCATTGGGGACTAATAAAAATGATAAGGAGAACTTAACTGGAGTTATATGTAATAATATTGCGATAATAAGTTTTTAGCATTTTTAGTAGGGAGGAAATTAGTGTTTAAAAAAACCAAGAAAATTATTATAATTATTTTATTTTATTTTATTTTTCTTTATTTAATTTTAATTATTTTGTTTTATGCGCTTCATTTATTTTAATTTTAGGTGTGACACTTAATGTATGGCAAAGAGTAGAATGCTCAAATTCTTTAGAGAGGACCCAAAAATTAAGAAGATATTTCATCAAATGCTTAAAGAAGATAATAATTTAATAGCCCAAGATCCTTACCCGGATACAATGGGAGAAAATTATAAAACCATGTCGAAGTACACAAAGCCTTTGCACATGGAATTCAATCTAGCATCCCTAGACTAAGAATTAATGCAATCTACTTCAAGATCAAACTGAACATCATCTAGCTGTTACAATATTTGTAGTTTCATGGTTATTAGATGAAGATCTCAACATATGTATCAATAAATTTTTATAGATATTTGGAACATTTAAATTTTAAGGATCAACCAATAATGCTATAAGGATAAGGGTATTCCCATTCTTATTAAAGGATTGGGCAAAACAATGGTTGAATTAACTAGTTGATACTTAATTCAACATATAGGGGAAATAGAGGAGAAGTTTCTAACCAAGTACTTACATTAGAAAAGACTATTAAGTTGAGAAATGACATCTCTACCCACTCATAATATAACTTTTAAGCACTCTCCAAGTTATTGGAGAGATATAAAGATATGTTGAGGAAGTATCCATACCATGGCTTACTTATATGGTTGCAAGTTCAGAATTTCTATAATGGTTTGACCTAAACCATAAAGTAGACGATCACTGTAACAATTGGGGGAAGAGGGTGGCATTAAATAAGAAAACTTCATAATTTGCCCTTGAAATTATTGAAGAGATGGTCATTAATAACTATTAATGGTAATCGGATAAGATAAGGACAACAAGCAAGTAGTCATACACAATGTTGAAATTGTTATTGCTTTAGTAGCTTATCTGGAGATATTAGTTAAGAAAATTAAAATCTTGAGTGTAATGACAAGACTAGCTCAAGCATTATGAAGTGAACCATGTGATGGAAAAGATGGCAACAATGAATGTAAAGTTAGAAATCCTGTCTAAAAAAGTTGAGAAATTTAACTACATGAGGATTTCTAATGACCATAAAATCACACCTAAAGTAACACCTACAATTTAAAGTGCATACATAACCTAAATTTTTATGAAGAAATTAGGCAGCTCATAGCCACCTCCACCTAAATACATTAACAATGATAGTGTGAAAAGAAAACAAGCTCAAAAGAATTGATGGAAAATTTTGTATGCATAATTAAAGCTCAATTTCAAGATTAGGAAGCTTTAATTTGAAACTTAAAAAACTAGGTTGGTCAATTATCCATGTTGGTAGCTGAGAAATCTTAAGGGTTATTGCCTAGTGATACAAAACCTAATCCTAGGAAGCATACAAAGGTAATCATCTTAAGGAATGGAAAGGATCTGATGAATGATATAGATGAAGAAGCACAAGGAGAATAACCTTTTGATGAGGAAGTATCAAAGATAACACCAAATGAAAGATAATTTAATATCCTCCAAATTAAGCTACCATTTAAGTTATTTTATTATTCCTTGTACTATTGGTGGTTAATTGATATATAAGAAATAATCATACCTAGTTTCAATTGATTGTATTATTCAGTGTTAAAGAAATTGGAGTTTGGAGAATCTAAACTAACTAAGATAATATTGTAATTAGTTGATAAATCAATTTGACATTTAAAGACATTAATGAAGATGTCTTTATTAAAGTTGCTAAGTTTATTTTCCCTATTGAGGCTTAGTTTGGGGGAGCGGCGGCCGTTGATAATCTGCTGAAATCAACCTGCTAAAATGATAAGTACTTATTCTCAATAAGTACTTATTTGTTTGGAATTGTTGTTTTGGTAACCACTGAAACATAAAAATAGGTGTTTGGCAAGTATGATTGCAGTTGCTGAAAAGAAATAAAATGACTAAAAAGTCCATTAATTTAACAAACTATTAGTTGTTGTATAAATAATTAAAAAATATATTATTAGTCATATAAATTTAAAATTATAAATAATAAAATATTAAAAACAAATAATACAAATACAAATAAAATATTTCATAAAAAATATATTATTAATCATATAAATTTAAATTTATAAATAATAAAATATTAAATTAAAA
>JAOQMS010000006.1:21805998-21817900 GCA_027563885.1 Erythroxylum longipes
GTATAGTCGCTAACTTTTGAAGTTCCTAAATTTTGATTTCTTTTTTGATTTGTCAATATTGAGCACAACTGGAGGTGTTGTAAGTACATTTGACAGCAAGCAAGACTACGAAAAATCTATCTAAATAAGGTGAGAATCATACCTGATATTCTTAACCTGTTGCTGATCGAGAGATAGCACATAATGAGGTTAGTTTATATAGCATTATTTGCACTTTTTAATGTTGATTATATTACTTTTTGCTGCAAAAATAACTTTCGTTGACTTCTTCACTCATGCATTATTTGGATCCAATTTTGGTAAGTGTAATTATAGTATTTTGCCGCACAAAAAACCTTTAATTCAATATTATAATTATTTATGTTTCCAGTTTGTCAGAGAAGATGACTTTATTAATGGTAACAATGGCTGGATTTGACGGTTTTTATAGAAATGGTATGAAGGTAACTATTTTTTGTTTTGCTTAGTAAAGAATATTAATTAATTGCATTCCTTAACGCATGTAGTTACTGTTTGGTTTTGTTTTTAAGTTTAGAATTTTAAGGATTAGGTTTTAGAATTTAGTACTTAGGATTTAGGATTAAATTTTAAGGTTTAATTTTAGGATGTAGCTATAGGTTATAAGTCTTAGGAGTTAAGATTTAGGGTTAGTATTTAGGATAAAAGTTTTTAGGTTTTAGGTTATAGGCTTAAGTTATAGGTCTTAGGTATTAGGATTTATGATTAAGGTTCTTGGTTTAGGTTTAGGGATTAGGTTTTACGTCTTAGATTTTAGGTTTTAGGTCTTAGTATTTAGGATCAAAGTTTATGGTTTAGGTTTAGGTTTAGGTTTAGGATGTAGGTTGGTCATATAGGTATTAGGTATTAGGATTTAGGGTTTAGTGTTTAGGATTAAAGTTTAAGGTTATCTAGATTATAAAAAAGCCTGAAATCTAAGCTCTAAACCCTAAACACCAAAAACTAAACCCCTCCTAAATCCATTTAACCTATAACCTTTTTAAACCCATAACTTATAACCTAAGCCTAAACCTTAAACTTTAATCGTAGACACTAAGTCCTAAATCCTAATACCTTATATGTTTAGTATTTAAGTTTAAGTATAAGGCTTAGGGTTTAGTTGTACTTGTTAAGTTGCAAATGATAGTATGACATGCTTTCTTGACTTATTAATAATATCTTTTAACTTTTTTATCGTAAAGTATGCTTATACTTGGTATAGTTACTAACTTTTGAAGTTCCTGAATTTTTCTTTCTTTTCTGGTTTGTCAATATCGAGCACAACTGGAGGTGCTGTAAGTACATTTGTAGGTGTTGCAAGCAAGACTACGAAAAATCTACCTAAATGACGTGAGGATCCTGCCTGATATTCTTAACCTGTTTTTATCGAGAGACAGCATATAATGAGGTTAGTTCATATTGCATTATTTGCTCTTTTTTGTTGATTATACTACTTTTTGCTGAAAAAATAGCTTTCATCGACTTCTTTAGTCATGTATTTTACGGAACAGAAAACTTTTAATTCAATATTGTAATTATTTATATTTCCAGTTTGTCACAAAAGATGACTCCGTTGATGATAACAATGGCTGGATTTGATGGCTTAGTTAGAGATGGTATGAAGGTAAACTATTTTTTTCCTTGCTTGTTCAAGAATATTAATTAATTACATTCCTGAGTGCATATAGTTACTGTTGGGATATTTTTTTAATTTTAGATTTATACGGTTAAGGTTTTAGAGTTTTGGACTTAGGATTTAGATATTAGCGTTTAGGATTTAGGATTTAGAATTTATGATTAAATTTTAAGGTTAGTTTTAGGAGGTAGCTACAGGTTATAGGTCTTAGGAATTAGGATTTAGGGTTAGTATTTAGCATAAAAGTTTTTAGGTTTTAGGTTATAGTTCTTAGGTATTAGGATTTACGCATGGTTTAGGTTTAGGGTTTAGGTTTTAGATTTTAGGTTTTAGGTCGTAGCATTTATGATTAAAGTTTAAGGTTTAGGTTTAGGTTTAGGATGCAGGTTGGTTATATTGGTCTTAGGTATTAGGATTTTAGGGCTAGTGTTTAGGATTAAAGTTTAAGGTTTTAGGGATTATAGAAAAGCCTAAAACCTAAACCTCAAACCCTAAACCCCAAAACTGAATCCCCTCCTAAATCCATTTAACCTATGACCTATAACTTATAAAGTATAACCTACGCCTAAACCTTTAAATTTAATTCTAGACACTAAGTCCTAAATCCTAATACCTAAGACCTATATGCTTAGTATTTAAGTTTAAGTATAAGGCTTAAGATTTAGTTGTATTTGTTAAGTTGCAAATAACAGTATGACATGCTTTTTTGGCTTATTAATAATATCTTTTACCTTTTTATTGTAACCCATGCTGATACCTGGTATAGTCGCTAACTTTTAAAGTTCCTAAATTTTGATTTCTTTTTTGATTTGTCAATATTGAGCACAACTGGAGATGTTGTAAGTACATCAGTAGGTGTTGCAAGCAAGACTACTAAAAATCTATCTAAATAAGGTGAGAATCACACCTATTATTCTTAACCTAGTGCTGATCGAGAGATAGCACATAACGAGGTTAGTTTATATAGCATTATTTGCTCTTTTTTGTGTTGATTATACTACTTTTTGCTACAAAAATAACTTTCGTTGACTTCTTCAGTCACGTATTATTTGGATCCAATTTTGGTAAGTGTAATTATAGTATTTTGCTGCACAGAAAACCTTTAATTCAATATTTTCATTATTTATGTTTCCATTTTGCCAGAGAAGATGACTCTGTTGATAATAACAATGGTTGGATTTGACGGTTTTTATAGAGATGGTATGAAGGTAACTGTTTTTTGTTTTGCCTGGTAAAGAATATTAATTAATTGCATTCCTTAACGCATGTAGTTGTTGTTTGGTTTTATTTTTAAGTTCAGAATTTTAAGGTTTACGTTTTAGAGTTTAGTACTTAGGATTTAGATATTAGATATTAGGATTTAGGATTTAGGATTTAGGATTAAATTTTAAGGTTTATTTTTAGGTTGTAGCTATAGATTATAAGTCTTAGACGTTAAGATTTAGGGTTAGTATTTAGGATAAAAGTTTTTAGGTTTTAGGTTATAGGCTTAAGTTATAGGTCTTAGGTATTAGGATTTACGATTAAGGTTTAGGGATTAGGGTTTAGGTTTTAGATTTTAGGTTTTAGGTCTTAGTATTTAGGATTAAAGTTTAAGGTTTAGGTTTAGGTTTAGGACGTAGGTTGGTTATATAGGTCTTAGATATTAGGATTTAGGGTTTAGTGTTTAGGATTAAAGTTTAAGGTTATATAGATTATTGAAAACCAAAAACTTAAACTCCAAACTAAACCCCAAAACTAAACCCCTCCAAAATCCATTTAACCTATGACCTTTAAACCTATAACTTATAACCTAAGCCTAAACCTAAACCTTAAACTTTAATTATAGACACTAAGTCCTAAATCCTAATACCTAAGACTTATATGTTTAGTATTTAAGTTTACGTATAAGGCTTAGGATTTAGTTGTACCTGTTAAGTTGCAAATAATAGTATGACACGCTGTCTTGACTTATTACTTTATCTTTTAACTTTTTCATCGTAAAGTATGCTTATACCTGGTATAGTCGCTAACTTTTGAAGTTCATAAATTTTGATTTCTTTTTTGATTTGTCAATATCAAGCACAACTGGAGGTTCTGTAAGTACATTTGTAGGTGTTGCAAGCAAGACTATGAAAAATCTGCTTAAATGACTTGAGGATCTTGCCTGATATTCTTAACCCGTTGTTGATCGAGAGATAGCCTATAACGAGGTTAGTTTATATCGCATTATTTGTTCTTTTTTGTTGATTATACTACTTTTTGCAGGAAAAATAGCTTTCATCGACTTCTTTAGTCATGTATTTTATGGCACAGAAAACCTTTAATTCAATATTGTAATTATTTATATTTCTAGTTTGTCACAAAAGTTGACTCCGTTGATGATAACAATGGCTAGATGTGATGGTTTAGATAGAGATGTTATGAAGGTAACTATTTTTTTCCTTGCTTGGAAAAGAATATTAATTAATTACATTCCTGAGTGCATGTAGTTACTGTTGGGATATTTTTTCCTTGCTTGGAAAAGAATATTAATTAATTACATTCCTGAGTGCATGTAACCTATAACCTATAACCTATAACGTATAACCTAAGCCAAAACCTTAAAATTTAGTCGTAGACACTAAGTCCTAAATCCTAATACCTAAGACCTATATGTTTAGTATAAGGCTTAAGATTTAGTTGTATTTGTGAAGTTGCAAATAATAGTATGACATGCTTTCTTGACTAATATATAATATCTTTTACCTTTTTTATCATAATGCATGCTTATTCCTGGTATAGTCGTTAACTTTTGAAGTTCCTAAATTTTGATTTCTTTTTTATTTTTCAATATTGAGCACAACTGGTGGTGCTGAAGTACATCTGTAGGTGATTCAAGTAAGACTACAAAAATCTATCTAAATGATGTGATGATCCTGCATGATATTCTTAACCTGTTATTGATCGAGGGATAGCACATAACGAGGTTAGTTTATATTGGATTATTTGCTCTTTTTTATGTTGATTATACTACTTTTGTTGCAAAAATAGCTTTCGTCGACTTCTTCAGTCATGTATTATTTGGATCCAATTTTGATAAGTGTAATTATAGTATTTTGCTGCACAGAAACCTTTAATTCAATATTTTAATTATTTATATTTCCAGTTCGTCACAGAAGATGACTCTGTTGATGATAACAATGGCTGGATTTGATGGTTGTGATAGAGATGGTATGAAGGTAACTAATTTTTGCCTTGCTTGGTATAGAATATTAATTAATTACATTCCTTAACGATCTAGTTACTGTTGCGATATTTTTTAATTTTAGAGTTTTAAGGTATAGGTTTTAGAGTTTAGGACTTAGGATTTAGATATTAGCATTTAGAATTTAGGATTAAATTTTAAGGTTTAGTTTTAGGCAGTAGCTACAGGTTATAGGTCTTAGGAATTAGGATTTGGGGTTAATATTTAGGATAAAACTTTTTAGGTTTAAGTTATAGGTTTTATGTATTAGGATTTACGATTAAGGTTCATGATTTAGGTTTAGGTTTTGGGATTAGAATTTAGGTTTTAGATTTTAGGTTTTAGGTTGTAGTATTTAGGATTAAATTTTAAGGTTTAGGTTTAGGTCTAGGATGTAGGTTGGTTATATAGGTCTTAGGTATTAGGATTTAGGGTTTAGTTTTTAGGATTAAAGTTTTTAGTTTTATAGATTGTAGAAAATCCTAAAACCTAAACTCCAAACCTTAAACCCCAACACCTAAACCCTTCATAAATCCATTTAACCTATAACCTATAACCTAAGCCTAAACCTTAAACTTTAATCCTAGACATTAAGTCCTAAATCTTAATACCTAAGACCTATATGTTTAGTATTTAAGTTCAAGTATAAAGCTTAGGATTTAGTTGTATTTGCTAAGTTGCAAATAATACTATGGCATGCTTTCTTGACTTATTAATAATATCTTTTACATTTTTTATCGTAATGCATTCTTATACAAGGTATAGTCTCTGATTTTGAAGTTCCTAAATTTTGATTTCTTTTTTTGATTTGTCAATATTGAGCACAAATGGAGGTGCTGTAAGTACAGTTGTAAATGTTGCAAGCAAGACTGCTTAAAATCTATCTAAAAGATGTGAGGACCCTGCCTGATATTCTTAACCTGTTGTTGATTGAGGGATAGCATATAACAAGGTTAGTTTATATTGTGTTATTTGCTCTTATTTTTATTGATTGTATTACTTTTTGCCGTGAAAATAGCTTTCGTGGACATCTTTAGTCATGTATTGTTTAGATCCAATTTCTGTAGGTGCAATTATAGTATTTTACTACATAGAGAACCCTTAATTCAATATTGTAATTATTTTTATTTCCAGTTTGTCACAGAATATGACTCTGTTGATGATAACAATGGTTGGATTTGATAGTTTTGATAGAGATGACTTGAAGGTAACCAATTTTTGTCATGTTTGGTAAAGAAATGTCGATTAATTGCATTCCTTAATGCATGTAGTTACTGTTGGGATTTATTTTTAAGTTTAGAGTTCTAAGGATTAAGTTTTAGAGTTTAAGATTGAGGATTTAGATATTAGGATTTAGGATTTAGGATTTTGAATTAAAGTTTAAGGTTTAGTTTTAGGATGTGGCTACAGTTTATAGGTCTTAGGAATTAGGATTTAGGGTTTAGGATAAAAGTTTTTAGGTTTTAGGTTTAAGTTATAGGTCTTAGGTATAAGGATTTACGATTAAGGTTCATAGTTTAGGTTTAGGGATTATGGTTTAGGTTTTAGATTTTAGGTTTTAGGTTGTAGTGTTTAGGATTAAAGTTTAAGGTTTAGGATGTAGGTTAGTTATATAGGTCTTAGGTATTAGGATTTAGGGTTTAGTGTTTAGGATTAAAGTTTAAGGTTATATAGAATAAAAGAAAAGCCTAAACCTAAACTCCAAACTATAATCCGCAAGACCTAAATCCCTTCTAAATCCATTAACCTATTACCTATTACCTATAGCCTATAACCTACGCTTAAACCTTATACCTTAATCCTTGACACTAAGTCTTAAACCTTATACCTTAATTCTAGACACTAAGTCCTAAATCCTAAACTCCAAACCCTAAACCCCAACACCTAAACCACTCCTAATTCCATTTAAATTTTGACCTATAACATATAACCTATAACCTAAGCTAAAACCTTTAACTTTAATCCTAGACACTAAGTCCTAAATCCTAATACCTATGACCTATATGTTTAGTATTTAAGTTTAAGTATAAGGCTCAGGATGTAATTGAATTTATTAAGTTGCAAATAACAGTATGACATGCTTTCTTGACTTATTAATAATATCTTTTACCTTTTTTTGTCGCAATGCATGCTTATACCTGGTATAGTCACTAACTTTTGAAGTTCCTAAATTTTGATTTCTTTTTTTATTTGTCAATATCGAGCACAACTGGAGGTGTTGTAAGTACATTTGTAGGTGTTGCAAGCAAGACTACAAAAAATCTATCTAAATGACTTAGAGATCCTACCTGATATTCATAACCTGTTATTAATCGAGGGATAGCATATAATTAGCTTAGTTTATATTGCATTATTTGCTCTTTTTTATGTTCATTATATTACTTTTTGTTGCAAAAATAGCTTTCGTGGAGTTCTTCAGTCATGTATTGTTTGGATCCAATTTCTGTAAGTGTAATTATAGTATTTTACTGCACAAAGAACCTTTAATTCAATATTGTAATTATTTATATTTCCAATTTGTCACAGAAGATGACTTTGTTGATGATAACAATGGCTGGATTTGATGGTTTTGAGAGAGATGGTATGAAGGTAACTATTTTTTGTCTTGCTTGGTAAATAATGTTAATTAAGGGTAATCTTTAATGCATGTAGTTACTGTTGGGATTTTTTTAAGTTTAGAGTTTTAAGGTTTAGGTTTTAGAGTTTAGGACTTAGGATTTAAATATTAGGCTTTAGGATTTAGGATTAAATTTTAAGGTTTAGTTTTAGGAAGTAGCTACAGGTTATAGGTCTTAGGAATTAGGATTTAGGGTTAGTATTTAGTATAAATGTTTTTAGGGTTTAGGTCATAGGTTTAAGTTATAGGTCCTAGGTAGTAGCATTTACGATTAAGGTTCAGGGTTTACGTTTAGGATTTAGGGTTTGGGTTTTAGGTTTTAGGTTGTGGTATTTAGGATTAAAGTTTAAGGTTTAGGAAGGTTTAGGATGTAGGTTGGTTTTGTAGGTCTTAGGTATCAGGTATTAAGATTTAGGGTTTAGTGTTTAGGATTAAAGTTCAAGGTTATATAGATTATAGAAAACCATAAAATCTAAACTCCAAATCCTAAACCCCAAAACCTAAACCCCTCCTAAATCCAATTAGCCTATGACCTATAACCTATAACCTTACAACCTATAACCTATAACCTAAGCCTAAACCTAAACTTTAATCCTAAACACTAAGTCCTAAATCCTAATGACTAAGACCTATATGTAATTAAGTTTAGGGATTTAGTTGTATTTGTTAAGTTGCAAGTAATAGTATGACATGCTTTCTTTACTTATTAATAATATCTTTATACATTTTTTCGTAATGCATGTTTATCATGGTATAGTCTCTGATTTTTTAAGTTACTAAAATTTGATTTTTTTATTTTTCAATATCGAGCACAATTGGAGGTGTTGTAAATGCAGCTGTAGATGTTGCAAGCAAGACTACCAAACTCTATCTAAATGATATGAGGATCTTGCCTGATATTTTTAACCTTCTTTTGATCGAGGGATAGCACATAACGAGGTTAGTTTATATTGCGTTATTTGCTCTTTTTTATGTTGATGATATTACTTTTTGCTGTAAAAATAGCTTTCGTGGACTTCTTCAGTCATGTATTGTTTGGATCCAATTTTGGTAAGTGTAGTTATAGTTTTTTACTGCACAGAGAACCTTTAATTCAATATTTTAATTATTTATATTTCCCGTTTGTCACAGAAGATGAATCCGTTGATGATAACAATTGTTGGATTTGACAATTTTTATAGAGATGACATGAAGGTAACTATTTTTTGTTTTGCTTGGTAAATAATATTAATTAATTGTATTCCTTAACGCATGTGGTTATTGTTTGGTTTTATTTTTATGTTTAGAATTTTAAGGTTTAGTTTTTAGAGTTTAGTACTTAGGATTTAGATATTAGATATTAGGATTTAGGATTAAAGTTTAAGGTTTAGTTTTAGGATGTAGCTGCAGGTTATAAGTCTTAGGAGGATTTAAGGGTTTAGTGTTTAGGATTAAAGTTTTCATGTTTTAGGTTATAGGTTTAAGTTATAGGTCTTAGGTATTAGGATTTAAGATTAATGTTCATGGTTTAGGTTTAGGGATTAGGGTTTAGGTTTTAGATTTTAGGTTTTAGGTTTTTGGATGTAGTATTTAGGATTAAAGTTTATGGTTTGGGTTTAGGATGTAGGTTGGTTATATAGGTCTTAGGTATTAGGATTTAGGGTTTAGTGTTGAGGATTAAAGTTTAAGGTTATATAGATTATAATAAAAGTCTAAAACCTAAACTCCAAGACCTAAACCTAAATCCATTAACCTATAACCTATAACCTAAGCCTAAACCTTATACTTTAATTTTTTTTGTAGAGAATAACAAATATGTTAATAAGAGGGAAAAGCTTCAAATACAAAAAAGAAAGAGGCCAAAGAGGAACTAAAAAAATTTTACAAATAAAAGAAAAAGGGTCACGGAAGGCCCTCAACAATACAATACAACCATAAGAAAAGAGGCCGCAGGAGGCCCTCAACAAAACAAAACAAATGTCATGTCTATGTCGGAAGTTTCCAGATAAGTCGCTAGAGGATTGGTATCTAGAAACGAGAGTCGAGACCTAGAAGCCAAGAACAGATAAGCTCTGAGATGTCCTGCACAATGTCGATGGTCGATCTGTGTCATCTGCTGAAGATCTGGTTATTCCTATCATACCATAAAAATTAAACTGTGGCAGAAAGGACTAACCATGAGACTTTATGTCTAAAATCCCTCCTCTGACGAAGATGAGGGAAGCCCACTCTAGGAGGAGAAACCAAGAAATTAAAGGCCAAGAAGTGAAGGTCTTCGTCGAGAGAGAGCCCCAAACTCGTGAAGAAAATTTGCACCAGAAGAAGAGGTGGTCATGTATCTCTGGAAAGGAATCACATAACACACAGGCTGAAGAAGACTGAACACCAAACATTTAGAGCCTGTTCATAGTCCGAAGGCATCCCTGTGAGGCTAACTAGAGAATAAAAAGGCGCCGTGGAATATGCTCTAGAAACCAAAGTAGGTGGTGGATTGAATCCACTAGGTGTCGAGCTCGGAGAAGATGCCATGCAGAGTCAACAGTGAAAACTCCGAATGAATGGCCCTTCCAAACCCAACTATCGAACCGCTGGATACAAGGTCTAAATCTGATAGAGTCCCATACCTGTTGTAACTCACTATTCCCCTCAATAAAAGTCCACTTGCCAAAATGTACAATCTCAGAGATCCTGGCATCCCAAGAGAGCCCAGTGGAAGACAGAATCTGACAAGGAAATCTGTCACACAACGGCCCTTGATCCGGCAACCAGTACTCCTGCCATATGGAGGTATCTCTCCCATCTCTAATACACACAACAACAAGTCCCCTGCACCACACCCAACTCAATAGAATCTTCCTCCAAATCCAGGAGGAGCTAGACGGGACTCAGATATGCCAGAAAGATCTACCCCTCAGCAAAACAACACATACCTATATGGTCTATATAGAAGATCTGTCTGCGAATAATTGCCACACATACTTAAGTGTAGCAGCCCCATTCTAGTCTCTGATCCTCTTAACTCCTAAACCACCCTCCTGCCTCGGAAAGCAGACTGACTCCTATACCACCTTTGCCCTAGTATGGGACAGTGAGGTACCCCTCTAGAGAAAAGCTGATAAGATGCTCTCTATGTGTCGAGTAATGCTAGCTGGTAGAATGAACATACCCGACCAGTAAACCTGTATGGAGAATAGGATAGATCTGATCAACTGCAGCACAACCCACATATGTGGGAGAAGCTAAAGTCCACAATCGGATCCTAGAAAGTATCCTCTCTACCAGAGGAAGACAATCTAAGTGTCTTAGCCTCGTAGTGATAAGAGGGACACCGAAGTAGCAAATCGAGAAGGAACCAATCTGAAACCCCAGTACTCTCTGAAGAGAGGAAGACTCAGTCTCAGAGATTCCGGAAAAGAAAACCCGACTCTTAGCTTAGTTTATAGCCAATCTGGAAACCCTCTTAAAATCTATTAGAGCCTATCGAATGTCGTGTTAGAGATCGAGTTTGCCCTACTAAAAATCATTAAGTCATCCACAGAGCCAAGATGAGTGGGAGAAATCTGCCTACACTGCCAATGATAACGATACCTCGGATTTACAGTAGCCTCTCTCAATATCCCATCTAACCCCTCCATCATCTGTATAAACAGAAAAGGAGAGAGGGGTCCCCTTGTCCCACCCCTCATGTAGCAGGAAAATAACCATGTAGCGCACCATTAAGTGCTACAGAGAAATGTGTTGATTTGAGACATGCCTCAATCTAACTGATCATGTAGTCAGGAACTTCAATAGTCCTCAAAGTATCGAAAGCCTTACAAATATCAACCTTAGGAGTACACTGTGGTGGTAAGGAATCAAGGTGATAATCGTGCATCAGCTTGTGGGTAAGAAAAATAGCATTTGCAATCTGCCTCCCTAGGACGGAAGCCATCTGCTCTCCCAATTACCTTTGATAGAACAACTTTAAACTGATTTGCAATGACCTTTGAGATGCACTTATAAAGGACATTGCAGCAAGAGATTAGTTTGAAGTCATTCAGTGTCTGTGGGCTCTTCACCTTGGGAACCAAAGTGATCCTAGTGGAGCTCATCCATCGAGGCATAGTTGAGGTAGAGAAGAAATACCGCACTGCTACCCTGAAATATGCTCCAATAATATCCCAACATCTCTTACAGGCTGTTTGGTTCAAAGAATGGAATAGATAAGGAATAAAATAGTTATTCTTTAGGAATAGAATAGAGTAGGAATAGAATAGAATGGGTATTACCTTGTTTGGTTCAAGAAATATAATAGATAAGAAATTCTATGCCAATGTTTGGTTTGAAAATTTAAACTTGGAATGGCAAAGGAATAACTAACAAAAAGACCAAATTATCCTTATCCTTATTAGTATTATGATTGTTATTATTATTTGTACTTACTTTGTACGATTATTAAATTCCTTATTATTATAAAATGTTGTATTTT
>JAOQMS010000006.1:21823881-21866592 GCA_027563885.1 Erythroxylum longipes
CACCCTAATTTTTCCCATTTCATAGTCTCTCACTACCAAAAACACCAAAGCAAAACATGAATCTATCCACACTTCTCTTGTACTACTCGAAATTTTCTAAGAAAAATTTTGGGGTCCAACACTGTGAGTAGCCTAAGATGGTCTCACCTTATTGTTTTATACATTATTGAAATGTATTGCTATCTTATTGAACTGTACTAAATTGTGTTGATAGTGTACTGGATTCCAGACAATAGTTTTCCGAAGCGTTCTGATGTATGAGAACGATATTGGAAGTGCTGATTGAATGTGAATGCGTCTGCCTAAATGATTTTTTTGATTCTTAATTGAAAATTTGAATGCCGGACCTAGTCCAATGACCACTGCTACTGTGACTGTTACTGTAATTGATACTGGGACTAATATATTGTTGTATTACATATGAATGAGAGTGATTGAATTTGATGATTTAATTGTGGCATTCACTTCATTTAATGCATGTAATATAAAGGAGTTGTAACTGGTGTTGCTACTGATACTGTTACTGATAAGAGCTTTAAGCTACCACATATGTGGTTCGAGCCTATGGCTCACTGTGATCAATGAGTCACTGACTGACTGACTAAGCCCGATAATTCAGGATACATGTAAAAGCACACAGTCACAACAATATAAAAATGAATGTGAGTCTCATACATATCACATCAGCATATAATTTGAATTCAATGAATGATTTGCAAAGCTGTGTGAATGTCGTTATATGATTGAACTGTTTAGCTGAGAAATGATTTGTATGTGATAGTATTTGGTACTTGTCAAGTGAATTTGAACTGTATGATTACATATTATAATAAATCTTGTTTTATGACATAAGTGAATCATCAAGGATGATTACTCTACTGAGTTCGCAAAACTCATCAAAATTGCACCGTTGCTTTTCAAGTTCGAGAGTGAGACGACCTAGCTTCTAATACTCTGTAGAAGCATATTTTGTGCAACTGTTAAAGTCAAATTTGGCTCAAATGTCGGTCAACTGGGATTAAGGACAAAGTTTATAGTATTCAGTGTGTACTGAGTTGTTTATGTTCATAGGACAATGTTGTATAAACATGGATGATATTGTACTATATGAAACAATGTAAATTATGGTTTTGATATAATGTGATAGCAATTTGGGCGTAAAAAATGTGTGATTGATGGTTTAGTGTATGATGCCATATTATGCACAGTGAAGGTGAGATAGTTAACATGTCATTTCTGACAGGCATGTACACGTGTATCCAATGGACACACGTGCATATGTCAGTTTAGAATGGGGTGTTATACCAATGATGAAATAACATATTCAATGGAGTCTCCATCTATCTAATTTAAGGAAATATAGGAAAAATATAATGGACAGGAATTAAAAATGTCTTAAACCTAGGTCTTAAGCAATTACCTAGGTCTTAAGCAATTACCTAGGTCTGAAAGTATTTTGCAAGTTTGAAGAGGTTTTAAAATAGAATAAAATTGGGTGTGGATTTAAAAGCATACTAAAGCCAATAAAACAAATGGTTGGATGTTTAGGAGTTTATGATTTTATTTATGGCATAGAAAAAGTGCTTAGCTTATAAAATCATTGTAAAATAAATTTGATTTTTTAATCAATTGTTAAAAAAGAAATTTAAAATAAGAACCTTTTAATTAAAATGGGTTTAATACAAATTTCTAGCAAAATTACAAGTTCAAGAGACTACTTTTGGACTTTCAACCAATTGTTGAGCATCGGAAACTTGATATATCCTTGGATCAAGCATAAGCTGGGGCCAAAACTTAGATTTTGGTTTGATAACTAGTTAGGATTCTAGCCCTCTTATCCAAAGTAATGAGATCATCCAGCTGAGAAACAAAATCCCTATAGACCCCAAAGTATCTTCACTTATTCAAAATGGTAATTGGTATGAGAACTTCAGAGGTTTTTTTACATCGGTTGATCACTTTCCTCAAATCTCACTTGGAAATGAAGAATATTGCATTATATGGTCTCGAAATTCGAATGGAAAGTTCACAAATCAGTCTTGTCATAAAATATACTCAGGCAGCTCTACAGAAGTCCCCTTACATAAACTCTTATGGAAGCAGTCCCTTAATCCCGAAGCTTTAGTTCTTACATGGCTTGTGATTAAGAATAGAATAAGAACCAAATGTAGGTGGTTTGGCACAAATGACTCTAACATATGTACTATGCAAGGAAGCTTAAGAAGACAAAAATCACCTATTCTTTCTTTACAGATTCTCTAAAACAATATGGAACCAAATATTACAATTACTAGAATTGAGAAATCACTCATATGAATGGGAAGATACTCTGAACTATTTTATCAAACTCACTAAATCAGGGAGACAGAATGGGACTTTGCTAAAAGTTACTTTCACATCTACAATTTACTCTATCCAAAAGGAGAGGAACAACAGTATAGACAAAGGGGTTAAAGTAAATAAGCACCAGCTGGCAAATCAAATACTGAATTGGGTTAGAGCCATCTTGACTACCAAGAACATACATAACTAACTTTACTATGAAAAGAGAAATAGATGGAATTTATAACCAAGTTCTAGTAAGTGGTCTATTTTTCACATACAATTGATAGGACTATTTTGTAAATCCAATCCTATTGTAATCTAATAGGTAAACAGTAAAAGGATTCTCAAAGTAACTTTTGAAGGATTTATGAAAATGAATTAGAAAATTTTGGGTTGGATTAACTCGGATAAAGACCTCAAATGAATTTTTTTTTAATTCCTAAAGATGATCTAAAACCAATCAAATTAGAGACTTTGAAAGATATTCTATGATAGTTTTAAAATGTTTTTAACAATTTTAAGAAAAGATTGATAAGAAAAAAGGTTAGGTTTAAAGGGGAATTACGAGATCACATATTTCTAGATATAATGTGGAATTATTAAAGGTGCATTTTATTTCGACCATTTGTTATTGTCTACCAAGCATTCATTTAAAAAATTTTATTATTTGCTCTCTCCCCCCAATTTAGGTCATTTTTAAATAGACAAATAAATATCGACATAAATAAAGTAGAAAATAAAAAATAAATTATATTTTAATTTATCTTTTGTCTTATTTGTAAGTTAAGAGAGTTTTATACAAGAATCTACGTTAGAGCTTTGAAACCCGAACAGATTAGCTATACTCACCTTACAGTTTGAGGTGAACGTTGAAAGTACGCCAGATACAAGGAAGAAAAAGAGACGAAGAGCTACTACGTAAGCCCGCTAGGAACTAAATCTTTTCTAAACTGCCTGTAGTGTATACCCAGATGACCATTTATGACAAAAAGTAGGTCATTCTAGCATTAGAAATACAGATAAAACATTTGTGTTGTCTTTGGTATGTTTAGTGTTACAGTACAAGACGCATGAGCACACGGGAAATCGGACTGAACTTTCTGATAATCACATCATCGAGTAGGTACGTCTCTAATCTGGTTTCACAGTAAAACAAAGCTGATACAACAAACGTACAGGAAAGAAATATAACCGGAAGTACAGAGATGGAGTGAGCAAATATAGCTCTTCCAATTTTGGAGAACACTGGTTACAGATCAAACCAAATCACAAGCCATGAGAGGGAGATTGCTTCTTTGCATGTTCTGGTATCAATTTAGCCAAAGTTTCTGCTGACACCCCCTTCAATTCTACACCAACAGCAGCACGTGATCAACAAATGGTAAGGGCATATTGATAATAAATCTAGTGTTGCTCAAAACAGTTCCCTACCATGAGATTTAAAATTAAATAACGGTGGAAGGACTCGACCACTTGGCAAGTGGGTGTTTTTGTCACGTAGTTCATCAAAGAAAGGATGAGCCAAGGCATCCAACTGCCAAAAAAAAAAGTAAATAGAGCATGAACGAGGCAAAACACAAAGCAATGACAAGTTCAGGGTATATCCAGTCAAAATGAAGTAAGAAAAACAACACTTTTCTGTGATCAACATTGGCAGTAAACAGATAGGAACTTGAAGATACCAAATCAACAGTTAGAAAAATTAACCACATAGCTTACTGTTTTTGTGGTCATTGGCTGAGAATGGGAAAGGGTAAATGGAAAGAAAATACAGTTCATAACAATTCTCACACAGCAACAATAGTGAGAAAAGAGAAAAAGGACAACTCACAGCACTGCATCGCAAATTAGGTGAGTATTGCAATAGTCTTGAAACAAGATCAACAGCTTCAGGAGGCATGCGCTTGTGGAATATCTAGAAAGAAGGAAGCAGCGTGTAAGTAAACTACTGATAAATGATACTATTGAAGAGAATAAAATGAATCTCTCAACATATTTAAACAAATTTAACACCTTGTGCCAAGGATGAGCTTTGATGTGAGGGAATCTGTACTCTGTATAATTAGGATTCATACATTTAATTTCTTCTCTTGTCGGAGTGCCCAAAACCTGAAAGACAATGACATTATAAATTGGATTTAGAAGGAAAAGAAATCAAAGGAGAAGAATTTGATTCTCAACAACAATACATTACACCAAGTAGAAATATAGAAAGAAACTTCCCCAACAATAAATCCAATGCCATGGGTTTAAAAGATGAACAACAAGAAAACCTTTTACCTTGATAATCTCTACAAGTTGATCAACTCCACTCTCACCAGGAAACAAAGGCTGACAGACAAAACAAATTGTTAGGCGTCGAATGAATATAATATATTCACAAAAGAAATGAGCAAAATCTCAAAACTTTCTACCTGTCCAAGTAGTAACTCAGCCAGAACACAGCCAGCAGACCAGATGTCAATAGCTGTTGTATACTCGGTTGCTCCAAATATGAGTTCGGGAGCTCTGTAATACCTTGAACAGATGTAAGATATGTTTGGTTCCCCTTTTACCTGCCCCAAAGGAATTACCAAAATCCAACTGAGCTGAGGAACTTTTTCGTAAATAAATATGTTAAAGAACAATACATACCAAGACTTTTGCACTTCCGAAATCACATAACTTAACCTGATGTGTGTGGGGATTAACCTGCAGCAAGAAAAATTAGACGATAACATAGCAAACAATATGATATCTAGTCAGAATAATCAAGCAGTTACAGTAGACATTCAATAAAATAAAGCCCACTAAACCACAAGTAGAAAGCCCATTTCCATGAAGAAAGAGGTTAAAATGCATCAATTGACGTGTAACTTAGTCATATGTTGTCCTCAAATAAGAACCTAAAAGTAGATCCACGCATTATTTTCCCATATAACAGATAGTAGTTTCCCTTTTGTCTAAACTTATAAGTGAACATAGTGATATGCAAAAGACGCATCCTCAGGAAGGAAATATACAAGAAGATCATCTTGATTAGGAAGTAATTGCAATGATTATCTTATTTAGGTAGCAATCATCTTACTTATGAAGTCTATCATTTTCATAAGTCTATTTTTAATAGGAGAATAAGTTAGCAAATTCGAATTCTATTTTACTTCCTAATAACTCTATATAATGAGCATATTCAAAGGATATTACAATGAAAATCTTTTGCAAAATTAGTTGACAAAATAGTTGTCAAGGACAAGTTTCTAAACAACAACAATATGACCTAGAAAGTGGAAGAACACTAATAAGGAAAGGAGGATTTTCCTATAAATCGTCCCTTGACTAGATCTTACACAAAAGCACATTAATTTGGTATCAGAGCCTAAAGTCATGGACAACTACGCATACTTGTCAAGTCGAATGGATGAGTTCATGAGAAACATTAAGTAGAAGCTTTCTATGATGGAGGACCACCAGAAGTCAAACGAAAAGTTCTTAAACTTGCAACTAAAGGAGATTCTGCAAGAGCTAAAAGGGCACAGTAAGAATAATGAGGTGGGGATCAATAGCCATACCTGCAGAGACCAAAGGGAGGAAAGAAGCATTGGGTAAGCCAGAGGAACTACTGTTCCTAGGTATTCTAGATTAGAATTTCGTTCATAAGATGGTAATGATGATCGTTAATTTGGATCCATAAGTGCGAACAATTCTTTAAAAATCAGCGAATGCTTAAAGGAGAGAAGGTGGCTGAAAACATTCCATCTAAATCAGGAGGCCATGTAAAGCAAAAGAAGGCGAGTACGAATCGGGGGACATTTTACGGAGCAATGTCACCTGAAGTTAGGGTCTGCTATGAGCCTTAACCCGCCTAGGTGAATTGTCTATCCTAAAGCAGATAGGAATGGTGGAGGCTTATCGAAACGAGTTCCAACACAGAGCTCACTACGAAGCAACAAATCAGCCTATTCACGATTGGTCTTACAGAAGGGCCGCAACTAGAAGTAGAATTGCAGCAACCGAACAGCTTAGGAGCTGCTATGAATCTAGTCTGCACTTATGATAAGAAATTGAGGAGCAACCAGGTTGTCTTATGGAGGAATCATAAGGCAACACCTGTTGGGAGCAATTTGAAAATAGTCACTAAAGGGACAATTGCAAAAAACCAAAATTCCGAGACAACATTCAATATTGAGAGCACAAATACGCTTGGGTGCATAAATGTAAGAAATTGTTCTAAGTAGAATTGGTAGAATCTGAAGAAGAAGACGGAGAGCCATGATAGCCAGAGTTACCCTGAGTTCAAGCTTGAGGACAAGCTCTTTGTCCATGGGGAGCAATGATATGCATGATGCATCCTTAGAAAAGAAATATATAAGAAGATCACCTTGAATAGGAAGTAATTGCACTGATTATCATATTGAGGTGGTAGTCTTATATGCAAGATGCATTCTTAGGAAAGAATATAAACAAGAGAAATCAGCTTGATTAGTGATTATTTTATTTAGGCACTGGTCATCTTATTTAGGAAGTATATTATTTTTATGTCTATTTTTAGTCCAGATATAAGTTAGCATATTCCTATTTTATTTTACTTCCTAAAAACTCTATGTTTGACCCTATTTAAAGGGCATTAAGATGAATAAGAAAGCATTCATAATTTTTCGTAAAAATAGTTGACGAAAAGATTGTCAAAGACGAGTTTTCTAAACAGCAACCATATCATATATCACATATGTAGGAAAGACCAATACAATTAAAATCCTGTAAAAGCAAATATAATCTTACCAAAAGGTTTTGAGGTTTGATGTCCCTATGACATACTCCAATTACACGATGAATGTATGACAATGCCCTGAAGATCTGTCAAGCATCACCAATTCGTCAGTATCTAATTTTTTAATCATTTTTTAGACCAGCCAATGTTAACTCGTAAAAACAATTTTTCAAACAAAACTTTTGCTATCAAGACTTCCATGATTAAAGAGGCGAGAAGGTAAAAAAGGGCAAACAGATTAGGAAAGAAGACAATGTATGACAAAATAGTAAAGATTGTAGAAATATAGCCCTTCACCATTTCCCCACGTTGTATATCAAGCAAGGGCAAATGAATTATTGATGTTCTATGGCATGCCATAGTGGCTTCCTCCACAATCAAGAAAATTAAGCAAGGAATACAACTGAAACAATTCTTTAAATAAACTATCCATTACCTGGTAAGCATAAAGTTTCACATATATCAGTGGCATGCTCTGGTTCAACTTGTTGTAATGTTTAATCACACGGTGTACAGTTTCAGGAACATACTCAAGAACCAGATTAAGATAAAGTTCGTCCTTTTCAGTCGTCGAAAAGAAGCAATGTTTCAAAGAGACAATATTCGGATGGTCAAGAAGACGCATTGTTTGCAATTCCCGGTTTTTGTACCTCTTGTCTTGAAGAACTTTCTTTATGGCAACAGATTCACCAGTCTCTAAGCATTTTGCCTACTCCAGGACACCAAATAATGAAAAAACAAAAAAAGAACTAGTATCATATTAACCAGAAGAATATATCCACACCCTATTCAGTTAAGTCACTTGAAATCCATACCTGGAATACAACCCCAAACGACCCATGGCCAACAACACGTTCAGCCATATAGCTTATAGTCTGGCATTAGAACAAAGGCTTGCATTAAGGTAAATGAGCTATAGACTAAACCAAAAATCAGAGAGATGAAAGTAGTAATAAAAATTTGGGATAACATGATTGCACTCCAATTCAATCTTACAATTTTCAAGTCCATAACTTTTAAAGTTGGACCAAGTAATGAACATTGGTGTATGCATCCATACATAAATCATAAAATAACCAAAAAAAGAACCTGCATGGAGACATTATATAAAACATGCAACTATCTTTGTCAAAATCATCCATAACCAAGTCAAAAAGTTGGGACCAAGTGCAAAAATTCATCTTAATCTATATTCTTATGCGTCACAATTACTTCTCTAACAGATAATCCAAGGCTTTATCTGTGATAAAGATGCAAAAAACAATACCTTCTTTGGCTGACCATTTCTACCACCAATTGTTGTAACAATAATATGCCCAGTTTCAGTACCATTACCATCAATTACTGTTGCTTCCATTTCCTAAAATTGTAAGGCAATATTTGAATCAGTGGCCTATATTCAGAAACTAATAAAGAACATGTGAAATTTTCAGAACTTAAAAAAGAGTAGTAGCAAACACTTTGTATATTATGCTTACTTTCTCATCCCTGATTTTCATATCATTCATCTCATCTGGCAATTTATCCACACCAACATTGTATGAACTAGTTTCTCTCAAGCCAGAAGTACGTGCCACACCCACAGAAGCCATCTTTAGACCAGAAAATAGTTTGCTCTGATCTCTACTCTCACTCTTTTATAGATACATTTACCTGTCATAACAATTGAATAAAACAAATAAGATAGCTATATAACAATATGCATAATTTGCTCAGCTCATATACCACAATGCCCCCAACATTACATATTCATGCATATCCAACCAACAGATAACATCCACCAAGATGCATAAATACAAAAGTTCTAAGCTTGTCATGCAATTTCCCAACTTCTCCGGTAATCAGAACTCTATAAACCGCAAAAAGCAAGCAAAGATGGCAAGAAGAAAGTTCTAAATTTCTAGCCTATTATTTAACATCAAACACCTTCGGCATCTACTAGATAGAAACAATAGTACCTGAACTTCAGTACTTTCAGAATAGCAAAATAAAAAAGTGTAAACTTTTAAAAGGGAGGATTTTTATCTTTTCACTTTTCAAACATATTATAACTTCAAGCCAACTTATTGGAAAATTGTCCACCAAGTATATGACAACAAAGTGGAATTAAAGGGTTCAAACTTCTTAAACAGAAGTTCCTGACAACATAAATGCATGCGAAATTATATCAACCTGAGGGGCACAAAATCAGGGGTGCCCCAACAGTCCGATACCCATGGAAGTCATTGGGCTCAAAAAGACTCGGCATACAACATGTACGACATGAAAAAGAGAATATCGATGTTGTACACCGCAATCGGAACAATATAAACAAAAAAACTAGGAACAGAAATGCCAAGTCTTTCGTCGAACCTATTTCGCCCACCCAAATTCCAGGAAGCAATATATAATCAAATTCAAAGATCTTAAAACAACCAAAAACAGTCAAAATTCCAACAGAGGATAACGAGGAAAGAAAGATACCATAGAAACAATTGACTAAAAATATCAAGAAGACATTTATTAAGGTCGTTTAATAACAAAACAATTCAAACCCGAAGGAAGTACTCCATGAGATCCAATCCACCAAAATCCAATAAACCCAGATGAACCCAGAATCAGAAACACAAAATTCACCTTACAAAACACAAATATGCAAACAAAAATGAAAACTTTACAAGCACAAGAGAACCAGTGGTACATGAAGCATACTGATCAAAGCAGACAAGTGAGCGTACGAAGAAGGAGAAGGACTGCAGTACTCGAATCACAGGATCAGACAACAGAGGGGGAAAAGGGAGATGACAGATCCATGTTTGTGGGTTATGTGTCGACTGTCGAAGGCTTTGGCTTCCCCTTTTTTTTCTTAATTTGTTCTTTTCTGGCTGTCCTCCTTTCCTTTTTTCGCCCCTAATTTTCGTTTCCTCTCTTTTACTTTTTTTTTTTTTCCCCGTAATGGTCTCTCTAACAATTTAAAATTTTGTTTTCTGCCTTTGTCATCTAGTAATTGATAGTGTGCTCTTGTAACTAATTATTGCTCTGGTGGCAGTAAAATTTGATTTGCATTGTGGCAAATGACCAATTCTCACACCCCGGATTTTATTGGACTGCAACCGGTGAAGTAATCGTCCAATTATAAACTATTATGTGATTGAGTAATCTACACTAATGTAGAGGCCACGCACCGTCAGTTTGAAAACGAAATTGGTAAGGCCTTCTGAGTTATTCCCATGGAAGTAGGTCGGGAGGAGAGGTTCGTTCGACAATTTGAAAGAAATTACTTTTCCTATCCATTCACGAAATTTGAAATTTATTAGTAAGGCGGATTAGGGGGTAATACTCGAAGGATGCGTTTAAGGTTCTAAAATATTTAATAGGAAGAAGTTCGTAAGTCTAATAATGAGGAGGCTGATTTAGGGATTAAACCCCTAGACTTGGAATCAAGTTTGGATGGCCAAAAGGATGTAAAAGTAAATGCTTTTCAAGGATTCAGAATCTACGCAGGTTGTTGGATTCATAATTATAAATTAAACGGGCACAGTCTTTTGAATTATAATCTTAAATATCGGATTTCCTGGACCTAGAGGAAACATCAAAATAGAAATGACCTTTTTGAGCTACGACCTCAAAAGATTAATTATGAGAGTTTCATTCCTCTTACGGGATGTCTGGTTTAATGGAATAATTATGTTATTATCAATATATTCTTGAAAATTATTATCACTATGTTTGGATGGAAAAAACGTGGAATAACTAGTCCAAATGTTTAGTTATTCCTTGACTTCGGAGAATAATTAAAGACAGCACCTCCCTGACTTTACCTATTTCGTGCACTTCTAAAATAAATATCATAAATTAAGGGCGAAAATATCCTTGCTATACTGTATTTTGGGCAATTCAAGGAAATTCTCTTCTAAAGATTCAAGGCTCCTCCCTCTCCCTTCAAGCGATTTGCAACAACCTTGTGGCTTTTTGTCCATAACCTTTTGGCTTGAGATTTGCAAAAGGAGAGAGGTTCCGTTGTTGAGTTCAAAAGATCTACATTGAGTCTAAGGTACATTTCTTTTTTAATCTCTAATTTTACTTGCTTTGCATTTCTCAGAAACCCTAGGCTCTTCGTGATTGTGAATCAGAGAAAGTCTATTTTTAATTTTTAAAGAGATTAGGGAAATTGAAATCAGCTATATGCTTCCTCAGAATTTTTCTAAATTTGTGTCGATTGTTTTTTAAAAAGAATTGAAGATTCGAATCTCTACGAACTCCAAGTTACAGTATAGATAGTATTAAGTATGATCTATTTTAATTCTCTATTCTTTCAGTTTGATGCTATTTTCCATTTCTTATTTTGATGATAGTGTTGAATAACTGATAGAATTATTTTGATGATAGTGTTGCTATTCGATGGCTGTGTGAGAAGTGTGATGGTAACTATGGATCGTTCCAAGGGCAATGTGTTGTCTATGGAGGAGTGTATATTTTTTATGCATATTACTACAAAGAGTGCATTCAACAAGAAAAGGATAGAGATGGTTTTCCCAAAATTGTAAACTAGGGAAGTGCAAAAATAGATCTATTTATGAATGGAAGAAGTTTGGGTTTAAGAAAAGATGAGAATCAGATGCAAGCATGGTACTGTTGGATTATATGTTGCCAATTACTTACTGCTAGTGTTAATTTTTTTCATAAGCAATGCCATTTTCTAACGCTGTATTTGTTTTGCAACATTTTGTTTGGGAGGGACAAGAACAGTTGCCTAAGAGGCAGTCTTTACTTGAATCAAGTGCATTTTGTTTTGATAATGATTTTACTTCTTGTCCATATTCTGTCTTAGTCTTATTTTTTCCATAGCTCTAAACATTATTTCTCAGTTGGACATCTTTCCCCTCTTATCGAATTTGAAGGTTTTAGTTTATATCTATTTTGTAGCTTTCTATGTATGTATTTTAAGCATCAGTTGTAGCTCCATTGATAGATTTTGACCTTTTCAAATTTGAGTAAATCTATCGTGGCATTAATACCCATCTTTTGATCTTTATTTATGATCCAAGTCATATAATATGTCAAAGGGTTCATACATCGATAAGAGTGTCCAATCGTAGAGAACATATCATATGTAATTCACATTCCTCTACTTGTTGCTGCCCTTAAAATATGATCATGTAAGTTTCCTTTGCTGCTTGGTGGTGGTGATGATGATGATAATAGTAATAATAATAATAAGAAGAAGAAGAAGAAGAAGAAGAAGAAGAAGAAGAAGAACAACAACAACAACAACAACAGCAACAACAACAACAACAATAATAATAATAATAAATTTATGTTTTCAAACTAAACATTGACATAGAAATTTTTAGTAATAAACCAAACTAAGTAATAATCATTCCATTTCATTCCTCATCTATTATATTCCTAAGAATAATCATTCTATTTCTTATTTATTCCAACAAGTGAACCAAACATCATGTTAAATATTTTAGGAAATGGAAGATGGTCTTGACCTTTTGTTAGAACCTTCTCCCTTGTTAGAGACAGTATGCCTCTCAATCTTATGACTATTTTCTAAAAAAATTCTATTATTTTGATTCACTTTTTTGTATGGCTTAGAAATATTAATATTAAAAATAACTTAATTATCTAGTTAGTTATTAAGCATAAGTCAAAATCAAAGATTAACATGTTTTTGTTACCAATAATCTTTCATTTTTTACATGAAATCATATATATTTTTCTTGTTGTCTTATATGAATAAAGGCTATTTATACTTGTTCTTAGTGTTTTAACAATTGTTAAGGTTAAATATTACCATACTAGAAAAAAATATGATCATTTGTATTTAAAACTAGAAACAATGCTTGGTTAATTGGAAAACCTTGGTTAACCAGCGAGCTATATATCCCATATTTCAACTAACTAACCACTATAATATACATTTAATTCATATATAATTTGAACATTATTCCTATCATTTTTTATTTTATAACTATTTCATTAATATTTTTTGTTTATTTATTTTATTACTATTTATTTCATAGAGATTTAGTTTCATAGAAATTTCGTTACGAAAACGAAAAAAATTGTCTTTGGGAGCTTAAAGTTAAATAATGCATTGAGGGATACCAAAGTAGTCATTCCAACTTTTTAACCTACTCCATAAACTCTGATAGGGATACAAATAGAAAGTTAAATTGGTTTAAAGGAGTGGGCAACATTTAAATAAAAAGAGAGTCAAATTAAGAGAGGGATGTCACACTTTTTAGGATAGAAACAATAGCTATAATGCTTTGATTTTGACATGCCATATACTGTTGGAAAGGTTTCCAAGAGGTAACTAATTTGTAATAAATTTTGTTGGATTCCAACATCAGACAAGTTTACAATTACTAGAAGAAGATCAATGATGCACAAAGACTCATTAGTGCTTGTAGCCCACATAATGTCTTGCTGTCTTTTGATTGTTGTTGGACCAAAATAAGACATTTCTCCATCTTTCCAACTTCATATTCGATACATATAGAAATATACCTAAAGGTCAAAGCCCAACAACAAGCCTATAATCCAATAGTCTCTAAGGATTATATAAGTTTAAAAAGTGTCCTAATCTCACAAAACCGTATATGAGAATTTCATCTTGTATAGCTCAACTTATAATTCACAATAAAAGTGCTCAACTCATAAATTACAATAAAAGTAATCACTATTCCAGAGAATGAGTTCACTTTTTACCTATACTCTTATCTCGCCGAAATATTATGTTTTCTCTCTTTAGTTCTTATGGACTTTATTATTAGAGAACAAATATCAAAAAATATTTTGATATTTAGTTTTGTAAGTATACCAGATGAACATCTCAAGCTCGATAACAAACCTTTGAATCTAAATATAGGCCTAGAGAATCTATATACTAAAAAAGCATACTTATTATTTGCCACCTATGGTGGGACTATGATTTTTTATTTTAATAAGCATGCAATTAGCAATCACAAAGTCACATGTCACAATATTAACAATAGATAAAACCAACACCACCTCCTCTTATTCTACCTTCTTCATAATTGCTCTTGGACTTGCTTCTTCCTCTACAGTAAATGCCTTATCACTTTGATTATGTAAGCCTCCCAAAAACAATTAAGAACATTCAGCAACATTTATTCACTATAATCATAACTCGTCATTCCATGCTTACGCCAAAAAGAAACCTATAAAGTCAGGTTCTCGCACCGAAAGAAACCTATAAAGTTAGTTTCAAACCTCCCTTTGACACCCAAAAAATAAAATCAATACTAGATGATGCATAACATAATAGATCTTTGATTAGAGCAAGAAAAGTAAATTTAAATAATTCTACAGCCCACCTATAAAACATCATTGCGGACCTAAATCCCCTAAAATGTTATAAGAACAAAGTCAAGTGTTATTTTGTGTTGATTTTAATAGCCCCTTCACTAGAGTCGTAATACTAGAACCATTACCATCTAAATCTAGGCTACCACCATTAGAGACTTACAAAGATATACATATTATGTGATTTTAGGAAGTGATGGACCTATATTTGGCATCAGATGCAATAAAGTGTCAAGCTTTTTACTTTACTTTAACAGACCTAATGGGAGAATAACATCAACTCAATTCAAAACTTTCTAGTAATCGACATATATCTTATCAATTCTTATATTTGTTTGAGATAACACATAAATCAAAAGACTCTCTAAGATTGTTCAATTTGGAAGTAACATAGACACCCAATCTCGATACCTCCATTATAACCATTGATTTTGAGAAAGGGTTTAAATGAAATTATCATTTATGGAAATCCTTATGGATGGAAAAGATGCATACCTTCAAATAATTATAAGGTAAGGCTAGAAGATACATTGATTTCATGTCTCTATATCATCTAAGTAAGTCCTGCAAACACAATTAATATCCTAGATATAGAAAGAAGTATACATTTCAAAATGAAGAAAAACAACTAATAGATTTGAAGGAGGAAGCAAGACCATATGACTTTTATTAGAAAAAAAGAAAGTAGATTTAGAGGAAAAGGAGAAGTAATTGTAGTAAGTCTTAATTAAAGAGGTTTGCTAAGGGCATTAAGGTGAACGCCATGACAAACATAGAATTGAAATGATTCTAGCTACAAAGACAAATCATATTTGAGGAAGAGAAAGTGTAAAGCTAATGTAACCATCATGATGAGGTTAAATGAGTTGTGGATAGTGGAAGCCCTATTTTTATTCCTTTTTACAAAGACTTTAAGGTAGACTTGAGTTGTAATAGCTTCACCTAACATCTTCTCTTATAATTGTTTTTTTTCATAAATTAAATAAGCTTAATAGTAAGTATTTCAATAACACTAGGATAACAATATCATAATTAAAGAACAATACATTTGGCTCAAAATGAACTATATTCCAATTTAAATGATGAATCCTTGAAATTGAAGGAAAACTTGGCTTTAGTAATGTATATTCAAGCCCTAAAGCGTCCTACCTCTCTTTTGAGGCATAAATATGAGGTTTAATGGCTTAAGGGTGGTGATAGAAATTCTAAATGTATCTACAATACAATTTTAACAAGAAGAAATGTCAATAAGCTAGGCTTTTTGATAAATTTAAATTTTTAATCTATTTGGAAGTAATTATAATTGAAAAACATGGCCTTCAACTACTTCAAGAGCATAGTAAGTAAATATGATAAAAAATTATGCTCTTATATCTCACTCAATATCTGAGGAGCAGACTAAGATGTTTATCAAGCCTTTCACTAGTTGAAATATTAAAAAGGCCTTCTTTAGCTTGAATCTAAGTAAGGCACCTAAATCAGATGGGTTAAGTGCTCTTTTTCCTAAAAATCCTAGAATTTAGTTGTCCATATATTATCCAAGATTATTTTGTATTTTTTTTCAATTGGTAAATGCTTAGAGAAATATACAAAATCTTTATTTCTCTTATTCCTCATATTTCTTTCCTTGTTTATTATGGATTATAAGTCAATTTCATTCTGCAATGTCATTTATAAAATCATTTAAAAATGCTTACTAGAAGATTAAAATCAATTATGAAGTACACCATTGATTCCAATCAAGGCGGCTTCATATAAGGAAGAAATATGGATGATAATATCTTATTGTTATAAGGATCACTATAGGAAGAAAACACTCAAAAATTGCTCCATAAAAATTGATTTTCGTAGAGCTTTTGATTCTATCAGTTGTAAGTTCCTATACCTTATGAGCCTTAGCATTCCCTTACATGTTCACTAAGTGATTGAATAAATGTGTCATAATAACTTCCTTCAGTATTATGATAAATGGGGAATCTATTCAAGTCTTCAATGAAGGTAGAGATTTAAGACAAGGAGATCCATTATCTCACTACCTATTTACAACATGTATTAAATTACTTACAAGGCTTATAACTCACATTATTGACTAAAAAAGCAAATTCAAATATCATTGCAAGTGTAAGAAAATGAGGTTATTTAATGTTTCATTACTAATGAACTACCATCACTAAGTGAGAATAACACAAAGCCTATTAAGACAACCATAGGTTCTTTACACTTCTTTAATGAGCTATCATTGCTCGTAATTAATTACAATAAAAGAAACATTTATGTATTAAATAACTCTTCTAATCTTGTTATCCAACTTTCAATAATTTGAAGCCTCAAGCTTTAGTAACCACCATTCAATAACCTAGGCATTCCTATATCAGAAAAAAAAAAAGACTCACTTTTAAGGATTGTCAACCACTATTTGACTCAATATATGGAAGAATAGGAGAATAAAATAATGAGTTCCTTTCCTATGTAGGCATATTAGAATTAACCATCTGAATGCTTAATAACCTCAATATGTACTGTACATCTCACTTATTCCTCCCTTAAAACCTAGTTAATGAAATTGAAACAACTTCTAAAGAACTTCCTATAAATAGGAGAGGTGAACAACCTAACTAAAGCCAAGATCAAATAAGATAATATTTATGTTCCTAAAAAGTGAGTGAGATTATGTATAACCTCTACAAGGGTCGTTAACAAGATGTTACTTGTTACAGGGATTTGGAAAATCTTTATAGACCAAGTGTGCCTCTAGGTTAAATGGATGTATACCTGAATTATTAAATTTTATACCTCTTAAAAGATTAAATCTAAGCCCGATACTTGTTGGACTCCTAACTAAACGTTGAAACTTAAGGGAAATTATTTTCTGTTAGATGAGAAGTAGGATTGAGAATGACAAGTCAACCTAATTCTGGTTTGACATTGGAATGACTAGGGACCTCTTCACAAAAAACCATAATTCAATAGTTTAAAGCATACAATTCTTTATCAAATGATAGTGAATAAGATTAATTCAAATACAATTTGGCATTACAACCTCGTAAGTATTGATTTGGTCGTATTTTTATGAACATATTTAGTGTATTTTGTTATTTTTGTTTGAGTACTTTTATTGTTTCTAATACTTAAGTTGTTCATATTTTGTTTTTAAGGTCTAATTCACTCATTTGAAACAAAAGGAACAAATTTGGAGCAATGTGGAGGTATTTTAACTGAGTTATGGAGTGCAAGACAAGTATTTGGCCACATTTGAAGAGTTTAAGGGTGTGTTAGTTTATTTTAAGGAATACGCCCATATTGATGACTTGAGGTCGAAGGGGAGGAACATGTCTTTCTTGCCATCTGGTTAGTTTCCAACTATTCTCCATACTGAGGGACCAAATTATCCTCTATTAGATCATCACCAATATTGCTTATTTCTAATTTCTCCTTAGGCTAGTGTGGCTTAGTTAGAAAAGATTAAGTTGGAACCTTTGTAGTTTCCTCCTGGATTTGGTTTATCTCTTCACTTTATTCTTTATCATCCGACTCTAGACCCATCTGTTCCATATAATCTCCTTTCTTAAACATTTTCTAGTTGGCTTCCACATCTTACCCTATAGTTTCAGTGAAGGCTTCTAGTAATAGTCCATAACTACATTATCTTCATATATTGTCCAAGTTAAGCCTAGCCTTATAATAGGTATTTAAATTGTTCATTCCTTAGAGATATTTATGTTAATATACAAACGAGCATAAACTAGTCTCTTTATTTTTATTTTATTTTCATATATACATAAAGGTTGCCATAAGTAGCTTGCTATCATATTCAATCCCTTAGCAGTCTAATATTCTAAAGGGACATTATACAAGTTAACCACAAAGCAACCGACTTATGTTTTTCTATCTCAGTATAAAAACCAGGTTGCCAACTTTGAAGAAATAGAGATATATTCATCACATGTAAAGGGCCTTCCTTTAGGACTTTAAATGGATGAGCTTTAGAGGCGAAGGTGAAGAGAGCTAAATTTTTATCAGCTAGTAAGACATCCACCATGCCTTTATTCTTTGAAACATTATTAGCCCATTTTTGTAGCACTAAAAATGGAGATCTCATCTCCTAGAAGAAACCCAATAGTGAAGTTTCCTAGGTTCTTGCTCCCTCTTGAAATACTTCCAGTCTAAGAGAGACAACGACTTAACCATTTTCTTCCTTAGGAGAGGAGAATTAAAGTGTTGAGTCTTCATCCACACCAATAAACTACTTCTAGCTTTTCTTGACTTTAGAGGAGGAGGATCCCTTCTCCAATGGTTTCAAGGTAGGGTCAAGTGAATGGTTATGAGATGGTAGCGAGGGAAAATCAACTAGTGACTTTGTATAAAAATTTGGAGCTTCAGAGGTCTGTATTTTGTTCAGTGTTGGAAAGGAAAAGTTGTTCAAAGCTGAGAAAATATTTTCAAAAAGTTGTTACCATCACTGGTAATTGGTTAAAGACAAGAACGCAAAGAAAACTGGAGGACCTAAATGCCCCTATCTGGAGCATTTGGAAAGAGGAAGAAGAAAGAAGAGTGAGCACTTAAAGAGGAGATGATTACAAGAATTATTGTTGTTGGTATCAAAGAATGGTAGAAAAAAAAAAAGAAATGGTTGAATATGGTTACAGAATGAAGGATAAGGATGAACCAGCTTAAGGGAAAGGAAGGCTAAAGAGAAAACATGTTCTTTTGCAAGGAAGCATGTCGATTATGTAGTAACCTTAGTTATGGTATTGTAAAGCCTTATCTTTCATTAGTTTAATCTTTAAATTTAAAAGATCTTATTAGAATAAAATTTAACACAACTAATCTTAAAATTTTTACTTAAAATACTATGACAAAATTTTAAACAAGATAATCATAAGGTTTTCAAATAACATGTATTTAAGATTTTTAAATTTAAAAAATAAATTAATAGAGATACAAGATGTAAAAAATAAAATAAAATAAAGTGTCTTATATGTATAAAAGGATTTATGAGACAATCAAACAATGTGATAATCTCATAATTAGAGCTTCAGATAAACCAATTAATATAAATTATTGTTATTTTCATAACATTAATAAAATAATAAGGTATTTTTTGTGTTACTATCGTGCTTATATGCAATGTTTTAAAAACCGGACCGGATCGATCGGTCTGACCAGAAAAAATCTGAACCGGTCAGTGGTCCGATTCAACTTTAACTAATAACTTGTTAGTATAAAAACTGGTTGGTTTGTTGGAGAACTTGTCGGTTTTCATCGAACTTATTACACCGATTCGACGATACAAGATACCTAATCCTTTATTGCCAGTCGCCCCTTCAACATTTCAAAATTTGCGACTGGCGAGGGTGATTGACGATTCAGACTTCGCTCTCTGTCTCTCGCACGTCGCCCCTTCAACATTTTCTCAATCGATTGGATGATATAGATTTCAGATTTCTCTCTCGTTAGTCGCCCCTTCCTATCTTCTCAATCGGTTGACAGATATACCTAAACCCTTCAGATTTCATTCAGAAATCGATATGTCTCTCTCCTCTTCATCATCTTCGCTTCACCATATCTCACTGTCTCCATATATGCATGTAACTCATTGAAGAAAAAGTCGAGCCCTGTTGACTCTCTTTAGGCGACTACTGTGACTTTCCTTAGGCAGCTATTGTGGGTAACCCATAGATGTAGAAACTGGGTCCTATAAAGGGTCTATGTTTTTGTGATGCTTGTTTGAGTTTAACTGCTTGTTTGAGCTTAAATCTTTAATTCTTTCTTGAAATTACTGCTTCTCATATTAATCTGTGTTTTTTTGTTTGGTCATGTCATACTGTTGCTCATCATTCTTTGACAAGCTATATGTTTTCTACTACCAGATAACCCATCGTTGGGAGAATATTTTGGAGTGGTAATTTCTTTTAATGTTACTGTTATTTCTTTTATATCTGAGGCATGGAATTGTTGCATTAAATCTGCATCTTCTTTCAATCTTTGTTATTGTGATTTAGGTTGGAGTGGTAATTTTGTCTCCAAAAGAAAGCATCATCTTATTATATAACCACACACCAATTGGAGCAAGCGATTGGAACAAGATGCTTTTGATCTACAGACTCATCTCTTGCATGGATTAATTCACTGTAATGTTTTTGGATTGAAATTTTGATTCTTGATGTCAAGTTTATACAGAGTTCATGTTCTGTGTTATTCAAGGTTAAAATATAAGGAGTAGTATTGATCAATTTATTTTCTGTAATAATTAGAAATACATTAATAGTTGGTTTAAGTTTTCTGTAATATTTATAACTCTATTTCATATCAATTTCTGCAATATTTAGAACTCTATTTCATATAAATTTTTGATTTTGGTAGTTGGTTATATATATTCTGATTTAGAACTCTATTTGTTAATATGAACACCAAAATTGAAAACTACCAAAATTTCAATTAAGCTATTTGAAGTGGAGCAATTGTTGGAGCAAAGCTTAAAAAGTGAATGTACTTGGTCTTCTGTGTATCATCTTAGTCATCAGTAGGCTCTTGATTTGTTTAAGCTCTTGGTTTGTTTCTGGTATGGTCACCGTTCTACTATTGGTTTCGTGTATATGTATGGTTTGTGATGGTTTCAACTTGACCTTTTCCTTTTTCAAATTGATTCTTGTTTAAAAATTGCATCATCTTAGTCGGCAGTAGGCTCTTGATTTGTTTCAGTTCTTAGTTTGTTTCTGGTATGGTCACCATTCTGTTGTTGGTTTATGTGCATATGTATGGTTTGTGATGGTTTCAGCTTGAATTTTGCTTTTTTCAAATTGATTAGGACTCTATTGTTTAACCAATTGGCTTTTGTTCTTATTCTGTTGGATTAAAAGTTGGTCAACTTATACATACTAGTAGTAGATCAAAGGCTTATCCTTTTGCCACAAAAAAAAACTAGAAAGAATCGTGCTTTTATCTGGGTAAGAAAGGACATGCATCCTTATCATGGT
The DNA here is from genome assembly GCA_027563885.1 of Erythroxylum longipes. Lineage (NCBI taxonomy): Eukaryota > Viridiplantae > Streptophyta > Magnoliopsida > Malpighiales > Erythroxylaceae > Erythroxylum > Erythroxylum longipes. Next base: position 21,845,251 of record JAOQMS010000006.1, read on the forward strand.
TTTGTAAAGTACATGCATCCTTATCATGGTTTTGTAAAGTACATGCAATATGAATTCCACATTTGTTGGAACTATAAACACAAGACGCAAGAACACACAGCTTTACCAAGTTTGTGATAAAACCAACCAAGTTATGCTAACTTGCAACTGAAATCTAACACTTAGTGTTGAATTTTTAAGTGCTATCAACTCCATTTGCATATGAAATTTAAGGCTGCATTTGCACCTGAAATTTTCATAATTGGAGCTTAATTCTACATATTAGATTTATAACAGTGTAGAAGGATAGTCCATCATAATGGTTCCTAAGGTTGAGTTTGGATTTTGTAATTTTAGAATTTGATCAAACTTACAATTTCAAGTCTTAGAATTACAAAAATTATAAAATGATAACCTAATTATGTAGTAAATCTATGGAGAAAATTTTAATAAGTAACATCTATTGATCTTTTTTAATCCATTATGCTTCTGTTGGTCTTCTTTATTACAATTGATAAATGAGAATTATTTAAGTTGTATACTTTTGCCTTGATAATAGTATACTCAAAATTTTTTTATACTTTTTAGGTTAAATCATAATGGAATATATGGAATCATCCTCTACTCTTGGTAAGTCTGATCCAGCATGGAATTATTTTTCTTCTTCTCAAGCATCTGATGAGAATGTCCAATATAACTGTATGTTTTATGGTAGAATATTTAAAGGGAGAGGAATTTTTAGAATGAAAGAACATATTGCTAGTGTTAAGGGTAATATTGCTTCTTGCAAAAAAAGTACCACTTGATGTGCGTGATATAATTGAAAAATATTTGCATCAACCAGTAAAAAAGAAAAAGGAAAATAAAGAGGCTCATGATATATCTTTTGGAGATGGTGAAACACCACAAGTATTAGATAAAAGAAAAAAGAAAAGCTACTATTGACATAGATTCTTATTTTTCTCCAAGAACTACTCTTAGTTCTCAACCTAGTCTAAAAAGTTTTATGGTTAATAAGGATGTTGTTTTGAGATGTAAAAGAGCACGAGCTATATGGTTCTATCATTCATATATTCTTTTAGATGCTTTAAATTCACTATATTTTCAAGAAGCAATTGATGCTACAACAATAATAGGTCCAGGATTTAAGGCATCATCTTATTATGAGTTGCGTGTGCCTTTGCTTCAAGATTTAAAAAAGGAATATCAGTTAATTATGGATACATATAAATCTAGTTGGGAATCAATATGATATACTATTATGGTAGGTGGGTGGACTGATTAAGGACAAAGAACCTTGATTAATTTCTTAGTTTATTGTAATATTGGAATAACTTTTATCGAGTCTGTTGATGCTTCTGACATGGTAAAAAGTGTTAATGCTTTATCTGAATTATTCTTTGAAATTGTCAAGTGGGTTGGACCAAAGAATATTATATATTTTGTTACAGATAATGCAACTAATAATGTATCAGTTGGGTACTTATTACAATCAAAGTATGGACATATTTATTGGTCTCCATGCACTGCTCATTGCATAAATTTTATTTTAAAAGATACTCGTAGTATGGATCATATTTCTAGTTTTGCTTCACGCACATCTAAGATCACAATTTTTGTGTATAATTATGTCACATTTTTGTCTTGGTTAAGAAAGTAAGAAGATTGAGTTGAGATCGTGTGTCCCGTTGTTACTAGGTTTGCAATTACATTTATTACTTTGAAAAGTTTTTATGAACATAAGCAACTGCTTTAAAATTTGGTGACAAGTAAACACTTTTCAAGTCATAAAATATCAAAGAGTGAAAAAGAAAAAGAAATTTGTGCTATTATTCTAGATAATAAATTTTGGGATGCTTGCTTGATTATTGTGAAGATTGTGGCTTCGCTTATAAGGCTATTGAGGATTGTTGACTCAGATGAGAAGCCATCTTTGGGGTATATATATGATGGTATATATAAAGCTCACAAAATAATTATAAATCTTTTTAAAGGGAAGGAGAAATTTTACAAGCCTTATATAGATATTATTAATCGACGATGGGATAAGCACCTTACTCAAAGGATCCACTTAGCAGCTTATTTTCTCAATCCTTATTGCTTATATAGTGGAGAAGCACGTACAATTAATATTATGGGTGGTTTGTTTGATGTGATTGAATGCAAAGGTATTTTCTCTATTGAAGAGCAATCATAAGTGATAAATGAAATTAAATTTTATCGTGAAGGTTTAGAGAGTTTTGCTAGATCGTCAGCAAAGAGAGAATTTATGATGAAAAAATGCAGTCAGGTAAGTTTTATACTTTTAATTCATTATTTACTTATTAATAATATATATATTTATAATAATTATTAATTTAAAATACAGATGAGTGGTGGAGATTATTTGATGACAATGCTCCAATATTGTGAAAACTCGCTATTAGGTTACTCAGTCAAACAGCTTCTGCACCATGTTGTAAACGTAATTGGAGTGTTTTTGAACGTTGTCATACAAAGAAACGAAATCGCTTGGAGCATCAAAGACTTAATGACCTTGTTTATGTTACTTATAATCTAATAATAAAGATCAGGTATTTTATACTTTTGTTTTTATTTCAATAATTTTATTTTTATTATTGACTGTTATAATTTCTCTATTACGTGTTCAGAGCACTTAGTAAGAAGAGAACATATGATCCAGTTGATATTGATTGTATTGAACATACTGATTTTTAGATCAAAGAAGAAAAACCATCGCCTGATCTTGATTATAATGAACTTGGAAAGACGATCTATGAAAAAAAATGCATTTGTCACAACGAATGAATTAAGAACATCTACTAATAGTCAGTTTATATCTTATTTTGATCATATTTAAGTTAAAATTATACTGTATTATAAGTTTACAATTGAGAAAATTTTCATACAATACTAATTTGTAATTTATTTTAATGCAGTAGAAAAAGTTGACGCAAATACTTTGGATGAAAGAGTAGTTTACAAATCTTTAAATAACGTTAAAAAATTTGGAGCTTTTGACGATGATGAAGTGCAACCTCCTTCAGAAATACAATTTTGATTTTTATTGTTATTTTACGTTTTATATTGTACTAATATTTATTTATTATTAGTTCATTACATAATAATAAACATTGATGTATTTTTTATTTCAATAAAATATTTTATTTTTACTTATTCTTATAAATTTTATTTCTTATTTATTATATATCAGTTTTATAATAGTTCATTACCAATTGAACCTCTAAACTTTAAACATTACCAGTTCGATATCCGATCCGATTTTTAACACATTGCTTATCTGGCATACAGTGATTAGAAACTGGCTTTAAAAAATGAGAAAAAAGAGAGCGGAAGGAAGTATGATGGATATAAAAACTTATTTCCAGCCGATGGTTGACCCTTCTGCCAGTTCTGGTCCTCCCTGTGCAGTACTCTTCTTCATCTTTAGCCTTTTCTCATCTTAGATTCTATCACTACTTTTACATCCATACCTAAAAATCCATCGAAATTCTTTAATTCACTCTGATCAAAGTTCCAATTCAACGCTCAAGGTCGTACCTTTGCCATCAAACTTCCTTTGGACTATCGAATCACAAGTCGCCGGAAGCGTAATTTTCTATCTGCGATCTCTTACTTACGTGGGTTTTGCTTCTTTTCTTATAATTGAAATGATTAAGAAAAACGAATTTAATCATGAATTCGGGATTTCTCTGCTATATAAAGTTATTCCCAAGAGTTGCTAGCAAATCCACAAATATATGTAGATGGAGTCGAAGATCAGACCATTTCATTCTGAAATCTGAGATATGGATTCCTGGTATTGTTGTATTACTGTATTCATAATTTCTAATCGTGAATTGAGACTTTAGACGATGCAGAAGCTCCATTACGGCTTCCGTTGTCGTTTATGTCTATGCAGACATGAAAATTTTGTAGAAGATTTTTTGACATTGATCTTGTGATTGCAGGGACAATATCCTTCAGCTTCAGGAAAGACAATTATAGCTTTTAATCTTATTTCTAGTTTGCTTCATTGCGAATTGCTTGATTTAGAAAGAAAATATAAAGGATGTTTTTTTGCCTGAGAAGTGAGAGTTAACTTCCGATTCCTTGAAATGAAAATTCCTGATTTGACTTTTCTTTTAATCACTACACCTTTATCTGCAATAAGATTTAGACTACGATTTTTTTCTGGTATCTGTTTGACTTATACCTTTGCTTCATAAACATAGGCTAGATGATTAACTACAATTTTTTCTGGTATCTGTTTGACTTATACCTTTGCTACATTTCATAAACATGAGCTAGATGATTAAAAATCTATCTTTGTGGCCTTGTTATCACTTTGTACTTAGTGCCAATCTTGCAAAATGCAGGTTTAAATCTAATGAAATGAGGGTTGATTCAAGAGGCTTGAGGCTATTAGAGTCAACTCATGTCCAATCCTTTCTGTATGTGGAGGGAAGTGAATCCTAGGTCCTTACTGTTTGATCATTATCAACACTCACCTTACAGAAATTTGAATCGTGGGATCCGTTAGTCAATCACAATAAATGGCTGAAAATCGGAATGCTACTTCAAAAACCCAAAGTAGCAAGCCTTTAGGATCCGGCAACCCTTACGCTATAAATTTGGATAATTTCTCTAAACGACTCAGATTGCTATATTCACATTGGAAAGAACACAAGACTGATCTATGGGGTGGTTCCCATGCTCTTGCTGTGGCAACACCTCCAACTTCGGAGGATTTGCGCTACCTGAAATCATCAGCACTCAATATTTGGCTGGTTGGTTATGAATTCCCGGAGACCATTATGGTCTTCATGAGGAAGCATATTCATTTTTTATGCAGCCAGAAGAAGGCTTCTTTGCTTGAAGTTGTGAAGAAAGCTGCTAAAGATGCTGTTGGTCTTGAAGTTTTGATACATGTTAAATCCAAAGGTGATGATGGAAGTGTATTGATGGACAGCATCATCCGTGCTGTTCACTCTCAGTCAAATGTTACCGGTCATGGTATCCCTGTTGTGGGATACATGGCCAGAGAAAGTCCTGAAGGCAAGCTTTTGGAGGCATGGAATGAAAAGTTGAAGAATGCAAATTGTGATCTAAATGATGTAACTAATGGGTTCTCTGACTTGTTTGCCGTCAAAGATGACATTGAGCTCACAAATGTGAAGAAAGCAGCGTTCTTGACTTCATCAGTTATGAAACAGTTTGTGGTGCCAAAGCTTGAAAAGGTCATTGATGAAGAGAAAACAGTGTCCCATTCTTCCTTGATGGATGAAACAGAAAAGGCAATTCTAGAACCTTCAAGAATTAAGGTTAAGCTGAAGGCAGAGAATGTTGATATATGCTATCCTCCAATTTTCCAGAGTGGAGGAGAGTTTGATCTAAAACCAAGTGCTGCAAGTAATGATGAAAACCTTTATTATGATTCAACTAGTGTGATCATATGTGCAATTGGTTCTCGGTACAATAGTTATTGCTCCAATGTTGCTAGAACCTTTTTAATTGATGCCAATTCCACACAAAGCAAGGCATATGAAGTTCTCCTTAAGGCCCATGAAGCAGCAATCAATGCATTGAAGTCTGGGAACAAGGTAAGTGCTGTGTATCAAGCAGCACTCTCTGTGGTTGAGAAGGATGCGCCTGAATTATCTGCAAATTTGACCAAAACTGCAGGAACTGGAATAGGCCTTGAATTTCGTGAATCAGGGCTTAGTCTTAATGCCAAGAACGATAGGGTTCTGAGACCAGGAATGGTTTTCAATGTTTCACTTGGCTTTCAAAACTTGCAGAATGAGACCAAAAAATCAAAGACCCAGAAGTTTTCAGTTTTACTTGCTGATACAGTTATAGTTGGTGAGAAGGTTCCAGAGGTAGTGACTTCAAAGAGTTCTAAAGCTGTTAAGGATGTGGCATACTCGTTCAATGAAGATGAAGAAGAGGAAGAGCGGCAAAAATTCAGGCCTGTTGATAGAGGGAGTGAATCCACTTTCTCTAAGGCAATTCTTAGGTCAGACAACCAGGAAATGTCAAAAGAGGAGCTACGAAGACAGCATCAGGCGGAACTTGCCCGCCAGAAGAATGAAGAGACTGCTCGGAGGCTGGCTGGTGTAGGTTCTGCTGCAGCAGATAATCGTGGGGCAGCAAAAACAATTGGTGATTTGGTAGCATACAAGAATGTCAATGATCTTGCTCCACCAAGAGACTTGATGATACAGATTGACCAGAAAAATGAAGCCATCCTATTGCCAATTCATGGAAGCATGATCCCTTTCCATGTCGCAACAGTGAAGAGTGTGTCCAGCCAGCAGGATAGCCACAGAACATGCTATATCCGTATAATATTTAATGTCCCTGGAACTCCTTTCAGTCCTCATGATGCAAACTCCCTTAAGTTTCAAGGATCCATCTACTTGAAGGAGGTTTCATTTCGCTCCAAGGACTCCAGACATATAAGTGAAGTGGTACAGCAGATTAAAACCCTGCGTCGTCAAGTTACTTCCAGAGAATCTGAGAGGGCCGAGAGGGCAACCTTAGTTACTCAGGAAAAGCTGCAACTCTCTTCTGCCAAATTCAAACCAATTAAATTATTAGATCTATGGATTCGTCCTCCTTTTGGTGGTCGGGGAAGAAAGCTAACGGGTTCACTTGAGGCTCACACGAATGGGCTTCGCTATTCAACTTCAAGGCCTGATGAACGTGTTGACATCATGTATGCTAATGTCAAGCATGCCTTCTTTCAGCCAGCTGAAAAGGAAATGATAACTCTTCTGCATTTTCATTTACATAACCACATAATGGTGGGGAACAAGAAGACAAAAGATGTGCAATTTTATATCGAGGTGATGGATGTGGTGCAGACAATTGGAGGTGGTAAGAGATCTGCCTATGACCCGGATGAAATTGAGGAAGAACAGCGTGAGAGGGATCGTAAGAATAAAATAAATATGGAATTTCAAAACTTTGTTAACCGGGTGAATGATGTGTGGGGGCAGCCACAATTCAAAGCATTTGATCTTGAGTTTGATCAGCCTCTGAGAGAGCTTGGTTTCCATGGGGTTCCTCACAAGGCCTCTGCTTTCATGGTTCCAACGTCAAGCTGCTTGGTTGAGCTGGTAGAGACACCTTTTGTTGTGATCACCCTCAGCGAGATTGAGATAGTGAATCTGGAAAGAGTTGGTCTTGGGCAGAAGAATTTTGATATGACTATAGTATTTAAGGACTTCAAGCGAGATGTCCTTCGGATAGACTCTATTCCCTCAACATCTCTAGATGGAATCAAAGAGTGGCTTAACACAACTGACCTCAAGTATTATGAGAGTAGACTAAATCTTAACTGGCGGCCAATTCTTAAGACCATCACTGATGATCCTGAGAAATTCATAGAGGATGGTGGCTGGGAATTTTTAAATTTGGAAGTCAGTGATTCAGAGTCTGATAATTCAGCAGAATCAGACCAAGGGTATATACCCTCAGATGTGCAGTCTGACTCAGTTTCTGATGATGAGGATGATGACAGTGAATCATTGGTAGAATCTGAAGATGACGAGGAAGAGGACTCCGAGGAAGATTCAGAAGATGAAGGAAAGACCTGGGAAGAGTTGGAGAGAGAGGCAAGCTATGCAGACAGGGAAAAGAGGGGTGACTCGGACAGTGAGGAGGAGAGAAAGCGAAGGAAGATGAAGGCTTTTGGTAAGGCTCGAGCACCAACTCGAGCTCCTGAAAGAAGAAATCCTGTTAGCAGTCTCCCAAAGAGACCAAAGTTGCGGTGAGCAAAATAGTTTTTCCTGCTTTAGTGCTTTATTATTCCTAGAAAAGCAGTATCTATAGAAGAGAGTTCTGCTGCAGCTAATAATGATTTGTAATCAAGCATTTACTAATTCTTTAGATGATAGCCCGCAATCGAGAATGTAAATGTTTTGTAATGAGATTATCTTTTGAAAGAACCGGATTTGTATCATATCCTAATTCTTGAAGAGGCTTGACATTTTTATGGAGTTGTAGAAAGCACGTCTAGATGCAAAACAGTGATTCATGCTTGGGGCAGCCAATTATACGATTGTCCTAAAATTTGCCGGGAAGAGGATAAACCAGTCTTTTACTGTTCTTTTACAGCCTTATACTGTCAGCTTCCCTTTCTTTATATACAATTATAGGTACGATCGCAATTAGGAAGAAAGAACATTTTGTGTTCTTGTGCTGTTTTCAAGTTGAGTATAACCAGATTCTTTCAATGTTCTTGTGGTTGTAACATTACGTCCAGGCATTAAAGCAAAGGGTTGCAAGGGGAGTATGATTTTACTGCCTTTGTTTTAATCATGCATCCATTGAACTAGGCAACTTCTGATGACTGGAACACCCATGAAGTTGAATGATAGGATGGCTTGGGTTTCTTGTAGCTTTCCTTTGCGAAATGATACGTAAAAAAGTCAAGAGTTCAATGCTGTAGAGTTGATGCCTTTTATGTAGTGATACGAATGTGAAGCAAGTCCTCCTTTAGAACTCATATGACCATTGAACTCTATTTCTAATGGCTTCTTTTAGGGCAAATTACTTTTGACATACAAATGCTTTTATCTAAGGAACTATAAACAGTACATTTCTATTTAATCTTACCTTGTAAAAGACGAAACCAGGCGGGAGCCATAATTTTCGACCAAAGCTACAATTATATTTTCCCTGTATATTATTCCCTTAGTTATCATCCACTAATTCAGGCCGAACGAGTAATAGTTTAGTCCCGATTGATGTTTATAAACCATCTCCAAACGCCCAACTGCTGTAGTGCTATGTCTCTGTCACCAAACTGCTCCCGTCGTCTCCAGTTCTATTTGTTTCCCAAGTTGGAAGTTATACATACACCTAATTCTCATAAGTTCTCCTACTTCCACACCTCACAATTGAATCATATAGTTCCGCTCCCTCCCCCACATTCTCCATCCAACAAGTCAATTCTAGTCCAACTCGTACTATATGTGGAGAAAACATGAAATCCCAAAATAAACAGGAGAATCTTTGAAACATCTTCAGAAGGCAATTCAGCATCCACCCTTGAGAACTTGAAATCCATTCTTGATCAGATCCAAATATTACGTTTTTTTTGAAGTAATCAATTTGAAGTGGGACTCTTGAACATAAATTTCTTATTTATGGGGCCATTATTAATGTTTGAGAGTTGTTAAGCGACCATTTCGTTACAATAGCTTAAGCTGTTGTGTGAGGCTAATTTAATTGATTTTATATATTCTCTAACACACCTCTTCAATAAAAGCCCTTTGGGTTTGAAACTTGTACAGACCTACTTTATCTTGTGCTTGATTTAATAGATAGGTGGTAGGATTTGAACTCATGACCACTTGATCATAGAGGCTCTGATACTATGTTAAGCAACTATTTCGTCACAATAGCTTAATCTGTTGTATTAAACCAACTCAATTAGTTTTGTATATTCTCTAATACATCCCTTTAATAAAAGTCCTTTGAGCTTGAAACTTGTACAGACCTATCTTACTTTGTGCTTAATTTAATAATTGGATAGTAAGATTCGAACTCATGACCATCTAATCACAGAAGCTCTGATACCATATTAAATAACTATTTCATCATAATAGCTTAATCTATTGGGTGAGTTCAACCCAGTTTGATTTTATATATTTTCTAACAAAAGTAATGCAAATGATGGGTAGCCGCTATTGATAATAATAGTAGTGTGAGGTAAAATATCAGATAAGCGTCACGTAAGCGTCGGTACTGGTCCACTCAATCCCAGTTCCATATCACATTACTCTTTATTGTGCATGTTCTGTTAGGTGACTGGCGAGACTAAAGCCTAGTACTCTCCTTAAAGCCAGAAACTTTCACTCTCTGCTTCTTCAGCTTTGAGTTTCTCTTTGTCTTGCCTACAGATAATTGAGTGAATTGGATTGAAAAGAGACCAAAGAAGAAGATGGCTAGGAAGAAGATCAGGGAGTATGATTCCAAGAGGCTTCTCAAACAGCACTTGAAGCGCCTTGCTGGAATCGACCTCCAGATCTACTCTGCTCAGGTTTCTGCTTACCCCTTTTAAGTCCTCGCGTTATTTACACTTACGTCTAGTCATTGAGTGAAATTGTTGGCTTAGGAATGGATAAATTTTGCATCTTTTGATTAAATTAATGAAAATTTAGTGTGTATATTCTCTTTAGTGGGCAGTGATTATCCCTGCAAGGTTGAATAAGAACTGAGATCTGGGTGAATATGACTTCCAACTATGTATGATTGTTGGACATGAGAATTCCTTAATCTTTTTTCTTTCTGGTTATATTATTACTTTTTTTTGCGTGAATCTTCCATGATTTTAGTTGATTGAAATACTATGGGTATCTCATTTCCCAACATTTCCAGTTAAATTAGTGATCATGCAACCCGTTCTGAAGCATCATTCCGTCTTTTTCCTCTTTTTTTTTATTTATTCACAATTCTAAGCTTGGATATCTTTTAAGGGGATCCTGGGTGTATGAAAATTTTGATTTTGTAGTTAATCACGACGATCACCTGAGACTTGAATCATACGATAGTTCTGAATTGTTTAGCAACATGGTCATCTTTGGAAGGTAACTAATTATCGATGGAAATTGTCCTTGATTACTTACTAATGGAAAATGTTGTGAAGGTGACCCACACTACGGACTTCGGAGAATTAACCAACCAGGAACCATGGCTTTCATCCATAAGATTGGTTGTGAAGCCCGATATGCTGTTTGGAAAGCGTGGGAAGAGTGGTCTGGTAGCGTTGAATTTAGATATAGCTCAAGTGGCTGATTTTGTGAAAGCACGCCTTGGCGTTGAGGTGATTACTAGTCAATAAAAATGGTATTTTCTTTTTATTTGCATGGTTTAGATCATTCTGGAATGACTTATACTTTCTTTAGGTTGAGATGGGTGGCTGTAAGGCTCCAATAACTACCTTCATTGTTGAACCATTTGTCCCCCATGACCAAGAATTTTACCTTTCAATTGTCTCTGAAAGACTTGGTTGCACCATTTGCTTCTCAGAATGCGGAGGTATTGAAATTGAAGAAAACTGGGAGAAGGTATGCCTCTATCACAATTACACCTTCCTGCTGTTATTTTTAGTGCATCCCTCATGGTGGATGGCTTTTATTTTTTCATCAATATAGGTCAAGAATATATTCCTTCCGACTGAAAAGGCAATGTCATTGGAGGCATGTGCTCCATTGATTGCTACACTTCCTTTAGAGGTGTGTCCCCTCATTTTTATATCTATTGACTGAATTTGTTTATGATTCGCACATTGTTTTATGCAGTTGGCATTAAAATTTTACTTAAATTAATTTTTTCATGAGTAGAATAGTGTTCTTTACATAGAAAAGGAAGATCGCTAAATGCTATTTTTGGATATCATGATACTTTCCAATTTTTGGTAGATCTTATAGCTATTATATCTGACACAGAAACAGAAGGGAAAATGAATTGTCTTCTCACAATTGATTTAGAATTACATAGTTATATACATCTTAGTGTAGTTGGAAAAATAGCAAACAATCTCTTAAAAAAGGAATCTATCTCTTGGGATTTCACTATCCGTGAAGAAAGGAAAACAGTTTCTTAAGATTTTATAAAGGAAAACATGCCCTTAGTATCCCATAATCTTTGTGATATCAAGAAATTGACTTTCATAAAATGGTTTAAAACTCATATACAGCTTGATACTATCCCTCAAGCTGAAGAATAGATGTCTTCTATTTCTATTTACGAGTAATATCATGAAAACTTGAATTATTCAACACCTTTTAGAACACTAGCTAGTTGGATGCTCAATAGAACATATGACATGCATACAAGCCCTTCTTCCAATTTCTTTTTGATGAAGTGTCTATCAACCTTAATGTTCTTTGTCTTATCATGTCAAATAAGGTTACGAGCAATATTGATGACTAGTTTGTTGCTGCAATATGCTTTCATAAGATCCTGCTGCTTAACTTTCAAGTAATCTAAAATGTTCTTTAGCCATAACATTTTGTACAAGCCATGACTAATTGCTCTAAACTCTGATTTTACTGATAATCTAGCCATAACATTTTGCTTCTTGCTCCTCCAAGTCACAAAATTGCCTCAAAAAAAAGTAAAGTAACCTGTGGTTAATCTTTGATCCCCTATAGATCCTGCATAATCCGTATTAGTATATGCTTCTAGGGTGAAATGATTATTCCTCTTAAACATATGCAGCTTGTAGATGTGGCTCTCGAGAATCCTGCATGAACTGACTAACTTTGTTTCTTGAGTATTCTATGTCCGGTAAAGTATGAACAAAGTATATAAGCCTGCTAATAGCCTTTGGTACATCTCAAAAGTAAATGCATGGAAGGAGTTTCTGAAAATGACCCAGAGACATACTTTGAGTGTTTCATTGGTTAAGTTAAACAAATATGGTTGAAAGTTGTTTGTGGACTTGTTGGAATAATGCTTTACACTATACTCTATTTGGTAGAGTATTGCACAACACGTGTTTGATAAAATGCCCCATTGAACTGCTGACCAAGTGTATGACAAAATTCTTAAGTGAAGTGCTCACAACCTGTTTGAAGGAAATTCATTGAGAGCTTGATTGAGAAATTAAGTTGCAATTAATGGAATTGAAGGGACTTATCTAGCCTCAACTTAACCCTTGTGGGTTGTGACACATATGGTCTGCGGCACTAGCATCAATTATCCAAGCATTGGCATAATACTTATATGAGGTATTCATGCAAAATGAAAATAAAGGTTTACATGAGAGATCCAAAGACTAGCTCTAAAGGGCTTCTCAAGATGCCTTAATAAATTCCTCAGTTTACCACTCTCCTCACTATTAAAACCTTCTTTATCCAAACCTTATCTATTTTGGGTTGTTCCGTCAAGTGTGCTTGGGACCTTTGCTACCCTCCATGGTTTTTCCACTCTCGACTTGGTGGCTTTCTGTTGAGCCCGTAGGAAGCTCCAATATTTTGCAAGTCTTTGGTCTTTTGGATTGAATTAGCTTCTCTGGATGGGTTAGGATATCTGGAGACAATAATCTTGGATGTGGACATATTGAGCACAAGGAAAAAAAAAAAAAGGAATCTAGTCCTAAGAAAAATGCAACAATGAAGTTTCCTCGAAGAAGAATTCCTAAGGAAAAACCCTAGGGTTCTAATAACATGACAATGGAATGGAAAATGAATTGTCTTCTTGCAATTGATTAAGAATTACATGGTTATATACATCTTCGTGTAGGAGGAAAAATAGGAAACAATCTCTTAAAAAAGTAATAAATCTTATAGGATTTCACACTCTTCTATAAAAGAAAAACAGACTCCTAAGATTTCACACATTCCTGAAGAAGGAAAACAGTTTCTTAGTATCTCACAATCATTGGGATATCAAAAATTGACTTTCTTAAAATGGTACACAACTAATATACAACTTGACAATATCTGGTTATCTTATTAACCGTATTGTCGTTGACAGGGTTGTTAGATATTTGTGTTGGTTGAATTTAGGCATGTCGATGGGTCGGGCCGGGGCGGTCCGTGCCCCGGGCTATGGCCCGCTCATTAATTTTTTAAAGTAAAAAAATCTAAAATGACGGGCAGACCATGGTCGGCCCGTGGCCCGGCCAAACCCGGGCCAAAAATGGGCTGGGCGGGCCTGGCTATAATTGCCATGCCTAGTTGAACTTGTAGAGAGGAGTAGAATAGAATGCGAAAAGTTAGGAAAATAATTAAACAGAAGAAAACACAGCTAGGTTCTTGAGAAAGCTTATGTCCTGTTTCCTTCCAAGAAATTTCATATGCTTGATTTACCTTGTTTTTCTATCATAAGGGGCGATCACCCGAATACTGTGTATAACTTTATCATACTGGATACCTATGCAATCAAAGAACAGATGCTTAATAATCCTCTTTGGAGCTTCCAGATTTACATTCCTTTTATTTCAGAAGGATTAATCAGTCTGATATTGTATGTAACTTTATCATACCGAGTACAAATACAATCAAAGAAAGAAAATTTTCAATCATTTTTTGAATTTTGCTGAAATATATGAACACCTACCCTCAGTTTGAATTCAAAACTTGTCAAAGGTTCTGCCACTCTTTTACTCTCCCTATTTGTATCTTGTATCTTGATCTTCTAATTTCTCCCTTGAGAGTTACAGAACATTCCATGTAGAGTGTTACAAGTATCCTGTAAGTAATTTTCTGCAAGCTAACTTGATTTACAGAAGCAGATAGATGTTTTACTTCTTATGGGGAATCAAGCCCCAAAACTAGAGGCTTGATAACACTGTTAGTGCTCATGAGTCTATAAAAAAATCTCTAGTATGAAGGCGCTGAAGTTTATTGTCAGCCTATTTGTAGTTTTGTGTTCTCTGTTCCATGATCACTATTTCTTCTATATTCTTAGCACTCTTTTCTAATTTTGTATTGTTTTAGATTCGAGGAAAAATTGGTGAGTTCATAATGGGTGTATTTGCTGTATTTCTTAGCACTCTTTCCTAATTTTGTATTGTTTTAGATTCGAGGAAAAATTGGTGAGTTCATAATGGGTGTATTTGCTGTATTTCAAGGTACGTACAGTTTAAGGAATGGCATACTCCTTAGCATATAGCATGATTGGTGAATGAAATCTAATCCATTTGCTATGGTGACTATTGAACATATTCATTGCTTTCATATGATTCCTTTCCTGTTTACTATTTCTCGAGGGAAAATCTTCTTGATGTTGATGTAACTTTCTTTTTACTGAGCTCTCCACAGATCTAGACTTTAGCTTTTTGGAGATAAACCCATTTACACTGGTGAATGGGGAGCCATATCCACTAGATATGAGAGGAGAGTTGGATGATACTGCTTCCTTCAAAACCTTTAACAAGTATATAGTTCTTAACGTTAGATTATTTAAGAATTTTAAGCTAGGTTGATAGCTCACATGATATGGCTTGCTTCATCATTTGTTGTTCATTCAGGTGGGGTAACATAGAATTTCCATTGCCTTTTGGTAGAGTTTTGAGTGCTACCGAGGGCTTCATTCATTCACTTGATGAAAAGGTGATCACCATGTCGCATCTTCAATTTCTTCTATTCACTTGCCAAGCCTTTCTATTACATTATATTAATCATGTGCTTGTCTTTCAGACAAGTGCGTCTTTGAAATTCACAATTTTGAACCCAAAAGGACGTATATGGACTATGGTGGCTGGAGGAGGAGCCAGCGTCATTTATGCTGATACTGTGAGTTCTTATATGCATTATTCAGTTAATGCATCTTGCATCTGGCTTTAGATAACTGTGCAGACTATGCCTTTATTTAAGTAGGTTGGAGATCTGGGCTATGCATCGGAGCTTGGAAACTATGCTGAATATAGTGGCGCTCCTAATGAAGAGGAGGTCTTGCAGTATGCAAGAGTTGTGCTTGATGTAAGCAATAAGAAAATCTTGAACTTGATGCCTTCTAAAGTTTCCTATTATGTTCATTGTCTGTGTTGTAAATGATGTTGCAGTGTGCCACTGCCGATCCAGATGGCCGTAAGAGAGCCCTCCTTATTGGAGGAGGTATTGCCAACTTCACTGATGTTGCTGCTACATTCAGTGGTATTATACGGGCTCTAAGGGAAAAGGTATATTTAGTTAATTAGTTGAAATTTCAGTTAAACGGGTGGACTGTCTCATAGTTAAACTCTTCCTTTCCTTTCCTTTTCATAAAAAGGAATCCAAGTTAAAGGCTGCAAGAATGCACATTTATGTAAGAAGAGGTGGTCCAAACTATCAGACTGGCTTGAAAAAGATGCGTGCTTTGGGAGAGGAGCTTGGTGTCCCTCTCGAGGTATGAAAAGACACTGGTTTTACTAATGCATTGGTATATTACAAGATTAGGCTCTGCTGATTTTTGGTTCTCTACTTAAAACCAAAGTGTGACTAGCTTTTTCTAAAGTGCATGCTTGATACTTCATGTCAAGGGTCTTGATTAAATTGCGATTGCAGTCGCATTGTGCATAATCTTTTTAAACACTAAAATGCTTTTCAATCTTTTTAAAGTTAATGTTAGAAATTATAATCAAGCTAAAATTTTGAAATTAATTATTGTTAAATTAAAATAAAATATTAAGGATAAAAATTATTGAGAAACTATCCTACTAATATATAACTTTTCATAAGTTAATAAAATTATCTATTAATAATTACTTAGTCTACTACAAATACTAATAATTTGTAAAGTGAAATTAAGATTTTTATGATTAAATTATTATTAAAATTTTTACTTACTATATTCTAAAATGATATTCCTAAATAGTAAATATTATGTCATTCTTTACATATGATTTGCCTACATTAAATATCTATCAACAATTAATGCCATTACATTGTAATTTCTTTTTTTTAGCACCTTTACTTTCTTCGCAATTTATGCTGAACATTTTTTATTCTCTCTATAAATACCTACGATTAGAAATCGAACTGGCTTGGACAATTTAACTGTGAAATTTTGAACTAGCTAATTTTTTAGTTCGTTATTTTAATAACCTTTGTTGTTAAAAATTAACTAGTTTATTAATTGATCAGTCAATTTTTATAAACTAATCGATATTTATAAAGTAAAATAAATAAATTAATTTTTATGTAATAGTCTTTCTTTTCAATTAAACTTTAAATTAAGAATAGTGTTCTTCAATCTTATTTCAAATCCTTTAATTTTATTCAATCTTTAATCGATTTTATAACGATCTAATACTGATTGAGTCTTTTAAATTTCTTATTTTACCTGTTTAATTTTCAATTTGTTTTTTAAAACATTGATAAATACTTAATAGCTTCCTATCTATCTTTCTCACATTTCTTATTCTTTATTTTTGAAATAAGATTGAAAAGAGAGAAGGAGATTGTCTTTAATTTAAAGCTTAATTGAAAATAAAAACTGTTAAGTAAAAATTAATCAGTTTATTTTGATTTATAAAAACAGATTAGTTTAAGAAAATAAACCAATTAATTAATAAATTAGTTGTTTTTTAATAGCAAGAATTATTAAAGTAAATTGAACCAAAAATTAAAAATCGAATAAAAAAGTTAGCCGCTTTAAAATTTTTATAGTCAAAATAACCTGAATCAGTTTAGTTTTTCAATAATATAGTTTATATTATCTTTCAGTAGTCTTATTTATTTTTCTCTATAAATTAACTGTTTGTAGGCATTTCGATTCCTTGATTTTTTTGTATACATTCACTTTTTTCTTATTTTTTTTATTCCTTCAATTCTTTATCTGTTTTTTCTTCAATTTTGTTTATCCCTTCAATTGCTTTGTTTATTCGTTCAATTCTCTCTATTTCTTTCTTTTTCATTTTTATTCTTTGGCCATTTTTTTCTTCAAACTATGGAGCCAATGGATTGCAAAAGGCCTAGCTTGTATCCTACCCTTCTCCTTTTCTCTTTTTATGGCTGTAATTGCCGAAAATTACTGATTATGAGGTTATTTTCTTTTAAGGTTTATGGACCAGAGGCTACAATGACAGGCATATGCAAGCGCGCAATCGATTGCATCATGTCTGCAGCATAACTTTTGCATCTTGTGTTCTTGTTATTGTTCGATTAGCAATTGTATTGGGATAATTAATAATTTTGGACGGTTCGTCTTTAGCAAAACAAGCAAATGCAGAGACAAGCCTGATTTAATTGCCGTTGTAAACTGGGCGTCAACTTGTTCTCGTCTCTAGATCTTTGGACGATGTCGTGCATTAAAATGTCTATTTAGGCAAAAAAGTAATAATTATAATTTAGACCAAACATCAAATCGATATGATAAATAACATTACAAAAATGTAAAACTCAAGCATGCATCTCAAAACACAAGTTCATTTATGTGGAAATAAGATATATGTATATTATTCATCATCCTTGGCAACGGAAGCATAACAGAAGATAAATACCTCTAGCCATTGTTCGTTGATGTCCAGCCTTCTGAATATTTTGAATCTTCTAGCCTTTGTTTTTCACAATGCGATGGTGTCTCCTTTGTTACGTGAAAAAGATGATAGGGACTTAAAATATATATAAATCCTTCATCACTTCTAACCATCCCATGAGACGAATTAATGAAGTATGGGTGCTTACGTTTGCGTGGTTAAGGGTTAAACATTAAATGGATCATATTCTAAATGGTAGGAAGATTTGGTGAAAATCTTACATTCTCTTATTTGGTCTATTTAACCCAACGTCAAACATAACAAGAAATTAAATATATAGAATCATGACAATAGGTCTTCTTATAGTGAGTATTATCTTTCATATATTACATATATAAAATTTCTCATTTCTAGCCCTTAAATTTAATGAATAAATCATATGTTTATTCTAGGTCTAAATTAAATGATATTTCTCAAGACAATCAAATATGTGTGTGTACAAAACCATATAAGAAACATCAAATTAAGTAAGAGTTCCATTGAAAAAACAAATGTACAAAAATCACATTATGGAACCAGGTCCCATTTGCACTACATGATCCTTAAACTATTTAGGTGGCACGCTTTTAGTTAAAGGATTTGCAATCATCAAATCAGTGCTAATGTGTTCTATGACAACTTTCCTTTCCTTAACATGTTCTCTTATGACTAAATACTTAATGTCGATATGCTTATTTCAACTTTCACTCTTATTATTTTTAGTCATAAAAACCGCAGCTGAGTTGTCGCAGTACAACCTTAATGACTTAAAAATTGAATAGACAACTCAGCCCAAATACAAAACTCTTCAACTATACACTATGCGAGGTTGCTTTAAAACATGATACGAACTCAGCTTTCATAGTAGAAGTAGCAATCAGGGTCTGCTTGGCACTTCTCCAAGATATAGCTCGACCAGCTAGCATGAACATATAACCAGATGTTGATTTCCTTGAATCAATTCAGCCAACAAAGTCTGAATCGAAGTATCCAACTACTTCCAAGTTCTCAGTTCGCCTATACATAAGCATGCAGTCTTTTGTGCTTAAAGATATCTCATAATGTTCTTTGCAGCTTTCCAGTGGTCAACACCTGGATTACTCTGATATCTACTTAACATTCCAATAGCATATGCGATGTCAGGTCTGGCGCAAACCTGAGCATACATAAGACTTCCAATAGCTGAAGCATATGGAATATTTTTAATGTGTTCCCGTTCAAAATCATCATTTGGGCATTGATTCAAACTAAATCTATGTAACACACCGCTACTATAGGACATATGCCTGAAATTCTTGAGAATATCCGAGCACATACGCTACGAGAATGACGTGTTAGAGCAGTCACATTCACTTACTATAGCATCATACACATTAGAAGTAATCATAAAACAAAAGACAAGAATAAAAGCAAAATTGTCTTCAAGTGTGGGAAAACTGTGGGTGTAGGTGTATGGTAAGAATATGGACACTTGGCATGCTAAGATCTAAGCCATATGTCTCATCCTTCAACTACCAATTGTCACTTAATGTTTGGTCCATTTTTCACTCAACTATACCACCATTTGTCACTCATTTATTCTAGCCATTTGTCCCCCAATTAGCTAGCCATTTGTCACTCATTTCAAGTGCCACGTGTCACCATTTAATAAGCGTAACTAACCTAAATTTCCATGTATCAATTTATCTTGCCATTTAATATTTTTCCTAGACTAGATGCATATAACACTTCATCAATCACCCAACTATAACAATAAATTCCCAATTCACTAGTTTAATCCATCCAAAACAAAATTCTAGACACAAACAACACATAATCACGCAATCACATCATACTTATTTAAAATCTTTTATACCCCGGAATTAGTCAATTGAGTGTATAAACTATCTTTGAAATGTGTACAAAATACAATTCGTGTATGAATGCTAATATTATGCATGTATATGCAATGCTTGATCTAGGATTCTAACCCTAAACATGTTCCAGAAACCGGTTGTTACAATTTATCATGCTTCACTATAGGTGCTATACTTGGTGCACAATCCTTCATCCGAAATCTCTCTAAAACTTTGTTGATATAGGTCTCTTGAGACAAACCCAAAATGCCTTGAGATCATTCTTTATGGATTTTGATGCCAATGACATAAGATGTCTCATCCATATTTTTCATATCAAAATTCTTTGAGAGAAATTGTTTCACCTTATATAGCAAACCCTTATCATTAGTCGCAAGCAAAATGTCATTCATGTATAATACAAGAAAACAAGTCTTACTCCCACTTACCTTCTGGTATAAACATTGGTCCATTATATTCTCTTCAAAACCGAATGAAGTGATAACCTCATGGAATTTTGAATACCACTGTCGAGAGGCTTGTTTTAATCCATATATGGATTTATTAAGCTTGCAGTCTAAATGCTCACCATCACTAGAGGAGAATCCTTCAAGCTGTTTCATGTAAACCTCTTCCTCTAGTTCACCATTGAGGAATGCCGTTTTCACATTCATTTGATATAACTCAAAATCAAAATGAGCTACCAATTCTATGATTACACGAAGAGAATCTTTCTTAGATATAGGAGAAAATTTCTCTGTGTAGTCGATTCCTTCCCTTTGAGTGAACCTTTTGGCAATAAGCCTTACCTTATGTCTCTCAATATTGCTTCGTGAGTCTTTCTTTGTCTTAAATACCCATTTACATCCAATGACTTTCACACCATTGGGCAACTCAACAAGATCCCAGACTTGGTTAGATGTCATAGAATCTATCTCATCTTTCATAGCATTATACCACAAGTTTGATTCTTTAGAACTAATGGCCTGTGAAAACGTTTCAGGATTATTTTCGGCTCCAATGTTGTAATATAACTCTTATAGATACACTATATAATCACTAGGTATAGCTGATCTTCTAACTTTAGTAGATCTCCTCAATGTTGTATCATTATCCTCTCGAAGAACCTGTTGTTTAACTGGTTGCTCAACAATTTCTGGTTGTTCCTCATATACAACTTGATCTACTGGATTAGTACTAACAGCTTGTGAAATTTCAGTAACTGGTTGTCCAACACCCGTTTCAACTTGAGGGTTGTGAATGACAATTAATATATCACTTGAACCAGGGAGTTGAGCTTCATAATGGTGAAAGCGATCTAGAAGGGGGGTTGAATAGATCGTCTAAACTTTTTCGCAGAGTTCTACACAAAACACGGAATTAATACACAAGAAACAATCAAATTAAACAAATGAAAAGAGTAGGGAAGAAAAGCAAACACTGTTTTTATAGAGGTTCGGTGTTAAAACCTACGTCCTCTACCTAAGCTCCCACTTAGGATTTTGGCAAAACACTATATTGTACACTTTTTAGTTCAGTGCGAACTTTTACAACCACTTGAATTCC
>JAOQMS010000006.1:21878815-21909073 GCA_027563885.1 Erythroxylum longipes
GAGTGAGTGTCCTAACAGGGAAGAAGATATTACTAAAACCACAGCTGAAGTCACTGGGGAGGTGACTGACGTTGCTAACCAAATGTAGGAGCCTATTCAAGCTAAACCTACAGACAATCTTAGGGGCAACTCTACTAAATCTGCTATAGAGGATAGGATTGATTCTACTTCAGACACAAAGGAGGAAGACCCTACTATAGGTTCTCTTCTGGCCATGGTAAAAAAGACAAACAGTAGGAGTCGAAGGAAGGGCTCCAAATCTACTCTTGCTTAATTTATGAAGATCATCGCGTGGAATGTGAGGGGGATTAATTGCCCTAAAAAGCTCTCAGCTTTAAGGGATTTTGTCAATTGCACTAATCCATGGATCTTTGCACTACTAGAAACTAAAGTTAGAGCTGTAAACCTTAAACTACTGAATAAATTGGGTTCCAAGTGGACTTTTATTTCTAATTATCAAGCTCATTGCTATGGCCAAATCATTATCGGATATAACTCCAGTTTTGTGAAAGTTCAAGTCCTTGCTATTGAGACACAAGTTATACATTTGAATTGTCACCTCACTCATGAAAATACTGACATCTTTGTCTCCTTCATCTATGGCTCTAATCATGTTTTCCAGAGAAAACAATTATGGGAGAGCTTGAATCAATTCCAGAATCTAGTCAATGGAGCTTGGTTACTTTGTGGAGACTTTAATACCACATTATATCGAATGGAAGCGGATGGTAACTTCAGCCCAAACACCTTTTCTACTGATTTTCAGGACTGTATGGACCATCTAGGCATCTTTGATCTAAAGGCTCAGGGACATTTTTATATTTGGAGTAATAAGCAACAGGGCCGATGGGCTCTACGGAAAAAATTGGACAGAACTATGGTGAATCAAGAGTGGATATCTCAATTCCCGAACAGTTTCACTTCTTTTCTAGATCCTCTATTTTCAGACCATACGCCTATGCAAATTGACAACTTAGATTACTCTCAAGGTAGAAGAGGCCCTTTTAGGTTTAACAATCTATTGCTTGATGATGAGGGTTTTACTGAGGCGTTACATAGAGGAATGAGTACTATAGTGGAGGGTACTAAACAGTTCCAATGTGTGCAGAAATTAAAGGCTATTAAAAGAGAGATGAAACTCTTAATGAGTAGGAGATCTTCCTCCACTCAACAAGCAGTTAACACTGCAAGAGAGGACCTCACTAGGATCCAACAGCATCTTCAAATTGATTCGACCAACTCCAGCCTAATGTCAACTGATGAACTATCTCTCTAAAGCAAAGGTATGATAACTTACTGGAGCAAAGAGCCAGAATAAATTGGCTAAAGGATGGTGAACGGTGTACTAAATTCTTCTTCAATTCGATTCAAGCCAGACGAAATACTAATAGAATTTGCTCCCTAAAATTGCAGAATGGGGAGGAGATCTCCAAACCAGAGGATCTCCTTAAGGAAACTGAATGCTATTTCAAGTGTTTCTATGGCCATTCTCGACTTCCTTCTAACCTAAACTACTTAGAATCCTTCATACAGAGGAAGATCACTTAGGAACAGGCTGCCACCCTTATTAAGCCAGTGGATGAGAAGGAAATAGAAGAGGTACTCTTCCACATGCACCCGAATAAATCTCCTGGTCCTGATGGTTTTAATAGTTTCTTCTTCCAGAAAACATGGCATGAAACTGGACCTATGATCAAAGATGCTATATTGGAATTCTTCTCCAATGGGATTCTACTGAAGGAAATAAACAAAATTCATATATGCCTGATCCCTAAAAAACCGTGCTCATCTTCCTTGGAAGACTACAAACCTATTGCATGTACCAATGTCCTCTACAAGATTATTTCTAAAATCTTGGCAAATAGACTGAAAGAGGTAATGGATTTTTTGATATCTGAAAATCAGAGTGTTTTCCTAAAGGGGAGAAGAATTGGTGACAACTATGCCATAGTCCAAGAGTTAATGAAGGGATACCAAAGGAAAAATAGCCCTCTTAATTGTACTATTAAGGTTGACTTCAAAAAAGCCTTTGATCATGTGGAGTGGGAGTTCCTTCTACGGACACTAAGGCTAATGGGATTCCTAGAGATATTTATTACTTGGATCTCAGCCTGCTTCACCTCACCCACTTACTCCACCCTTGTTAATGGTTCTCCAACAAACTCCTTTAAGGGTTTCAGAGGTCTGAGACAAGGGGACCGTATCTCCCCTTATCTCTTTCTTATTTGCATGGAAGTGCTTAGCCTAATCATTCGGAAAAAGGTGGAAAATAGTGGGTCCTTTTCGCTATCACTCGAAATGCAAGAAGGTTAGGTTGATTAACTTATGATTTGCGGATGACTTATTGCTATTCTCTAAGGCTCATGCTCAGTCTATAGAGGTTCTAATGTCTTCCCTGACTGACTTCAGGGATCTATCAGATCTAGAGATTAATTTCTCTAAAAGTCACTTTGTCTTAGCCTCAGGAGCTAACTTCATGGAACACAGAATCGGTCTACTTACTGGAATGGCCAGGAAACTTGCCCCTTTAACCTATTTGGGGCTGCCTATAACCATTAAACGAATCCAATTCTTGGAATGTCAACCCCCTGTTTGAGAAAATACAGAAACGTTTGGGCCTTTGGACTAACCGTGTTCTTTCCTTTGGTGGGAGGTTACAACTTATCAAAGCAGTACTAAATTCCCTACATGTCTACTGGTCCTCCAATATACCCCTAGTAAAGGGGGTCGTTAAATCAATCGAAACACTATTCCGAAGATTCTTATGGGGCAACCTGAACACCAACCAACATCTAGCTAAGGTTAAATGGCAGGATGTATGCAGAAGAAAGGAGGAAGGGGGACTAGGACTGATTTCCTTAGCATCCTTTAACAAGGCTGCTTTGATCTAGAATCTATGGAATATCCTCTTAGAAAAAAATTCCCTATGGGTTAGATGGGTGCACAGCTATATCCTACAAGGATCCAGCATTTGGTCTATACCTATTAGACCCTCATTCTCATGGCAAATGTGTCAACTATTGAGAACTAGGCCTATACTTGAACCTCTGGTTTCTTGTCGGATAGGAAATGGAGAAAGGGCTCATCTATGGTTTGACAACTGGACAGGGCTAGGCCCCCTAATCAGCCATACTCAGGCTCGTCAGTCATGGAACAATATCCCCATACAGGCTAAGGTCAAGTCAATTATACTCCGAGGGCATTGGAATGTACCTTCTGACCTACAATCCTTGCTACCAAGCTATCAACCCAACCAGCAGCAGGATGAGCTATTCTATTGCCTCAACCTTCCTCCTAACACATTCCGTATCTCAAATTTTAGAAAGTGGCAAACTCATAACAGTCCTAGAAAAGAATGGTTTCCTATTGTATGGCACAAGTCTCTTATGCCAAGTTCCTCTATTCTACTATGGCTCACAATTCAGAATAGATTGAGTACTACTGTTGACTTCACTATCTATCTATCAATTCGGAATGTGTGCTATGTGAAAGGTTACCAGAATCCAGGGACCATCTATTTTTTGAATGCCCATTCTCACACTTCCTATGGGAGCGGGTTAAAGCCTTAAACTTGACTCCTAATTCAGGCTCAACCATCACTGAAGCCATGGAATGGCTACTGAGGCTGTCCCGATCTTCTACTCAGAATGAGCATGTCTTTATTATCTCTCTTGCCTCCTCCATTAAGGAGATCTGGCAAGAAAGGAATTACAGGAGATTCCAATCCAAAGCACACACAAGGGAGGAGGTTCTGAGCTCTCTGATTAGTAAAATCAGAGAGCAAATCCTCATCTCAACAAATTCAACAAGATATGCATGTATAAGCGCTAATCTAGCTTCTTCATGGCAAATCTATTAAACAACTATTACAAGAATTCTTAAAAGGAACTGAAGACAATACCTGTATCCAAGCTTGCATCTGGAGCTGACAAGTTTATTCCTAAGGGCTATGCTCTCTTCTGGAGAAATCAAAACTTCGTTAGAAACAAGAAACATGGGCAGTAGGTGATTAGCGAAAAGACTTACGTTGATACATACGTAAGGAGTTGGACGGAGATGATATACTGGAACCCCTAAAACGGAGAGAAGATTCGGGTGTGTTGTCCTGAGCCGCATCCTCTCTGAGACCAAGCATCGAAGGAACTTTTTACCTCGATGGAGGCATGATCGAAGACGTCGGCTGAAGGGTGAGTAACCCTAATTCGGAAGCTTCTGGAGAAACCACCGAAAGAGCAACGAATGTTTACTTAAAAAGGCGACAAAAGATGTTTTAACCCTCTGCTACACGGAGTCGTTTTTGTTCTGTTTTTGAATTTCTAGCTATACGGCGTCGTTTCACACCAGAGTTGAGCTTGTCAGCTATCTGCTCTTAGTCATCTAAAGCGTGTATTAAACTTAACTCTTCTTATTCTTTAATCAATATTACTTTTAATTTTTTTTTTAAAAAAAACAAAGGCTAACCCAGTAAGAAACCAAAAACAACACCTGAACGCTGAAGTTGTTTTAAAATATTGAACCTACTCTAGAAGAATCCGTTAAAATTGTAGGAGGCTGGACTTTTGCCCTTGCCTAGCCATCCTAACTGGACAACTGTGACTTTGCAAGAATTAGAAAAAGAAATGCCACTGGGAAAGTATTACTGTGATTACTGTGACAAGGAATTCCAAGACACACCCATTGCTCGTAAACGCCATCTCCAAAGTTCCTCTCACCTTCGCGCAAAATCTCTCTGGTACAGCACCAACACCAACATCAGCTTTCGCGCTTCATCTGATGCTGGCTTCCCCAAAGGTGTCTGCAATCGCTTTGCCAAAACGGTAGCTTTTTCGTTCCTTTTTGTTTTGTTTTCTTGTGATTTCTTATTTTATAATCAAATCACTTGTTTTTGGTTATTTTGATTTGAACATTTACTTTTTTGGTGTCAATTATGAAGGGATTTTGTCCATTTGGAGATTCTTGCAAATACTTGCACACATCTCCTACTCCTCAAGGTGAATTTACAAGTGTTGGGATACTTCCAAAATTTAAGTGATCGAATTATAACAACCCTTGTGCGTAAATGATTTTAGGAAATAAATTCATGGGTTATTGTTAATGCCTTTGGTAATTTTTTTGATCATTCAGCTTCGGATTTCGTGGAAAATCAGCCGTCGCCTATTCTTTCGACATATCAGTTAGTTGGCAGAAGCGCTATGCAGGGTAATTATCTGTTGCTACGTGCTTAGCTCGAAAGACTTGTGATAACTTCTGCTAACCAAATTTAACTACTTTTTTTGTTGGGAGTCAAAGATGCAGTCGTTCCATGCTCTATTTCTTATGGACAAGTAAACCACAAACACAGGGTTGAATAGTTTGTGAATACTTACTGTTTAGCGCGAAACTTGCACTGGGTTGCATTAGCTATTACATCATCCGGGAACTGTATTCTCTGATCAGAAAGCTTGTCGTGTAATTTCTTTCCTAGTTCCATTGGCTACTATGAGGTTCTATTTAGTTTTGTTTCTTCTTGTAATCACCAGGTGATGTGCTAAGAGACAGCATCGGAATGTCATGGGGTAATTTGCCACCATCATTAAGGCCTCCTCCAGAATGTGGATACCTGCCTCTTCCCTTTGTTGATTGGGGATAACTCCTATTTACAATTAGGCATCACAGTGTAGTATATTTATCATTGTTATTTTGTTGTGTTAAGATGTGAGCCCTGTGAAGGAATGCCGCTTTTGTGTATTCTCCACGATCCAATTTGGTGCAGTATTTTATCCATCCCTTGTTATATTAGCTGGCACTTATGGCTATATATTCATCTATTACTTGTTTTTTCTGAAGGAACACTACAGATAGCTCCATTTTGGAGCTATTAGATCAAAAAAGTTGCTTCTCTGGATCTGTCTGTTCTGTGTAATCCAATCATATAACAGGAGTGCATAACATAACAATTAGGAGGCTTTTTTAGAAAATTTGAAAATTTATGTTTCCTGAACAAGTCAAAAAATCATGTACAGGTCAAGAATCTTCCTAATGTATCCTTTGAACGATTGGTTGCAACGTCTTGCAGCGTCATCATATTATCTGGTCCCCTAGAGATGCTTCAATGTATACGCTTCCTCCTCTTCATAGTATGTATAGAATGTATAATTGTGATGATGAGTTGTGCTTGAACACAATAAAGTAGATGAAAGCAAGGTTGGCAAACCATGTTGGTGTGTTTTCTTTTCACCCCATAATGATTCAAGCCTCTTACGTAGGATGTTTTCTAACCTTACGGAACTGCATTTTGTTGCACACTTCCTTGAATTGCAGTAAAAGCTTATGGAGCTCATTGCATTCATGACGTAATGGAAATGGACTGCTCCAGTATATATGGGTAGAAACTTGTCGGATATAAAACACAACACAACAATACCCAAAGTCCAGCTTAAGCAGGGTATGGGGAGGATAAGATGTACGCAGTCATGCCCGCATTTCCTAAGAAATATAGAGACTGTTTCTTTATAGACCCCCGGTTGTTTTGGTGACTTGAACTCAAAACCTCCTTAGTCTTAAGTGAGGAGTTAACTAACTAGGCTACTCTTTGTTAGAAACTTGTCGGATATGACAACTACTAAACCTGTAGCTGACACGTAGGGGGAAGTCAAATGGACGCTGCGAAGTCAAATGGACGCTGCGAATGTAGCTAGTGTTGACTTCTAGTATTCTATCCCAGGATTTAGATTTTGGATTGAATACTGGGAGCCAAACTCCGGCTACTCTCGCTCTCACAAATAAATCAGCTTGTTTATGCCAATTTAAGGAATGATGTTATTAGATATCAACCTTACGGGTAAAGCTAGCATGTATATGTAAATTGTGTAATGTTACAAAATTTTTCCTTGCATTCAGTTTGGTAGTATGATGAAGGGTTTTGGGGGGCCTGAGGAGAAACTGGACCTGATCTAAGTGAGTTTGCATAGACCAAGACATCATATCTCAATGCAAAATTTTAACGTAATGGGTTATGAGTCATATTTTCGTATAAAATTTACTTCATCTTTATGTCTTTTTCTAAAGTAAGATTACTCCACTTGTGAATTTTCAACATCTCTTATTGATAAATGAATCCATCCATATCGAACTAGTTCTCCCTCAACTCATAGCTCATGGGAAGCCATTTGAATCATTCCATGAATCACCCATTCATCTCACTCAATTCTGTGGATAGACTATGAATAACCAATTCATCTGTCCCAAATTTACGAAATATCTAGTTTTGATACCAACTAATGGTTTTGAGGGGATTTGAGGAGAAATTTGACTACATCCAAGTGAGTCCATATATACCTAGAACATTATATCTCAATTCAAAACCTTAAGACAATGAGTTATGAGTTCTATCTTTATATATAATTAAATCCGATAATTATGTACCATGTGACCCTACAAGATCTATATTAAGTTTTCGTCCGTAATAATTTGTGTTATTTTTCGTACCAAGATGGGTTGCTTGCAATAAGAAGCTACATGCGTAGAACGTAGACCCTCTGGTGTTCTGTCCTTGATTGGTTTCATATTTGGATTTTACTACCAGTGGCGTCCATGAAAGAGCTAGTTTCATTGACCTTTGCAAATTCTGGAGGAGTTGAGCCAAGAGTTCTCATGACATAACATAACTGAACTTTCTGTTACTGTGGGAACGAGGAGCTGCTGGGGATGATGTGAAGTAATCTAGCTGCTTACTGCTGTTGCATCCTGTGGGCCAAAATATACTTTATGTCCTTTTGTTAATATATTAAACATGAGTAACTTAGAATTTCATTTAACAAAGGTTCAAGCTTTCAATGCTATATGTAAGGAGAGATGTTAACTGCAAAAAATAATACTTTTTATTATTTGAAGAAATGCAACGTAAGAGTGTTGATTATTATCTCAAACTCAACAAGTCAAAAATGCAAACCAACACAATAAGTCAAAAATGGTGGCTATTTTGGTGGCTTTCGGTGGATGCATGTATTAGCCAGCTATAACCCATTGGCTTTTCTGTATAAGAGAAGCAGCAGCAGCAGCAGAGAGAGAGAAAAAAAAAAGAGAGCCTAAAAAGAGAGAGAAGAGGAGAGAAAGAGATGCACCAAAAAGAGAGAAATTTGAGAAAGAGAGAGAAATTCTCTCAAATTGTTTTTGGTTCTGTATTTTTCAATTTTTTTTTTCTATTCTGAGTGTTGTGAGCTTGAGTTAATTTAGGTCTTTGAGAAATTGAGTGATAAGCAATATTGTATGTTCTCATTGATTATACTGAAATACTCCGTCGTCTCCAAACTGAACATAAGCATTACCGAACTAGTATAAAAATCTTGGTGTTCTTATTACTGTTTTATTTTCAGTTCAAATTGATTAGCTTTTCTGCACAATAAAGAGAACTATTAGATTTAGTTTCACAGAAAGTTGTATATGAACTGATGGCCAGATATCTAGCCAGGATACTGGTTCTTCAAGAAAGAGAATACTTCGATTTTTTCTTCTTTTTTTTTTCCTTTTTGGCGAAAGTGAGAGTTTATTTGAAGAATGAAAAAAGAAAGTTCTACATCACGTCTGCCAAATTTGATTATTATACAAAGTTCAAATTAAGATGTACAGACCAAATCATAGTGGAGTATAGGATTAAATTAAAGGCAACTTTCGTCCTGCGTATCACTTCGTCATTGCATGCTCACTTTTTGCCCAACATTTAGGCCATTATTTATTTCATGGGCTAAACAAGTTTAAGTTTACGCACAAGGGGGACTCTACTGCATTCAAACTTCTAATTAGTTGGAGAACCTAGGCTCTTTGAAAGGACAGAAATTGCAGATTTTTTCCAGGGACAAGTCAAAATGCTTAAGACTTCTTTCATATAACCTTGCAGAGC
This sequence comes from Erythroxylum longipes, assembly GCA_027563885.1. NCBI lineage: Eukaryota > Viridiplantae > Streptophyta > Magnoliopsida > Malpighiales > Erythroxylaceae > Erythroxylum > Erythroxylum longipes. The sequence continues at coordinate 21,887,694 of JAOQMS010000006.1, forward strand.
ATCAGGAAATTGCTGTTTGTATGCAATGTTCATACAACTATGAGTCATGATCTTGTTTCCTTATAGGATGTACCCTCAGATAACTTGTAATGATTAGGATTGATTAAAGACAATCCTGCGGCGTAAGAAACCTTGTAAAGTCTCTTGCTTCTGTTGTTTCCCTAGTATGCTACTCTTCTTGTACCAGTTATAGGATTCCTAAACCTTTTTCCTTTTTGCATGAACGCATTTTATTTCTTACAAAAAAATGTTTCATCCTGCAAGTTTGGGAGATTTAGTATCATTATGCTAATTTCCTCCACTTCTTACTATCTCTTCTATAATATCAATTGCAGCCATCAACTGAATGTATCCACGACATTTCAGAAATTAAAGACTAGCATTTTCGTAGGCCTTCTTCAACAGTACTATTCGGACAGTTCTGGCATTAATCAAAAACAACCTCATTTGTAATCAAAGTTCCAAAAGTGAACGTAGAAAGGATCTTCTCTAAAAAACGAAAGGCCAACGTCTCGTTTAAGGCTACATTCGCAACTCCACTTACGGGAATTTTATCAACTACTGCTTCGTAATCAATAACACTCTACAGCCACATCTTAACCAATTTTGTAAACTACTCCATAATCAATAACACTCTTTCATTTTATTAATAAAAGAACTTTCCATTCCTGACTTCTAAAATTATATAAACAACACCTGATATAGCCAATTTAATGAGTACCGTTTCATGATATATTCATTTTATCAATCTAGATAACTAAGATATTTTGCCCTACCAACTTTTGATTGTGTTAAGCTAACTCACGTAACAGCAATAAGTGTTTCCACACCTCTTCTGTGAAATATTATTAAAAAATAAATGACTGTGAGGCTTAATCAGATCTTGAAAAAGAAAACACCCTTCACATTCACACTTACATATTGAGTTCTCAACTTTTGGTGGATTGCTAATCATAGAATAAAGCTCTACTTTGTTATATTTAGGAATAACACACTAATTAAAACAAGTATACTTTGATCTCTAGGTTGAAAAGCTTCCCATGTAGACTTTGTAAAACATTTGCCGAAAGAGTATTCTGTCTAGGCTATCCTATAGGCTCTGTCAGGAAAAGGAGAGGAGTCAAGCATATTTGCCTTTATTTCAGGAAGTTGAAAGGAATTAGCTTAAGACCAGCTTCAAGCCCTATTATAGATAGTAGCCATCCATTGGAGACAGTAGGTGACTATCCTTAAAAAATACAAGTATTTCTCGTAAAGGATCTTAAAGTTTCAATCAAAGTTATAGCACGGTACTGATATCGGTGTTGGATTTAGTTCTAGTATAATACTGATACCAGTTAATATTGAGTACTGTTTCAGATAATGTTTAAAATTTATAAAATAATCGTTATTTTTTTAAAATTATAAATTACTCTCTCAATATATTGTACTGTATAATTTATAATTTTACATCATGCCTATCTCAAAAAATCATTATAATAGAAATTTAAAATTACCACAATTTATTTATTTTTATTAATATTACTTTTCAAATATTCACATATAAATAATAACAACATTTAATATGAAAATGATTATTTTGTCATCATACAAATATTAATTAAGGACAATACAAAATACTTAAAACGTTATAATTTTATCATATAATAAATAATAGTTATATCAAAACATCAAATAAAAAGAATAATAAATAACCATGACTCTCTAATTATTACAGTTTACAACAAGAGTTCGTGCCAAGGAAACAACTAACTAGAAGCAAAATCTGAAACAAAAACATTTACAATTATATTTACATTTCATATGTAGAATTTAATATATTCATCAAATATAAGTGAAATTAAAAGAGGATGAGAAATAAAAACCTGAAACTTTATTTAACCAAATACTCGCTTAAATAGCATTTACCTAAATTCTTATTTGGTATAAAATTCTCATCAATAAGAGGAGTCTCATTATTATCATCATTTAAATTCATTGCACTAAATGACATGCCATTACTTTTCCATCCAAGATTATCTTTCAAGTTACTTTCATCTATCAAACCCGGTTTTTCAGAAACCTAATCCACTAAATGATTGATATAGACAAGGCAAATTAAATCAACATAACTACTTATCCTATTAAGAATCCTAGTAAACAGATAAAATTAAATTATTAAAAAGTTACACGAAATCATATCTAACTTAATAATGATTATAATATACCTTTCCCGAAGCTTTAAATTGTATCGAACAAAGACTAAGTTGTTTAATCTTTTATGCTCCAATTCCTTTCAGACCCTGTTGCACACACATTGATTCAAAATTCGAATTGCAAACCTTTGCAATTCTGAAACACTATTTTCAAATTGGTCCCACCAAACAACTGTAAGACAACAAAAATAACATTATAAATAAAATAAAGTGATGATTAATTTTCAACAAGTAACAAAAAGGAAAAAAATTACCTGGATTAAATTTGTCTCATTGACGAATACCATTTGGCATCCCAAAATCACTAAAAGCATCCTTATAAATCTTAGTTTGTGAGCTTAAAAGATTGTTGTAATAGTTGATAGCATTTTCCTGTTAACTTCAGCATTCTTTGTAAAACTTAGACTAAAATATATACTAGAATTAAAAAATGCTCTAACTGAAAGCAACGGAGAGTAAAGTTGTCTTTCTTATCTCTCATTGATGACTACAAAATAATTTGTGTATAAAAAAGACCTATTTTTCAAATTTGCCTTGATTGCTTTCTTTGCTGTCTACATGACATCCTAAAAACAACTCACTATTACCTTCTCATCTTGATTAACCAAACAAAGTACCCTCACAAAAGACTCATAAACTCATATGAAAAATTAACATTGGGATCAAAATTCAATATTTTCAATTATAATTCTAGAAACCTCCAATCCAGTATTAGACCTAGCATGTTAAGATACAACCCACTTATCACTTGTAAATATTTGCCTTAACCCCTTCTACATCAGAATAAAGCACTAAAGTGATAAGAAATTAGTTGCAAATCTTGTAACAGTAAGATAACACAAATTTCTACCATTAGTGAAATCTTTTCTTATTAAATTCTGGACCCATGCATAATTGTAGCTTTCTTTCTTTTTGCATAGTCTTATTGATAATAGGAAAATGACTAGCTTCTCATATATTTTCCAACATCAGGTCAATGCAATGTACAATATAAGGGGTCCAATAAAAAGAATTATACTCACTTTTCAATCTTCTAGTTGCTTTATAAGCAGAATCATTGTTAGTAATAAAATGAGCAATATTTTCTAGCCCAACTTCATTCAAAACTTCATCAAATATTTGGAAAGGAGTAACATCATTCTTGACAAGGCCAAATGCATCAATAAACTTTAAAATCATTGTCTCCTTTGCAGAATAAACCAAAAAATTATAATAGGCTCATGTTTTATATTTTCCAACCATTACACATGATTGAACACTCATAAGTAGCCCAAGTCATTCTTTTTTCATCCAAATAACTTTTATTTCATAAACAGAGTTGTTTAGAAGTTTACCTCTGTAGTCATTAATTGAAGGAGTTTTGTATCTTGGACCAGAGGAGGCATTAACATCCACCAAAGGCTAATAATAATAAGATTGGGCAACATTAAATACTATACCTAATTTATACTAACATCCATACATTTCCATGTCCATGTTATGAGCTATTTATATAGATTGCAAGGCATTATGGATTGAAGGCTGAGTTTTGGGAGTTATTTGTGGTGCAAAAAAGTTAGATACATGTCTTATTCTTTTCTTAACATTAGGTGCAACATTTCCTTTTGTTGGATAGGAATACTACCACCTTCAACGTCCCCACTATCATTTGGACCACCAACAAAAGAATTTCCACTACTAATTTTGTAATTCAATCTTTGCCTTCAATCTTTCTCATGTTAGTACTCTTCAATCAAAGTCTTCATTCACCATTTCACATCATTACTCACCTTCTTACGAGGCTCTACATTACCCTTGATCCCAGCTAAATGCTTATTTATTCTAGTGATTTACCCACCTTTCAATTCTTGTTACAATACAAATAAATAATATAGTTCTTTATTACAAGAACCAATCTAGCATAAGCCTAAGATGGATCATCAAATCTTCCAATACTTGAAGTGTAAGGCCCCAAAAAAAGTACCCTAGTTGAAATAATACATGTTTATGAAGGTACATGTATGATAGGAGTTAGAATTTTGCTATGATTAGAATATGAAAGACATATGATTTGAATCTTTGGTCAAGTGGATAATGGTTAGTGGATTGAAATTAATTGATTTCATTAGAGAATTAAGGTATTTAAATGTACATTTGGTCTAGGAATAGTTGTCAAGTGGCAAGTTAAGTTAGTACATAAAAATTAGAACAATTAGCTTATGAGTTAGTGACATTTGGCATGGTTAAAGCATTGACAAATGACATAGTTGATACATTGACAAATGGCAGCACTAAGTGTGTGACATATGACCTAATGTATCATTGACACATGGAAGCTCCTTTAAGGGACACGTGAAGCTCATGCATGAAGACATATGTTGCTCCAATTCCATGACACCTAGCTTTGGATGTGGTAAATTCTGCTAGAGCAAGTCTTCATTTTAGTCTCTTCTCTCCACCGAAATTTCATTCTCCTACTCCCCCTCTCAACTTCTGGACCTGTGCTGAATCTTGGATCATCATCTTTGTAAGTTATTTCATCAAGAAGTAGGTCATTTAACTTTATGTAATACTATCTTGTTGGTGCTAAAAGTTACACCTTAAACTTAGGTATGTGCTAGATGTTTGGAAGCATGGTTTAGCTGGATTCTTAGAGTTAAATTTGAAGTTTAGTAAGGTAAGGGAATTATAAACTTAGTATCCTGTGATAACATGTGTTGTTTGATGTTTGATATGGATCAATTGTGTAGTAAAATGGGAAAGAATTGAGGTTTGATGGAAACTGGTTTGGATGAGTAGTTCTACTGGACAGGTTTCGGTATTTTAGCCATATCTTGCTGTGTAGGTATCCAAATTTGATGAATTTAAATTATTATTAAACTAGAAACTTATATCTACAACTTTCATGGAGGCGTAAAATTTTATTTCTATCACTAAGTGTTTCAAAAGTTGGCTTGAAGTTGAATATCTGGAATCTGTCACTGTTTGTGAACAGTCTGTAGTCATTTAGGGATAATCTTCAAAATACTGAACCAAATTGCATAAAATTGTTGTCAGTAGAAACTTAAGACATAATGGAACAAATTTTTAGAGAATTTTTGGCCTAAATCTTTCATTTTTATTGTAAAAATGACCGTGTAACATTGACCCGAAAGTCTGTTTTGTGGAAAAGCTGAAAGAAAATGATGAAGTATGTGTTTTCACTGAACTTGCTTTGGTATTTCGATTATAACTTGAACTGTGGATCTCCAAATGAGTTGGTACTTGATTTAGAGTAAACTAGAGACATATTTATACAAATTTATTGGAGAAGTAGAATTTTAATTCTGTCTCTATGATTTTCAAAATTTGGCATGAAATTGAGTTTTGGCTTAGGCTGTAGCACTACTAGGGACAGAAATCATATCCCGTGGTTTTTGAATAAACTGTATAGATGTAGGCCGAATTAGACTAAGGTGTTTTCACCAGATTTGAATCTTATTATCTTATATTTAAATGGTATAAATTTTGTAATTTTTGGATATTGGAATGGAGAGTTATGAGGTGTCCAACTTGGAGGCATGATCATGCATTAGTCAAAATTTCAAATGTACATAGTCTGTGGTATTTTGAGCATAACTCATTGAATACCAAACCAAATTAGATGAAATTGGTATCATTGGAAACCTAATACAAAGAGGGAAAACTTTGTAGAAGGAAGTATTACTTAATTACCTCACCTTCCTTATGAGAATAATTGAGCAAAGTGGACCCGAAGGTGGATTGTGAAATAAATTTGGATTGAGGAATTGGGTATGATTTCCCATGATTGAGAATGTGACAAGATTAAGGATAAGAAACCCGGAATTTGTCATAAACATGCATCATACATATTCAGTATACATGCATGTGCATAATTGAATTTATAATTGTGCACAATAATGATATGTGTTTGTATTAAATGTTTTAGAGGAACCCATCGAGCGACCGATTCTAGATATTACCGGGACGTCGAGGCAATAAGCAATAAGGGAGATTTAGTAAGTAATTTAGACGGTAAATTTTGTGAGTAATCTTACATGGTCACACCTTACTTTGTTCTACTTATTGAATTTGATTTATGCTAATTATGTTCTGAATTCTGGACAATGATTGTCTGAGGCGTTTGATGCATGTTTATATCATTGGAAGTGCTATTTGCATGTGAATATGATTGACTACTTGCTTTGCACATAAAATGTCTGAAATGACCTTATTTTGTTTTAAAACTATTCAGTCCTAGTTATGGGTAAATAGGCATGCCTAGAAGCGTCTGTAGTTACTTCTGTGACACTTCAGTGTCTTCTGTTATTGATACTTCGGTGTCTTCCGTTATTGACACTTCGATGTCTTCTGTTATTAAGACCTAAGTCTCTTCTGTGATATGATACCAATTATGGTATCTTCTGTATAAGTCCCGTTACCCACTTCTGTTGACGGATTAGCAGTCATCTGATTGTGTATTATGATATATGTTGGATTTTGAAATAATCAAAATGATGTTTTGAACTGAAGGGATTGTGCCTTCTTTGATACCAGTTCTGTGAACTATGCAACTGTTCTGAAATTTAATATTTGCTTATGCTATAACTTGATTCAGTATGATTAATTGTCAAATTATGCATAGTTTAGTTATTACTCACTAAGCTATATGCTTAGCAAGGTGGATTTGCCCCGTGTAGGTTCTAAGCGACATTTTTAAAGACTGGGACAAGACAACCGCAATGGCCAATGAAGTCTGAGTGTTGTTTTGAAAATAATGTAAAATATTTGATTTGACTTTTGGGCTTTTATTTGACATTTATATGTGAATTTGTTTGTAAGTTTGTAACAACAATACTTAGATTTTTCAGTGAGTTTGTGTTACGTACTATGTAGTTTAATGTATGTTTGCCTCAATTGTTTACTGAAAGTTTTCGTATGCCTTGATTTGTTTGTGCTGTTTTGTGTGGCATTCATATATCCTTTCAGGGGGTATGTGGGTGTTACATGAAGTGATTGAATTATCACATGCACTTGAACTTTCCTCCATTAATCTATAAAAATAAATAAAGACGTAAATTAAAATTAACTTAATAACTTCGTATCAAAATCAAGTTATGTACAATAACAAGAAGAAATAGAGCAACAATAGTTTCTCAACAATCATATATCATTTGCATACAAGTAACCTTTATTAAATTATATTAATGATTCCTTAATGAAATAAAATGAAACTAAATTAGTTAAGACAAATTAAAGAAAACATACAAAAATGATGAAAACGATGGATTCATTTAGGACCTAGTTCTTTGGTTTAATCTCAGCCTACACCCAATTGGACATATTTCATTGAATTGTTATTCTTATACCTCTCCTAGCAACTATTAATTGTAGATTAACAACATGCTCTATTAACCTCGATTTTTGCTTAAGTCGTGTTTAATTAAGAGACGCTTGTTAATTAAACCTAGCCATCGAATAATCTAGAATAAGCTCTTTAGATTTAATTAGATAGCCACATTAAAAATTAGGAAATTAGATTAATAAAGGCAATAACTACACAAGCTCGGGTTATTGAACCTAGGTTTTGTTATCCCTAATGATTAAAAACCATTAGTTGCCACAAATGAATCTCAACATAACAATTAGGAATTATACTGAAATTATAACAATGGGTTCTTACATAAAAATAATCAAGTAGAGCATTCAATCACTCTCACATAACACTCAAAGATTAAACATATGATAACATAATCAATCCCTAAGAGAAAGAACAACAAATAATGAAAGAAATGCTTAACTGAGTGGTCAGTGTCGATGTTACCTCTGAACTAGAGTCGAAATGTCTAACTCTCCATGGGTCTCCAAAGGAAGAGAGGTTTGCCCCTCTTCATTCTCCCAAAACCTTCGTTTTGGCTCTTCAAATTCCTCCTAAATTAAAATATATAACTTTCATATCTTTTGGCCATCACCAATATGTTACTTTTATACAAAAAATGTAAGGTTTAATAGACAACTGGCACTTCTTATGGTGGTGAGTGGGTGTGTCATGGGTGTGACACACTGGTGGTGACACAACTTCTCACGGTCATGATCTCACGCCTATGCACTCCATATATGGCCATGAGCATGCTTCATTCTCCATTCTTTTATGCTTTATATTGTCTTTTTCTTTTAATCTCCTTCTTCTTCTTCTTGCTCTATGAAGACAAGGGAGAGTGAATCTTCAAAAAACGGCCCAAATATAGTGCGTTCGACTCACTTTAGCTTATTCGTTTTCGAATTATGCCTAAAATCATATATAAACTAAAGTGAGTATCTTAAGCATTTTCATAACAATAATCCCTAATTGTTTGGAACAAATTCATAACCAATTAAGCACATATCAATTTTCCCCACACTTAGCTTTTGACCCTCCTCGAGTAAACATCTAAATTAAAATAATAGACGTAAAAATATTTACTAAATTCCTATATTTCCCAAGAATATAAAGTCATAAGCAAATATGAATGATTTTGAAAAATCATAGCAAGAACTTAACAATGTATGCTTTTACTCATGATCAATCGACATTCATCACTTTTAGAAACTGAGCAATTTACATGTACACTTGAAAAATGTGTTTAAATAAAGAATATCCATAGGTACACTTAATACCATTCATGATCATGACATTCCACAACTTTGCATATCATTTCATTTCTCCACCACTAAGGTTCACATGCATAATCATGAATCAATGGACTTTTCAAGGTATTAATGTAAACAAAGGTAAGGTGAGACGTATTTGGGTAAAGTAGCATGAAAGCCATCAAAGCTAGTGAAATAAGAAAAGCACTCAGTATACCACCAAGTGCAAAAACTAACATTCACTCACAATTGTGTACATCAACCATGATGAATGCAAAAATCATGTTTCCTAGCTTAAAGTCAAGCTCTCTTACCATAAACCACATCAAGCATATATTACTCACAAAAATTAATCATAAACAAGATTTTGTAACCATAGGAAGTAATTATTGACAGCAGCATCCACTTCATATCCAACATACCCAAGTAACCCATTTAATACAACTTTAGGAGGAAAGACTTATCATAAACAACTTTTCAACACATATGCATTTCCTCTTTGATAATTTTATTTAAACATTTTTTCTTTTTCCTTTCCTTTTCCTTTTCCTTTTCTCTTTTCCTTTTCTTTTTTATATATATAAACATTGAAAGAACTATATCAATGTGGGAATTTCAATGATAAGACATAAAATGACATCCCAACAATTATAACCATCCTATATATATGCATAACCCCACACTTAGAATTTAGTACATCCATAAACTCGACAATCAACAAATGCACTAGCTTTAAGGCTTAGGTGGTACATTTGGTTAGGTTTAAAGCATGTAATGTGGTTAATGTAAAAAGAAAGTCTAATAAAGCTCAAGGGGGCTTATAAAAAAGAAAATCATATAATGGGTAGGCTATTTGGATAATGTAATTAGGAAAAACAAAGAATGCCTCATCATTTTCATATTAATGCATGTGATTAAAATGTTGTCTTAAATAGAAATCAAAGCAAAGTTAGGGTGTACATGTCATGAAGGTCACACATAAATAAAAGACAATGAGACTGATATGAATGTGTCAGCCTAATAAGGCTCAAAATCTCATTGGCTTTTGTTTACCACTGGTCACTACTCTTCTAAAGATAATGCATATCGAGCAATCATAAGAGCAAAAGTACATGCTAAAGTTGCCACGAAATTCTCTGGTCAATTTATTCTCTAATAATGACTATATAGTCCTAGGAGTAATAGAAAAAGAAAAAAATGTTTGTTCGTTTGTTTTATTCTCTCTCATTTTGATTGAAAACTTAAAAACAAGAAAAAAAAACAACTACAAACACACATGCATATAAGAAATAAATGCAAAAATGTTAAGGAAAAGAAATTAACTTCCCTTTGGTTACCTCCCAAGAAGTGCCTTTTTTTAGTGTCATTAGCTCGACTCAATACTTTCCTCATGTTACAAAATTATGATCTTCGGGTGTCACAATTTGTGATTCCTCTCTGAGAGGTTGTTCAGGATAGGGTCTTAGTTGATGATCATTCACCTCTAGTGCCTTCCCTATCTTCAAAATCTCCATTTCTACTGAGTCCATACACTTTGGAAATATCTTAATTATCTCTTCACCTTTCTCCTCTTCATTCAATTTCTCCATTCTGCCAAGTAAAGGTGAAGGGTTAGTATTAACAATAATCATAGATTCAGTACTCACCTTCGAGCTAAATGATATGTCTTTTTCTCCTTCAAGCTCCTTCTCCACTTCTTCCACACAAGCAATTCCTTGAGTAGTATTCTCAAGATTCTTAAGCTTCTCTTCACTCTGTAAGTTTTCTCCACTAACATCCCTTAGGTACACCTCAAGTTGATATGGTTGCTCCTCTTTGCCTTATGGTTCCAGGTGATTGAAATCTCCCCATCTAGACATTGCATATTGCTGGAACCATTTCACATCCTACAGGAATTGTAAAGTGGTAGCATCGACAACATTAACTAATTCTTCTAAGGATATAACTGAGTTTTGATGGCTCTCCCATTCTTGCAAGCTAGACCAAAATTGCCTTTCCTTATGTTGAAATTGTTGCACTTCTTGCTGAAACTGTTGTACATCTTGTTGAAACTGTTGTACACCCTGTTGAAACTGTTGTATATTCTGTTGAAATTGAATATTGTTAGCATCCATAATATTAAGCAAGTCTTCCAGAGATGTACATGAGTCGTGATAAGAAGCTTCCGGTCAATACTAGAATTGTTGTGTGTCCTGCAAACTACATGGAAGTAATTCTGTTGATTATCCTATCTATAACTAAAGTTAGGTTGATCAGTCCAAACTTAATTATGAGATTGGGAATATAAGTTACAGAAAATATTACTTCCGTCTATAAATATTTTTTAACATAACAACCGCTAAACAAAAAGTGAAAAGATCATGAAATAAATTGCAAGAAAATATATACAAAATACTAATTAAAATTAAGAACAAAAACTAAAGCACCGTAATCCGCGACAACAATTTCAATATTGATAGTAATATGTCTTAACGCTAAGCAAAATAAACTAGACCTACTACTATAACAGGGGTGAGTCTAGGTCGATCCCACAAAGAGTGTGTATAAAGCTTTTGAAATAAAATTAAATGGCATTTAGGTTATGGGGGGTTGGTTTTTCGAACAATAAAATAAAATGAAACTAAACTAGTAAAGACAAATTAAAGAAAACATACAAAAATGATGAAAATGATGAATTTGTTTGGGACCCGATTCTTTGGTTCAATCTCAGCTTACACCCAATTAGACATATTTCATTAAATTTTTGTTATTATACCTCTCCTAGAAACTATTAATCGTAGATTAACAACAAGCTCTATTAAACTCGATTTTCCATTAAGTCGTGTTTAATTAAGAGATGCTCTTTAATTAAACCTAGCCATTAAATAACTTATAACAAGCTCTTTAGATTAATTGGACAGATGCATTATGAATTAGGAAAAGAAATTAATCAAGGCAAGAACTACACAAGCTCAGGTCATTTAAGCTAGGTTATGTTATCCTTAATGATTAAAAACCATTAGTTGCCACAAACGAATCTCAACATAACAATTACGGATTATATTGAAACCCTAGCAATGGGTTCTTACATAAAAATAATCAAATAGAGCATTCAATTATTCTCACATAACATCCAAGCATTAAATATAGGATAACACAATCAATCCCTTAGAGAAAGAATAAAAAACAATGAGAGAAATGCTTAGCTGAGTCATCGATGTTGATGACACCTCTGAACTGACATTGGAATGTCTAGCTCTCCATGGGTCTCCAAAGAAAGAGAGGTTTGCCCCTTTTCATTCTCTCGAAACCTCTCTTTTAGCTCTTTAAATTTCTCCATGCGAAAACATGAAACTTTCATATTTTTCAGCCATCACCAATATGTTGCTTTTATACAAAAAATGTATCGTTTAATGGATAACTGACACTTCAAATGGTGGTGAGTGACACCATGACACATTTGTCACAGTGGTGACATAACTTCTCGCAGCTGTGAGAAATGTTGTATGGGTGTGAAAGTGTTTCACGCCCATGCAATCTATTTATGGTCGTGAGCATACTTCATTCTCCATTCTTTTATGCTTTATCTTGCCTTCTTCTTTTAATATCCTTCTTCTTCTTCTTGCTTCATGAAGATAAGTGAGAACGAATCTTCGAAAAATGGCCCAAATATAGTACTTTCGACTCACTTTATGTTCTTCGCTTTCAAATTGTACCTAAAACTATATATAAACTAAAGTGAATATTTTAAGCATTTTCAAATCAATAATCACTAAGTGTTATGGAATAAATTTATAATCAGTTAAGCACTTATAAATTTTTGAAGAACTATTTTCCATGCTCCACTAGTGTACTTTTATTTGAAGAATAGATGTGAGGTACTATCCAATTAACATCTATAAAGACTACACCAATTTGTTAAGTAGTTAAAACTAGTTTAACCTATCAATTGCTAGTAATCTATCCCTTATATCTGTCCATAATGTTGTAGTAGCTCTAAGAAGATTGTGTTTGCACCATCATATTTTATATTGTGAAACACACATAAGGTTATATTGAAATAGTTTTCTATTTGATGTGTGACTGAATTTCCAATTGGCAATTGGGCACCACCAGTATTTACCACACATATTTTCCTTTAGCACAACTCTATTGATCTCCATCTGCATATTTCTAGCATTTATTCTCCTAAGAATCTCATCCTTAAATACCATTTCATTTGTAACATTTTGATTATCGAGAATACTATCTCTTAAATCTAGTAACTCAATTTTATTATTTAGAGAACATCCCAGTCTCCGGCTATCATGTCAAAACAATATGCTCATCCCATTCCCAATTTCCTTTCAAATATGAGATTTGATTAAGATTCTCATCTTGAAAATTTCTTTTAGTATAATATATGTATCTTTGGTTGTAAGATCAATTTCCCATATACATTTATTTTTAATGTAGTATTCATGCACCCATTTGCACTATAATGACTTATGATCTTCAATTAATCTCCACAGTCTCTTGAAAAGCATGAAAGAATTCAAAAGTTTTAAAGGAATTACGTTTAAACCTTTATGCTTCTTTGATCTACAAACCTTAGACCATTTGATATCAAACTTATAACCACGTTCCCTTGCACCTGGCCAGAGAAATTTTCTAAGTATCTTGTTAAAATTTTTGTTCACAACTCTTAGAATGGTTAAAATGTGTAGCCCAACGTATATTGATTGAAGATAATACAATTATAATTAATTAGGCTCTATTAGTTAAGAGATAATGCTTTCATGTTCCATCCTATAGTTTTAACTTGTATCTTATCCGTCAAAGGCTTAAAGCTTCTATAGCTCAATCTAGTGGTAACAACTGGAATTCCAAGATAAGTAAAAGGTAAAGACATCTCTCTAAACCTAATGATGTGTTCTACCATGTGCCTTTGATCCTCAACACTTTTAGAGATGTGAAAGGAGCATTTATCGATGTTAAAATAGAGACTAAAGAGTTTAGGAATATTGTGATCGTCTTAATTATAGTTAAAAGAGAATTTTTATCCACTTTAGTAAGGATAATTAAATCATTAACAAAGAAGAGGTTGGTGATTCCTAATTTTCTACATTTGGAATGATGTTTGAAAAGTTTGATTCTCTACATAGTTCCTTTCAAAAGCTTGTCAAATACCTCCATAATAATAACAAATAAGTAAGGTGAAGAAGGATCACCTTGTTTAATGGCTTTGGAGCTATTAAAGAAGCTTATAGGCTCTATTAATAAGGATGCTAAAAGATGGTGTGATGAAGCATATATTCATCCATTCAGTGAAACATTCTAGAAAATCTAATGCTCTAATGATGTTACAAAGAATGTTCCAGTTAACATTCTTATATGTTTTCTTTAAATCAATTTTCAAAATATGATCTTACCCTATTTTTTTCTTGGAATATCCCTTCATATATTCTTGTATAAGTATAATTGTAACACCCCCTATACAAAACCTACAACCATCCACACATATAGTAGCCAAATTCCTACACATGCATTCAAGGTATATAATTCTAATCAATGCTATGAACATACACATTGCAAAACTTCTCAATGCTTGACATTATCATTTCATAGTAGTAATGCATCTTACATTTACATGGTCATCCAAAAGAAAACATAAAATTTCCTTTCTTCAATATATGTACAATCATTTTTAGCTAAATGTACATTCCATAAGTACTTTTTCTTCTATCTGTTGGCCTTAGTCCTTACAGATGTTCCTTATACCTCACTCCTATAACTTAGACCTACATGGATTAACACCCTTGCTAAGCTTGAAAGCTTAGTGGGGAAATCACTTAGTTTGGATGACCACTCACAGCAATCATCTGCCAAGCTCACACATTCAGAAATATCACAATTCATATAACATAAATTTACCTTCAAAAGTCAAACATTGATATTCAACACTCAATGATAAAAATTATCAATATAATTGCACATCATTACAATTCATCATTACAACCAATAAAAATGCTCATCAATACCAATTATTCACGTTATCATGCTGTATTGCTTATTTATGACTATTAAGCTTCCTTTCTGTGTTAAACTTATATATTTTCTATGAGTGTGGATAACAGGTGCTGTGGATATCCAAAGATATCAAAATGTAGATACTCAAAGGTATTGAACTGTGGATACTCGAAGGTATCGAACTGTAGTAGCTGTACTGTATGCTATAGGCAAGCCTATCTATCCACTACCAAGACAATAGAGCAGGCATTGTAACATTTCCTTTAACCATTTGCTAATTTCACAATTAATAAATTGACAAGTTATATGGTATACATTTCAAGTCATAAAATCTCTATTTGTGTTCATACATGCAATTCATGGCTTACCACCTTTATAAGGGTATCAAAATCACACTTGTATAATCATACTATTCACACATGAGTAATGAATATGCATAAAAATCATTTATGTACATGTAAATTTCTTTGGAATGCATTATGCTCAATCTTATTTTCCATTGTTCAGTCTCCCAATTAACATGTGGTAAGTCCTATTTCATTTATTTCTAGGTGTTTGAAAATTTTCATACACATTCATAAAGGTTTGGATAAGATGCGGTAGAAATCGGAAACAAAAACAATGCCACGGTCGTGACAGACACTTTCTCTATTTATACCACTACTTGTTCCTTAATATTCATATTCAAAACGTTAGAACTGGGTTTCTATGTCTTCTAGACATTTCTTTCTTTATCTCTCTCATTTCTATAGCATTAACAATCAGGTCATTTGGACTCCTAACTCATGAGATATAGACCAAATATCACAAGCTGCTCCAAAATAGGGGCAACATCAGATCACCATTTCGACCTCAAATTTCAAGGTCATAAATCCCAAACTAAGTTAAAGTCCAAACTAGAGAAGTTTATCGCTATGTCTTAGGTTTCATATGAAACTAAAATAACACAGTTTGGAGGTTTTTAGGCTGAGTTATGACTAAAACAATGTGACTGACTCAAACAAACCCTAGATAGAATTCCACTACATGATACTCTCTTGTCATATACAAACAAGTTCAGGAAAAATAACACCATATCCAAATGAATCTTTATAACCATCCAAACTTACACACAAAGAGGAATCAAACTAAGTGTAGTCCCAAACCTCAAAATTGGCAAAGTAGTTCTTCTATTGCTTTTCCTTCCCTTCCTCTTTGGATTTGCTTGAGTCACCAAGTGAAAAATGATGGGATGAAGAAGGTGAAATGGAGAGGAGAAAAATATAAAGTTAAGCCATCAAAGAGTCATCCATCTCCCTTCTCCATATGTCTTTTCATGAATTTTCTAGGCTTAGACACATGTCTCAATCCCATTGGACCATATGTCACAATCCTATTGGACCATGTGTTACAATCCCATTGGACCAGGTGTTATAATTCTATTGGACTATGTGTTAAAATTATATTGGACCATATGTTACAATTCTATTAGACACACATGCTTTAATTTTATTGGTCCATGAGTTGAATTTAGGAAAATTGCGTATTGGTCCTTCTTCTTCCTTTAATTCCAAAATTTCCCTATAATATTATCAATTAATTTAATTCCATTATGTCTTAATTTTCTAATGGAATAAATTTAATGTAATTTGGTTAATTATATCGGGAGTTATACCCTAAAAACTATGGGCTGTTCGAAAACAAGGATAATAGCTGGAACTCTACTTCAAAATAGAATTCAAAAATTTTAGAGGTAGAATCAAATTTTGGTTCCTTTATGAAAGTTTTATACTATGTCTCTAGTTTAATTTCCAATTAAAATTATCCAATTTGGAGGTCTACAAACCAAGATATGGCCAAATTACATAGGTATGTTCATGTCGAAACGAACAAATTACCCATTTACCCAAATCTTTTACATTAAGTATCATTATGTCTCTTACTATACTTAGATGCATCCAATTTGTTATGTTCACTTGTTAATACACCTTAGACATTTTATAATACTTCTAGGGTAAATCTTGGGGCCTTACAAGAATATTATCTCCCTTCTCCCTAATAGGTATGCAAGCTGATTAAGCACTATTCACATGATTGATTAAGGTCTCCTTCAATCTTTTTGCCAGGATTTTTGGAACAATTTTATAGATTGAGTTACAATAAGCTATATGAATGAAGACTCCAAAGTGCTTTTACTCACCACCCTTGGGAATGAGTCTTATGAAATTGTAATTGAACTCCTTAACCAACTTCTTTTTCTCAAAAAATTTCCAGAAAAGCATCTTATACCATATCTTTCATGAAAGGCCAGGTTTTAGTGAAAAATAACATATTGAATCCATAAGGTCTAGGTTATTAATGAGGATTCAAACATTTGATAATCTACTTGATTTCTTATCTAGTTATAAGTTTGGAAAGTATTCCCACTTCATATAACAAAAGAAATAATTATAGGCCTCCTCTGTCAGTATGTCTTAATTGGATATAGTCTGATTATTAAGCATTAATCTGGAGATTTTGTTTGTAACTTTCCTGGAGATCACTGATCTGTGAAAGAAAGATGAACCTCTATCCCCACCTTTTAATCACTTAACACTAGATCTCTGCTTCATCAATGAGTGTTCTTATGAAATAGCCTTTGAGAGATTATACATTGCCTACTTTTCTTTATCTAAGAGTAATATGTAATGTGGATTTTTATACAATTCATCCTGGACTAAAACCAAAGCTCTATTAGCTATGGTAATAAAATGATGCATGCTTCCAGCATTTTCTCTATGCAGTAGCTTAAGAATTTGCTTAATCATATGCATTCTTTGAATATATTTATATTGTTTAGAGCTATGCACCTCAGTACTAACTCCTTTCCATAAAGCATCCTCAAAACCTATAAAATCAATAGAAAATTGTGAAATCTAAAAGGAATCCTGAATCTTATATGATTGAAGGAGAGTGGTTTAATAGGCTAGTGTTATGAAAAAAGGTGAAGTTATTTAGGAAATGATAGAACAATTCAAGGTTAGCTAGAATTCTATCCATTTTTTCTAATTAGATCATTTCCTTATTGATTGTTGCTCTGTGTGAAAAAATTCCTCCCGAGGATACATTAGATACTTCAACATCTTATAAGCATAATCTTAACTCCTAATAAGGAGTCTTGTTTGAATGAACCCATTTTACCTCCTCTGATGAAACAATGGCATTGAAGTCTCCAATGAGTAACCGAGGTTTCTAATTATGAATAGAAATCTTTTTGATTACATTACATAGTTGACTTCTTTGGTAACAATTGTTGTGAGCATTAATAAATGGAATTTTTCAAGCAATCTTTATGGTTTTACAAGTAACATAAGCATCAATCAACTACCATTAGGATGTTGATTAAAATTTGCAATCTCTAGCCACTCACTGCTTAGCAACTTCAAAACAATTCCTAGCTCTAATTCTAGAGTCTAAAATAGCTAGGAGATCAATTTTATTCTTAATAATGCAGTCTTTAGTAAGTAATTTTTTTTGCAAGAGTATTACTTCCTTTGATGTTCCAAGCTGCAATCTTCACATTTTGTAGCTTTGAGTAGATGGTTTCCTTTTCATACTCAATTTCCTCATCTGCACTATTTTAAAATCATTTTTAGAAATGTTATTCTCATCCTTTTGGTTCTCAATTTGTTGCTTTACATTGGAGTGCTCAAAATTTCTTCTTTATTTTGCACCTTTGTTCTTTTTTGGTGTTTTTATTGGTTCATTCAAATTTGAAGCTTCCTCTCCCTCTTTCCCTTTTGTAAGTGTAGCTTATATTTTCCATAGCCTAGTCTATTTCAATGTAGTGATCAAGATCTTCTGTTCCATAAATTTTCTCCAACTCATCATATAATTTTGTCTTAAACATTTTGCCAGTAGGAATTCATTTTACTTTAGGCCTTTCATTTTCAAGTTCCCACACATAAGTTACTCTCAGACTATCTTCCATGGTTTCAAGTTGTTCATTCAGCCTTACAATAGGAATAGAGTCAGGCAAACGGATTTTTCTTTTTCTTTTTTACTTGTTGTTGTAAACAATTTCCAATCCTCTCACATACATCAAATGGTACTTTTGCAAGAAGCAATATTACTTTTAACACCAGCAAGATGTTTTTTCATTCTATAAATTCATCTCCTTTTAAATATTCTACCGCATAACATACACTCATATTGGATATTCCCATTAGATGCTTGAGAAGAAGAAAAATAATTCTATGTTGGATTGGACTTACCACGAGTAGAGGATGTTAAGTTCATTGAATAATAATAAAAAGGATAATTGACTTGTGATTTTGACACAGGAAAACAAAGTGTATATAGAAGAAACAGAAAAGAGGTTGAAAAAGATTTGAAAACATTAAAGAAAATAAATTTAAATAGGAAACATAAATTTAAATTTTTTCAAAGATTGAATAAATCTAAAAGTTCAGTCAAAAAGTTAAAGTATGTTTAAATTTTAGTGTCCTGTGAACATACTTCTTTAAAACTTGAACATTACTTCTTAACATACTATTAAATTATTTTAAACAAAATTATTTATCTATACTAAATTATTAATTAATAACATTTTTCGTGTCCTTATTTAGTTATACTTCTTTAAAGTTTAAATCACTCTTTAATACATTCTTAACTTATCCTAAACAAAATTACTTAGCTATACTAAATCATGAATTAATAACTTTTTTAGTGTTCTTCTTTAAATATACTTCTTTAAAGTTTAAATATCACTCTTTAACACACTCTTAAATTATCCTAAACAAAAATACTTATCTATACTAAATTACTAATTAATAACTTTTTAATGTTATTCTTTAAATATACTTCTTTAAACTTTAATATCACTCTTTAACACATTCTTAAATTATACTAAACAAAATTACTTATATATACTAAATTATTAATTAATATTTTTTATTGTCCTTCTTTAAATTTCAAAATTTAAATATCATTCCTTAACACATTCTTAAATTATCCTAAACAAAATTATTTATCTATTATTAATTATTTACTTTTTTAGTGTCCTTTAAATATACTTCTTTAAAGTTTAAATATCACTCTTTAATACACTCTTAAATTATCTTAAACAAAATTGATTATTTATACTAAATTATTAATTAATAATTTTTAATGTGCTTTATTAATTATACTTTTTAAAGTTTAAATAAATGTCTTTTTTGTTTCGAATTTTGATCAACAAATATTAATATTCTTAATATCATAAAATAAAATAAAATTTATACCTTCTTCTATTATTTTAGAATTTTAATATTTATTTGAAGATTATTCCTGTTACCCAGATAGGCAACAAACAGACTATAGATTTAAGTTCTTCAACTTGAGTTGTTATGCTTATTCTCTATATCCATATACCAAGTTTTTGACACGATCAGATGGAGTTCCCATAGCTGCTTTATCGAAGATTCTGAACTTAAAAAGAGTGGACATTGATCGAGTTGACGACTACCTCTAGCAAAAGATTCATTGTCTGTTGTCTCAAATAGGAGGGAATTTTCATGAGGTACTTAAACTTGGACTTCCTTATTGATGCAACTAAAACTTGGAAAATGTGTGTCAATAGACTTATTTCTGTATAACCTAGTACCTGAGAAGAAACTCATAATAGAAATCGTCATAGCCACAACTAGCATGTCAAAGCCCCAACCCTAACCAACATTTGTTTTAATCCAGACAAGCATAGAAGTAGCAATAAGAACACCAATATTAATAGAGAAATAGAACCAATTAAAGAACGAACTCTTCTTTTTCTTCTCAATCTCATCATAATCATCAAATTGATCTACACCAAAAGAAGAGACAAAAGGCTTGATCCCTCTAGTCCTTAAGGCTACTATGTATAATCCTGTAAAAAAAATTACAGTTTGCAATCTAGATGGATGGCAAGCATTATTGTCATAAAATTAAGAAAGATGGTCAGGAATAAGATAGACCTACGCATCTTATTCTTTTTTCCACCATCACCATAAATATAAAAACCATTTAGAAAAGTACAGAAGCAGCAACAAGAGCATTGATATTAATAGAGAAATATAACCAATTAAAAAAAGAACTTTTCTTTTTCTTCTCAATCTCATCAGAATCATCAAATTGATCTGCCCCAAATGAAGAGACACAAGGCTTGATTCCTCCAATCCCTAAGGCTATAAGATATAATCCTATAAAGAAAATTCCAATTTACAATCTTATTAGATGGCAAACATTATTGTCACAAAATCAGGAAAGCTAGTTTGGAACAAGATAGATCTCCATATCTTATCCTTTTCGCCACCATAACAATAAACATAAAAACCATAAAGCAATAAGAATGTATCTACCAATAACACCATAAATCAGGCACAAGAAAGCTACCATATAGAAGCAAATTGATGAAGTTGGGTGATGTACTAAAGATGAACACTTTAGCATAAAATTCAATACACTGCTACCATAGCTTTTAGAAACACACTAATAAAGTTTAGAAAACATTCTTAAGACTGGTAAAACTAAAGAAGAAAATGTTAAGTCAAGAGGACTTTACGATGACTAATTTTGATGACAATCAAATAACAATAATGTTAGAAACAAAAGAAT